>VZTA01009467.1:0-86923 GCA_013398855.1 Mohoua ochrocephala | reverse complement strand
GTCACCCCAAGACAATCATCTAAACCTTTTATTTTGAGGTTTCTTACTGCAGAGTTTGTTTCTCCTAAAGATGAATCTCTAATTAATGGTCAGTCCCTGACATGGTGGTTTTGATTAGCATATTGTATCCATCA
This sequence comes from Mohoua ochrocephala, assembly GCA_013398855.1. NCBI lineage: Eukaryota > Metazoa > Chordata > Aves > Passeriformes > Acanthizidae > Mohoua > Mohoua ochrocephala. The sequence goes on along the minus strand of VZTA01009467.1, from coordinate 86,789 downwards.
TCCTGAATAAGTTACCTGCTTGGACTAATGTCTATTAAGGAATCCAGTATTTTTCATTTTTTTATTAATAAATACATACCCCAGTAACACAGCTCATCGCAGTTATTTGTGTTTCTGTGTGTGCAGCTTCAGCTATTTGTCAACTTGATCCCTTTGTCATCAAGTGGCGTAGGAATTTTGGATGTGGAGTCAGTCTGCATATACTCTCTTACTCAAAAATAAGCAGCAGAAGCACTTGCATATGCAGGGTTCCTGGCAAATGCCTGCTATCTACTCGTGCAAAATAAACATATCATTTCCATAAACACTCTAGGTATGCAGCTTCTACCCTGTTTGAGATGCATGGCATTTTAATATGAAGAGAAGAGGCATAAATCAATCTTCACTTTCAGGAGTACGCCTCTCTTCCTGATACATACTCTCTGGGTGTGCTCAGTTTGACATGCAACAGGTTATGTGCTACGCTCTAAATAGGAATGTTTCGCACCAGAACATGGCACTAGACCAAAACTAATATATTTGAAAGGCAACCAGGAGACTTGTTAGCATTAGACTGAGTGGATGGTCTGCTCTAAGGGGAAAGGAAGGAGAATGCCTGGATTGCATTTACAAACAGCAGAAGTCAACTATTTGTGTCAGCATTTCAAACCTTGTTCTTTTTTAAAGGAGTAAACTAGAGAAGAACAACGTCTCTTGGAAACTGATATGAGAATCATCAGCAGAACACTAGCTATTGTAATGTGCACAACTATAATTAACTTCAAAGGCAATGAATTCTATGCATCAGTTGGCAGCAGGGCAGGAACTTTGCCTTTTAGAATAAAATAATAGCACAGAGGTGGGCTTTCTAGTCACATTTCTAATGTGGTTAGAGCCCCTTCCATTTCTCTGTGTTCCATAACCCTTTCTTGTCTTTATATACAACTTTAATTGTCATTAAGCACACCTTGGGAAACATTGTTTTTAATATAACTGCTATGCATACTTTGCTTTCCCCTTGCCCTTTGTATTTTCTAGCCCCAGCACTAGGAATTTTTGCCACTTGCTGTTCACCAGTTGATTGCTGATTTATTATGTAAGTGTAATTAGGCATGATAAAACTGGTAATTACAAGTAACCCCCTTCTTCCATTCTGAGATGTTTCTATCTCAAGTACTCAATACTGTGTCTTGCAGCTTTTCCAAAAGTGTATGTGCATATATATGTACATATTTTGTTACAGTTTTAAAATAAAATATGGTCACCCATATTTTAAATTGGAATACTGCAAGTCGTACTTGAATCTATAAAAAATCCTATGAAAAAAAAGTTTATTTTTCTTGTTGTTGCTTTAGTCAGTCTGGTTATTTCTTCTGTCTAGTGAGATCTGAAGATAACGTGGTTTTTTACACTCAATTCAAAACTTGGGATTAGTTGAAGGTCGCAGTTAAAACTTTTTAATTTTGTACTTTTTCATGTGATACAAATTTCCTCTTGAATGTGTCTTTTACATTAGAAGTACTATGGTGAATTTTCATCTTTATGCCGAGTTTAATCTCTTCAGTAACTAAAATTTTAACATATGTCACTGTTGCATTCAACTTTTTGAATATGAAAATTACTTCTTCATTAATTTCCCTGTGTTTCCAGCATACCTGTATTAGAGACAATAACAAAAAGTCTACATAACTTCACTGACACATGTATAGAATCATAAAATATCTCAAGTTGAAAGAGACCCATAAGGATCATAGAATCCAACTCCCTGCTCCTCAGAGGACTGCCTAAAAGTAAACCATGTGACTAAGAGTGTCATTCAGACACTCCTTGAACTCTGGCAGGATTGGGGCTGTGGCCCCTTTCCCGGGGAGCCTGTTCCAGTGATCAATCATCCTCTCAGTGAAAAACCTTTCCAAATGTCTCATCTGAACTCGCCCTGACACAGCTTCCTTCCATGAGGATGTGTTTAGACAACTGAAGGACTATGCTGACAACTTTAAACCTTTCTTCACTTTCCAATTGCCTTTGTACATTTTCCTTATGCATGGCCAAACTTTGCAGGTCTTTCTCCTGCAAACAAATATCTCACTTTTAAACTTACTGTTTAAACACAGTCTTTTACCTGTTTCAATGATTTAAAATTCTGGCATATCTGATATTGCATATGTGTTTCATACTTTTGAAAATTAATTGGATAGAGAAGCGCTCAGCTTCAGGGATGTTTGGATTTTGGTGAGGTTTTTTTAAATATATGTTTAGATGTCTTGTGAGAGTGTTTGAGCAGGCTTGACATCGCTCTTCCATTTATGTACAGGTGTACTCTATACAGATATAAGAATAAGCCTGTTTTTTACAGACTAGTCAAATGTGTCCTTTATTATTTTTCTCATTTCTGTCTGTGTTGAATCGAAGTGTGCCTAATCTGAAATTAATTTTATGTCTCAAACTTGTTCTGTGTCCAGATTTAAAAAGAAGATTCTTCAAATTAAAAGGACATTATTTAAAATATTTTTTTTCTATACAATTTTAAAATGAAAGACAAATCAGCAGGCGGCACGTTCTTTAAAAGTCCACAGAGGGGTCAAGAGATCACCATGTCTTTGCTTGTCCTGCAGAGGTTAAGCCAGCTTCCTAACCTTTTCTGGGTGACATTTCAACAGTGACACTCAAGAAGCAGACCCTACTGTTTGAAGTAGCTTCTCAGGTTGCAAAAACTTACTGACCTAATCCAACAGCTGGGTGTCATCTAAGCTGGTAATCCTGTTTATTCCTCCATCCCAAAGTGGCTATCTGGGCTTGTCTTCTCTCTTGCTTTGACTCTGCTACTCACTGGTCAGCCAGCATGCTTTGCCAGCAAAACAGAAAATGATGGCTTTTATTCTTTCCTCAAAAACCAAACCAAGAGTTGTTTCTTGCCAACTTACTGAGGTAAAATGTCCAGGCACTGGCTCAGACAAACGCCTGTGTCAGTGGTGAGGAGGCAGAGTAACAACTGGCAGGTGAGTTGGTCTATCCCCCTTTGGACTGCAGCATTTCCTAAGACTTGAACTCAGAAGATTCTGTCCTGCTTGGAAAGGGCTGATCTCTCCCAAAAGAAACCTTTAACATTTGTTAGGTTGTCTTTTACCTACTGCTCGTCCTCCTGTTAGCTTGATCTACCAAACCTTACATTCTGATTTGCAATACATGCTTGAGATGGATACTGGTAATATTTCTGAACCAGCTACCATAAATCAAGAGAGCCCATCTCTAACCAGATTTCTTCAGATGCAACTTGAGAGCTGCCCTCTTTGCTCCTTAATTATGCAGAATTCCTTGGGGCTTCAGCAGGAGTTTTGACTGTGCAAGTGATGCTGAATAAGGTCTCTAGTTTACAGGACTAATTACCCCGTACTTTGATTTGGCTCAAAGAGTGCAATTACTGCGGGAGAAAGTAGTACTGGAAGAAACCATCTCAAGGCAAAATTGGTTTAATTAATATATTTATAAATTAAAGCTAATGAATCTTTGCTCTACTTCTACTATGCTTTTTACACGATCTCAAGACAAAATTTGTATCCAAACTGGTGTGAAAAAGATGAAAAGGATCTGTGCTTTGTGCTGCAACATTTGCCTCTGTGGTTTTTGTTCACAAATGTTATCTGTAGCTGCCAACAACTGTTGTCACGAGGCTCTTTTTTTAATGTTGGCTTTCCCCAGTAGACTTTTTACTTTTGGTTTTCCCAGAAGGTTTCAGTGTCTTTTCTAGCATCACTAGCAATAAAAAGATCTCCCAGAAGGACAGATTTTACTTCCAGCTGGGTTCTACAAGTGACTTGAAAAGTCTTAATAACTCATGCAGAAAGTGGCTTATATTCCCAGGGAATTACTTAAATTACTCCTTTTCTTACTTCAACTCCGAGTTCAAAGGGGATTCATATGACACCCACACCACAAATTCTGCCTTTAATTCAGAGGCCAAAATGACATCAAACAGGAATGAAAAGCCCCTCTGCTGTCCTCGCCAGCTGCGCAGTGAGCTTTTAGCTCAGGGGAACTGTGATACCCAAAAACCTTCTAAGAGGCCACTTGTTCAGCAGCTCTCTCAGCTGCCTGCAGGAGCAGCCCGCAGAGCAGTACTGCCGGATGCTGGAGAAGTCCCATTATGATAAATTATGCATGATAGTGGTACCTGCTGCTCCCATATCTGATGCACTTTGAATTCAGCTCAAGTTTATTTGAGGGACTCAGTACCTCTTGCAAACTGCACTTTCATAAATTATTACTAATTAAAAATAGCTTAATGTTCAGTGGTGCTTAGAACCACAATTCCCATCGAAGTTGGAGAGTGTGCTTACAGCATTAAGTAGGTCTTCCAGCAAACCTTGTGGATCAGGTACCAGATTCGGATTTAATTCCTGTATGTTTTTTGCCCTTGTGAGTAGGCATGCTGGTTTTGTTTTTGTTTTCAATTATTTTGTGACTTTGTTTTTTAAAAGTATTAAATGTGCTATCTTTTTATGTGGTTAGTAAATGCTCTTTTCCTCCTCGTTTCAACTGAAGTAGGTCCAAGTAGCTCCTGTAAAGGACTCGTGTTGGAGTAACTGTGGGAAAAGTGTCCTTAGTGTACTTCATCAGATAAATGTTGGAAACTGAAGAAGCTAACATAGCTAGTGATCTTTATGTTTAGAATTTTCAATAATAGGATCTTTACCAAATACTTATTTTTCCTCTTTTTCCTTCTTAAAAAAACACGCAATGTGTAAATTCTGATCCATTTCTTTACCCCTTCAATTCTCCCCATAGATAACTCTTAGTATCTTTAGAAAATGCAAGATTGATTTTGTCTTTTTGGCCGTTTTCCTCTCAAAACTCAGGGTAGGAGGAGATTCTTTGTGGATCATGTCTTCCTGATTTTAGTCTTAGCAAACTGGCCTTTTGCACCGTGTTTGATACAGACCTCTTACAATAGAAAAAATATGATTTTGACATATGGAGTATCTAGATACCTAATAAGTCATACTAATTTTACTGGTTTGATTCAGTTTAGATAAAAAACTATGCTCCATGGAGAAAATAAAATGTGATGTGTTGCCTAGTGCAACTGACTTCTGCAAAATTGGGAACACGAACATATACAATTTGAATTTTCCCTTGCTTATTTTTCTTTTACTTTGTCTGTCCAACCTGTTGCTGTCGAACAGTGGATGAAATGGAAGCGATGGCCAAGATGTGTCAGTGGCTGATAAGTGAAATGCTATTTTAAAGGCTGTTCAACTCCACATTGTTTTTCTGGTCAGTTGTTCCTGTCATTTAAATTATGATTACAGTAGATGTTAAAACAATCCCCCCTGATACTGCAGCTCCCTTGATATATTTAACTTGATTTGTTGTGGTTCATTGTCAGGATGCTTTGAGGGACAATTACAGCTCCCCTTAGCATTTTGAATAATGTGAAAATGTATTCATTGTCTTCAATGAATTCATTCCCAACTAGAATTTCCACCTCAGTTGCAGTTAGTTATTGAGGAATACTCTAAAAATTCATTTTAAATGCTCTTTTCTCCTGAGCCTGATGAAAAGCTAATGGATCTTCACCAGCAGGACCAAACCCAAGGATTTATCTTTTCAGTTTTGGTTTGGTTTGGTTTTTTCCATCTCACATCAGTGTGTTTTGGCATAACATGGGATAGAAAAAGCAGCGTGAAAGAGTCAGTCTGTGCATCTGCATTGCTGGCAATGCAAGGGCAGGCTCTGGCTGGCTGGCTGAGGGATGCTGCTGCTATTTTACCTCATTCCCCAAGGCTTCTAATCTCCATTTCTCTCAGGCACCATAAAGGAAAATTAAACACTTTTTTTTTTTTTTTTTTTTTGGTNCTGAATGTCAATGCATTTCCCTTTTTAAATAGAAAGCATGCGACTCTTGGTTTAGGGAAAAGTAACTTGGTTTATGGTAAGGGGCTGTTTGGTAGGATATGGGGTACCTCGCCTCAGGTTTTCTCTCTGCTCAATTCAAAACAGTTTTGCATTCTGTATCACCCACTGAGACGCTCAGACACTTGAATCTGGGCTTCCCACTTCCTAGCCTATGATATTTGTCTTAGTTTGCTTTTCTGGTTCCTAAAAAATAATTTCACTGAAAGCATTCTCAAAATGGAAGTGTCTGCACTAAACATGTTGAGTTTGATGAGTTAGCACATATTTAACAGACTGTACAGATCAATCTTAGTGCCTAAAGTTGGCAGGAGAGAGAAAATGCATAAAAATAGTTGCAAACAGACTACAATGGAGCGAATGCTGAACAGGGATTTTTGCAGACAGTGAGGGAGGTGCTGTTTATTTTGAGCCAGCTCATGCTTTGTTAATTCAGTTACTGGCAACTTGTCTGGGATTTGAGTCTCTCCATTTTGACTCATGAAAACTTAATTTTGCATGACAAAAATGCGGAATGATGAGTATGTGTTTCCAATTTTGAAAAGGCTGTTAAGGAGGTTCCAGTCCTGCGCTAATGGAAGTCCTGCTGCTACTGTTGTGTAGTGGGAGAAGCAAGACTTGAAGGGTTGTGCAGATAAGTGCTCCACTTAGCATTACAGAGGAGATAGCATTTCAGCTAATGTGCCAGGCTCATTTCCTGCCAATTCCCACTCCTGTTCTTGGTTTGCTCTCCCATTTCCCCTCTTGGCATATGAGGGAAGGCTTCAGAGACTTTTGTTCCTGGTGACTATGGTCTAAGCCCACTCCTTGGCCTTCTTTGCTCTTGGTTACCTTGTGCTGGTACTGGCATGCATAAACTAGAAAACAGGATATTCTATTAGCTCATAAAGATTACTGGAGTCCCTGGAATCCTTGCCACTAAGGAATGGGGAAAACAGTGATATTGCAGCATTCCCAAAATTTAATATTTTTATGTATGAGTTTTGCATATGTTGGTGAACTGGTGGGGTTTATCTTCTTCTTTAGTATACTCAAAACATGTTATGAGTTGGTGTACTTTTGAGGACTTTTTCTAAGCTTACTTCTGAATTTCTTGCTATTGGGCCAACTTCTGTAAAATTGAGAGTTTCAAAATCAAGTAATTACTATGCAAAACAGAGCTCTGTCGTAAAATGTGTCTCTGTTGTAAATGGTGTATGGGTAGAAAAAAGGGGGAACTTTTGTAATCTGGCCCTTACATGTTTTAGAAAAGCACTGTATTTGTTTATTTGAGCCAGTAATGTTTAAATAAATTTTAACTGCATGCAGAAAAATCCTGTAAAAAATAACAGCAACAACAAGATTGGATGCTAAATTGTGGGAGAACAGCTTGAGAGACACTACTCTCTGAGGGCTGTTTTGCAATTCCAGTTTTGAATGTCACAGTTTTGTTTTTAATTTTGAGACTCTGCCTGGAACCTCCAGGACTTTCACCTTTTCACTTTCCAGCTACCATGACTGTTTTCCCGTGTTTGTTTACGGTTTTGGTGGCATTGGCTTGCCCACTCACTGCTACAGAGCTAATCGAGCAGTGTGCTCGGCGAACACTCTGCAGTGTTTGTTCCTTTGGTGTGGCTTTCCTCCTTTGCATTGAGCAGTGTGCAGTGGATTGCTAGCAATCCATTTCCTTCTGCTGCTGGTTCTGTGGTTATGCCCACCTTGGGCTTCGTTCATTGTTTTTGTCACAAATGATGCTGCAACTTCTGTGAAATGGTTAGAAACTTGTCAGAAGTATGTAAGAAATGAGAAATCATTAACTTGGTGCTGTTCTCTGCTGGCTTCTGTTGCACTTGCTGTTCTGATTTCCCTGGCCACCACTGTTTCTATTTCGCTTTCACAAGTTCCAAGTTTTCACTTTTTGTGTAGCTCATAATTTTCTCAAGCACTTCTTAGAATAATACTCCTGACCATCTACACCATCAAAATGTGATCATGCATGTGTCCCCTAATCCCTGGTGCATACTAGCTTTGTGAATCATTTCAGACACTCAGTTAAAATAAAAATACGTAATGCAGTCATCTGCACTTCAAAATCCTCAACAAGAGACATACCCTGGTGCTATTTGTGTTGGTGTAAATCCAGAATCCCTTTATATCCATAAGTGGCTTTAATATAGATTAACCCTGTTTTTAAATGGAATTTTAAGTGGATTGGGCCAGTTGCACGTTGGCTTTACATCCTAGATGGTGCTACTAGATTAATAGGAATTTCACAAGTGCTCCATTTTCTCGGGTGGGAACACTGGCCATATTTGTGTTACGAACTGCAAAACTGACAATGTACAGCATTCCTTTAGATTGCAGCAGGCTGATCCTGCCTTTGGAGCTCTGATCCCGGCTCACGTTCAACCTTGTGAAGTTGCAGTTCTAGTCCATTCACTAAATTTTGCCCCCAGCTGTGCTCAGACAGCAATGTAGTGGAGTAACATGTACCAGTATTTGGATGCATTCTTGAGAGACAACAACAAGTATAATTTGGAGCAGAACCTGAGGTGTACTGTCCTATATACTAAGACAGAGAAACTTATTTTAATAAATGCCATTTGAAATATTTAACAGATTGCCTGTAATCTTCCTAACATGTCAGGATTTTTATTTTGCATGTGTAAACAATAAAATAATAATTATTTAAAAATCTGTTCAGATTTGAAAGGTTAAATATTAGCAATTAACAATAAAGAGGATTACTAAAAATCTCACTTCGAAGAGAGAGAGCATATTATTTGATGAAGCTAATGTTTCTAATGGCTTTGCTCCTATCTGGTATCAGTGAATGAAAAAAATGCAAGGGCTGCTTATCTAGTTCTGCTCATGATATATGGCCCCCTAAAGTACACAGTATTGCTGCTGTAAAGTCAGGATAAATGAAAATGGAGACTTGGTTAGTAGTGCTTGTGTTGTTTGGTCTTGGGGGAGGGGGATCCTGGTAATCTGTTTCCCTATGGTTTGCAGGAAACGGCCTGAGTCTAGGTGGGGACAAGGAAAGAAAGGAGTTCCTGGGACATACGGTTGCTTCTGGGAACAGATTATCAGGATGGGTAGTTACAAGTACTCTTATGTAACTTGGAGTGAGAATAGTCCATCTTTTCAGTCAGGTATGCATTATTCTGAACATACTCTTCAGTGGCTTTGACCCTGTGTAGCCATTTCAATTAAAAACTGCTGTGCTGGCTTTTGATGTCAGGCTAGTGAAGGTTCTAGAGAGGGAGTGAGGGTGAGTGCAGCCGCACTCATCCCACAGAATGCAGGACTGGATAGGTATTCTTGAGCTCCACCTACAGTCAAGTCAAGGCTGTGCCTAAGCACGTGTAGGTTTGTGCGGGCACCATGCCCACAGCTAAAGTTGCCTGCATGTTTTCCCAGCATGGTTACATTAGAGTGGTGCTCTGGGGGCTTCTGTTGCCTGTTTCTCAGCGTAGTCTTGAGCGTTGTGCTGATAACTTTATAATGCTGGCAGTGTTGCTGCTGGCATGTTCAAGTCTACCTTGGCTATCTGCATCTGACTTTCTGTTACACATAGATGTGCCCAGCTTTGACTGGCTTGTACTGAGAGCAGGTGTGGTTTGAGAAGCTGTGTTGGACAGATCACTTAATTTTTTTCCCCCTGCCTTTCTTGTGTGCGAGTTGAAAATAACGCTTTTGAAATTGCTTTGAAAATTTAGGCACAAAAGGTGCTGTATAATATCCTCAGCACATTTAAATGAAATAGTTTACATGGTGAGGAGGGTGGATAGAAGTCTAATGTCCAGCTGAACTGTATCCAACTAGAATGATGAGCCTCTGAATTTAGAGGAACTACCATTTGGGAAGGGCACTGCTTTTCTTTCTAAATAGTATGGTGTTCTTAGACATAGTCTTAAAGGCTCATAATGCAGTCAGGCTTTAAATTTCTGTCAGTTGTCTCCTCCCTACATGCTTTTGATTAAGTTTCCTTTCTCTTCTCCATTCCCAGCATATGCATGTATACCTAGCAATAGTCAGACGAGACCAAAAGGAAGTAAAATTTAAGGTTTTGCCACCATCTTCTTCTCAGGCTGCTATAAAGAGTGCCCAGGACATATTTAATGTCCTCTGTTACTGCATACCCTACTGAGATGAGTAAGAGTTATCTTCGTGCTATGGGTCCCCCCAGAGCACTGGAAAAAAGATGTGTTGGTGATTCCTTCTTCTTAATATCACTAGAAGATAGTGCTCCTCTAAGAGGTAGAAGAAGGGTGGGAGAAAAGAGAGATTATCCAAGGGGTTGTTTGCTCACCAACTGCATTAGCTGCTGTCCTATCATCTGCTTCATCTGAGCAGATGTAGGATTATGATTCTAGAACTTCTGAGGATTATCGCCTTCTTCTCCTCCCTTCTCTCTCACCCTCCCACAATATGGTGCTTTACACCTCACCCTTGTCTTTTGCCTGCCCTGGTGTTTAAGGATTAAGCTGAGCAACGTGACTCCAGAATAGAGAATTTGAAGATTCGGCTTGCATTGTTGGGATCTTCTGTTATAGATGCTGGAAATACCGCAGTTTTGACTTTTTCATTTTTTTTCAGATTTGTTTAGTTGCTCTAAAACATATGCTTAAAATAGACTGCTATCTCCAAGACTTGTTCTCTGTTAATCAGCAGCAAACAAAGTAAGCCAATGCGGACCATGTGTGTAGAGAAAAATCAAATGGATGAAGACATAATCAGAGCTATTCTTCTGCTCAGAGTAAATATTAACAACAGTGTTTTATGACAAACTATAATTGAGGACATTAACTTACTGGGGAAAATAATCTTCCTTGATAAACAGGCACATGTTGCTGTTGCATCAGGTGCTGACAGAAGCAATATTATCTAGTTTTCAGTAAGTCTGCCTACATGAGTGTCTGTCTCTAAAAGGGTGTTTTATGATGCAAAAGAATATTTTTGCGGAAGTGTTCCTGATTCCAATTTGATTTTCCCACTTGCTTTCTCTTACAGAGTTAAATAGGTTTCATTTCTATTCACATTTTTGCAGCTACAAGAATAGCCTATATACATATTTATCTGTACCCATGCATATTTAGCTAGATGTGCTTTGCCAATTGCAATACTATCAGAAGCTTTTATGCAAAGGTAAGCCTCATTTTTGGTCCAAATTTATATTTAGATTATTCTGTCTTTTATTCTCGTATGTCTGAATCTGTGTAATTCTGTTGGCGTCAGTGGCATATCAGATGCATATCAGATTCACAGTTGAAATAGAGAGACAAAGGCTATGCACCTTAATCTGTTTTACTGTTGTGTTATATTTGTAACAGAGAAAAGAACTTTAATCCAGACAATAGCAACAAAAATAGAAATGTTAATTTCATTTCAAAGAAAACCAAACAAACCCCCCACCCCCAAGAACCCCCACAACTGTTCATTACCAGCAATGGAAGAAGGCAGGATTAGAAAGCGTTGGTTCCATTTAGGATTATGCAGAAGAAAAATTGTCTGTGTGGTTTTGGAGACTTTTCGTTTGTCTGTTTGTCTGCTTGTTTGTTTTCCAGCGGAACTTGCTCTATGCATGGAAATTAAATTGTTTGATAGCAGCAACAACAGAAGCAGGAACTGATCACTGTGAATTCATGTACTATCAGAAAGAAGACAAACAGAAAAACATATACAGGAGATTAATGCAGAGATGGAAATGGGCAAGATCCTTGTTCCATAAAAGAAATCCCAGATATCTTCAATTTTATTTTGGCTGTGGTGATTCATGTCTCTTCAGAAGTTTCTCAGTAGCAACAACTGTTGTATGCTGCCTTTGAAACCCACACGTTACCACTGAAGCAGGGTTTGAATCAGCGTGGAATTTGGCTTATCAGACTGTGTCTGGGAAGCCAGCATTAAAAACTGAAGAAAAATGTAGTGACACATTGTGAAAAGAAAAAGACAAGCTTTATTGGCTTCAGTGAAATCTCATAATCAGATAAATGTTTCATCCTTCGGATTTAATAGTTATTTAAGCAGTAATTATATTCATTAAATATGTGCTTTAAAGTTAATGTTGCTGGAGATGTTTCAAGTATTAGAGATGTGCACGTAAGTCACTTTTCATATTTAGAAATCTTCTGATCCTCCTAAGAATTTCATGCTTTTTTGATGTGTTTATATGAAAATCAGGATGGAAGAACAGACTATTTTTTCTAGAAGTCACAAACACAAAATAGTTTTGTTTGTGATCATGTCTTAAGAAGACATTGATGCAACATCCTGGAGCAGTATGATTTTAATTGAGCAGTGGATTTTTGTCTCACCCTGAAGAAAAACTGAATGTTCTTTAGGCGTACACTAGTAGCCTGGACAGAAAACCAGAAAATAAAAGTTCATATCTTTATTTAGGAGTTAAGTTGGCTGAAATTGATTCTCTTTCCTAAAAGGAGTGTGATCAGCAGTCCTATACCTCTTTCTTACCAAGGATAGAGAGCACTTTGGAGGCTGCAAATTGAATGATAACCTAGGAGAAACGGTATGATTGCCAACAGCCTCTCCTGAACATTTGTCAAAAGCATAGCTGTGGAAATTAGCTGTTTCTAGCTAATCATAGCTAGATTATAAGGAACTTCAGTTTGATGGAGGTGAGGAAAGAAAGGGGCAGGAATGGGACTGTCAGAGTTAATTCTGCGAAATGACATCTGGCAAAAAAGCAATTAGGGTTATTTGGACAGCTTGCCCAGAACAGCATATTTCTCACCTTTGTCATTCATAGAAGGAGTAGCTGCCTGTACTAGATGCATTTTTGTGTAAAGCTGCAAAAAATATAGGTCATGTTTAAGCAAGCTGTCGTAAAGTTTAAAACTAAAAGGGTAATCCTAGTATAACAAGTGGTTGGATTGCTGTCTGCAGTACTAAGGTTCTTTTTTTTAAAAAAAAAAAAGTGGCATATCAATCTGTGTTTTGTGTTAAAACACAGCACAAGGCCAGTAAAATCTAGTTTTATCACTGCCTGTATTAAGTGCCCTGGAAGAGTGAAGGCTGAGGTGTTTTGACTCTGAGGAAAGCATGTCAGAGTTGCAAGAGTCTTGCAGATATGAGAAAAGATGGAGAAGGAGCAATATAAACTCACAATAATCTGAAATCTCAGCAGTTTGTCCCAGTTTTATAATAAAATAAAACAGAATGAGATGACCAACTCTCACAGCATGCCACCACCGGAGTTAATACTTTACTGGCTGATGACAGTGATCATGATGTTAAAAAATGCCTATATAAGGCACTCCTAGGATTACTTAGCAGATAAAATTATGAAAATTCATTTCTGTAAATATTGCTGGGAAATGCAGATGAAAATATTGGCTTCTGCATGGGTTTTAGGGAAGGACTGGCTGACAGAGGTGACATAACAGCTCACATAGCAGAGAATGGTCTGGGACAACGGAAGATCTCCCTTGGTTTCCTTGGGACCAACCAATTCCTGAACACAGCTGGCCTACCCATGTGCATGTAGGTTCCTTCACAAGTTAAAGGATTTGTTCTGCTGTTCTCCTGTAGCTCTGAAGCTCTTCTGAGGCTTTCTATAAGAGTCAGTAAGGTTCATCAGGCTCTTACTCGATTTTTCAGGAATATGGTGACTATTGGGATGCACAGGGTTCTGGATTTGTCTCCCACTAACATTAGCTGTAACGAGAGATAAGGCAAACAGAGGTCATCATCTAACACTAACACAGTTACAGGGTTTGGGATTTTTGTTCTTGTCTTTTTTTCAGATGTGTTTAACATGCCCTATCCCTTTTTCCTTTGCAGTAGGAGTGTATTTTCCTTCCATTTTCCCAGTAACCGGATGGTACTGCAGTCACAGAGCATGCAGGCTCACGTGGGGTTAAACGGTTTCCTCCATTTCAGATTTTGTGCCGACCAGATTTAAATTCGACAGTGTTTGTTTAGGATTCTGTACTCAGCACTTTGTATTAGATGAGAAGAAGCCCTGCATTTAAATTATTCAGTCTTTAGGACTGATGAAAATTGTCAATCACCTTCTAGCATATTTAACTTATCCTAAAGGATGCTTACAGGTGCAAAAATTCACATCCAGTTGCATTTATATATCCCTGGGTTTATTTTGTCACTGAGTGACTCTGTCCTCCTCTCCTTCTGATATATTCTTGTGTTGCCCTACAGACGGTGGGCAGAAATCAGCTTTTGGGTATAAAAATAATAAATTCCATTTTCCTCAAAAGGATAAGACTGACAGAGAAACACATAACATGGAAACATTAAACATTTCATGACATTAAATAACAACAGCTGCATGTCCTGCCTAAAGTAGGAGAAATGCCACTACGGCAGGTTATTGGCTTGGCCCTAACTGCAGAGTCAGTAAGTATTATAATTATTTCTGATATTCACGTTCTGTCCAGGCATCAGGAGAAGAGATGGTGTTAACTGTGAAGTGAAAACAGGGCTGAAGGGAAGGGGGGAATTGAACATGCAATTTGGGAGGCTGTGTGTGACAAACTTGAAGCAGTCAACCACCTTTCCCATCCCACAGTGTCAAAATGCTTCGACCCCACATCAGGAACATAATGTTTCATTCTAAATAAACAAATAAACAAATAGTTGGCAGGATCCTTCCAGGACCAGCCTTTTCAGAAGCCACACTGGGATGCGAGGCCCAGGCCTGCTTGGGAGTGGGAGAGAGGCGTAAGCTGCCTGTGACAGCATGTCCCAAGTGTCCAATCATCATGGGGGCAGAGGATGGGATGGGGATGGGGATGAGGATAGGGGTAGAGGGGACAAGGTCACATGAGGGAGGTCCCAGGTCAGCACCTCTTCGGTGCCCAGGGTGCAAGGAGAAGCACGGAAGGTGAAGGCCACCAGTTGAAATGTCTCCTCATGGGGGAGCTGGAGGCAGCGCTGCCCCTGAAATGGGGTGGTTGTGGGAGGCTGAAGGCTGGCAGGCACTGCATTTGCTGGCTTGGGGCTTGGTGTCAGTTGGTAGCTCTTCCTGACATGGATGTGGTTTCATCAGGAAAATCCCAGCCTGCTCTGCCATTTGTGAAACCGTTGGTCAGGGCAGCTGAGTTCTCCCTCCTGAAAGCCCCATGGGCACGGCGAACAAGCCGCAGAGTGGGAAAGGTTTGTGCTCTTGAGCTGGTTCTGGGCTTTTGGCTACTTCAACCAGAAGAGACGGTCCCAGAGAAGTAGCTGGTAGGCTGCATTCGTGTTCATTCATTGCACATTTGCCCTTCTGCAGATGAAGATCATCAAAAGAAAAAAGTTGTCTTTATGCCACATCCCAGGCTTGAAACTAGATGAAAGCCAGTTGGTGATCTCCATATGGTAACAGCCTTTAGTGAAAAGGTGCTTCGAAGAAGAGTGGTGGTTGAAGCATCACCATTGAGAAGTGGTTACTGAGCCAACACTCTGAAACTCTTTAAAACCACCTGAGGGAAATTGCCACATCCAGTGCCCCTCAGAGTGGACAGTGACTGCATACAGCTTCGTGAAGGAGTGTTTTTACTGAGCTTGTAGTGACTTTGCCCTTCCATGGTGATAAGACTTTTTGTGAGAGCCTCCTTATGGACTTTAAAAAACCCAAACATAAATAATGAGGAGGTAGAAATACCAGCCTCTGACCAGACCTTGGTGCATATGCTTCCAGAAGGACAGCAGAGATAACATGTTTTATTTCTCCATGTTTAGAAACTTTCCCTAGTGCTACTAAGTGAGGGACTCAAATTCAAAGCTATGCATTTTTTTACCGCATCCTGCAGGTCTCTGTACTCTTTTTATTTTTTCTTTCCAGTGAATCTGGATTTTTTTTTTTTTGAAATATCATTTTCTGCCTGACTCAGCAGTTGCCTCTATGATAAATCTGAGGGACAGGAGAGGGGCTCTTTATCTGGCAAAAATTTAATGAGGTATGTATTTCTTTCAGCTCTTAGTGGGAATAAAACTCTCTTTGTAAAAACCTCTGAGAAATTTATCCAACTGAGGGTTGTCGGATTTACGTGGGCTTTTTTATTCATTTGCTAGCTTAAAAAAGAAAAATCAGGCCTAGCAGTCAGGTGTACCATGTAGGTGTGCGATACACCCTAGAGGACTATGAAGCTGATGAATAGTTGGCTTCCTATAATGCCAAGTATCTCATCTATGACATATAATAATACTAATTTTTAATGCTTTCAGAAATTCACAAGTAAAGCTTTGCAAAATCAAAGAATCCACGTTAAAAAGCATCAAAACACTCTGTTTAGACCTCTCTTTTTCTTGCTTTATGATAAATATTTGGGTGTAATTGCTTTTATTTTGTATAACTATTTATGAAGTCTCCAAAAGAAGGATTGGAAGTACATAGCTTGAATGTAAGATTGTGATTTCCTCATCAATGTTCAGTCCTAAAGTATTTTTTTGATGATTTTGAAGTGTATCAGGTAAAAATAAAGAAAGAAGTATGGGACTGAATCTTTAAATTAGCATGATGTCTTGGCCGGAACGGCTGGCTAATGAAAGTCAACAGCAGCATGTCAAATAGTCATTTATTGGAGTTACAGGTGTCTGTAGTCATTTATTGGAGCTGTCAGGTGGGTCTCCACTGAAATACTTGCCCATTTCTGGAGATCTTTTCTTTTGTTGCTTTACTCATTTGAGGTGAGGGGATCATGCTGTCATTTTCATCACTGAAACTTGTACTTACTTGTAAGTTCAGAGTGTGCCTAGGAATCATAAAAGGAATAAATCCTTGAGGTTTGCGAAGAACCTGAAACCCTCACTTCTGATAATCTGCCTGTCATTTGCAACCAGGGAGATGTTAATATGAAAGGCAGGTTTTTTTAAAGGGCTGAGGAAAGAGAATAAATTCCCATCACTTGTCTAGCTGCTGTGTGCAGTCACCAAACAACTTTGAAGATATCTACACTGTTTAAAGCCAGTTTATGACTTTTCTGTGGCTTTGGAGGACGGCCCAAACCAAATAAATGAGTAAGCTGCTATGCAAGCCATCTTAACAACTGTGTATTTCATAGTTAAATCTCCTACTATCCTCATTCCCTACTGTGATATGTCCATATCTCGGCCTTGGTACTTCTATCCATTCCTGTAATTTTGTGGCCTCTCTTTCCAACATAAATGTATGCTGAATTGGGGTCCTTGCAGTGGTTCACTAGGTCATTCCTCTAAGTGGTAGAGATTTGCCCCCTTGTTAGCCCTGATCACCTGTTAAATATAGAGATACAAATTTCTCCCCATCCCTGTACTTACCAGATTCATCATCACCAAAAGGCAAAAAATGGTCTTTTCATTTTTAAGAAGGTCCAAAATAAAATCTGTGTCACTGACATGTGGTCCATTTTCAGAACTGGATCAGAGTGAACAAACAACTTTTCAAGGTCCCTGATTGTCTTGTAGTCAATTTTGATGGGAAATAGGAACAGGATGCTTGGTCTGCATGAAAACTGAGAAAGCACACATACAAGCTGTGGGCATTCCTCTGCTCAGCACACACTTGCCTTGCTGCTGCAGGGAAAAAACGTCTTGGTGAAAGGACGCACGTGCAAAGATATTCCAGCTGTCTCTGCACAATCCAGCTCCATGGAGCAATATCTGCTAGGGCAGACTGGGGCTGTCATCTAGCGACAGCAGTGTTGTTCCCTGTAAAGTAGCTGGGGTTTGCTGGCAGAGCTCTGCTGCTCACACTGAGCTTTGCTGCAGTGGTGATTTGGCTACTGGTACCTGACTTAGCCTAAGTGTGTCCACAGATGACTTTGGTTGCACTTTTGGGATATAGTCAAACCACATTTACGCATTTGTATGTGTCTTTGTATATGTGTGAGAGCAATTTGCTGCAGCAAATTACAGGTGGACTAATAATAAGGGCTGCCAGCATCTCAGGGTGCAGTCAAACTTTTCTGAATTTGTCTCAGAGGTGCACTCACTGTCTCTGTTCAGGGATTTGTTCATGACGGTAAGAGATATTTATGGAGCTTTGATTCTGCATTGTTACGCATGGGAGTGAATGATATTTTCAGGACTAAAGAATTAAGTAGAACTGAACATTTGCACTTGCAGGAGTGTTGGTCTCCTGCAACTCAGTCGTGCTGCGATGATTCCACTCCAGTTGTTGCTGCTTAGCCGACTACAAGATGACACAGTAATTCCATGTCATTAATTACTACTACAATAATTCAGGAAGTGCATGGCTAAAATATTTAATTCTTACCTTTTCCTGGTTTCTTACCTCAGAAGAATAGCGTTTCATAAGGCATTTAGGAACAATCGAAGCCCACTGTCCTTCAGATTGGTTTCATTCTGTTTGTCAAACACCCCAGTTTCTATGTGCATTTTTTTGAACTAGGGTAAATTACAAATGTATCTCCTATCTCCATTTATTCTTGATAAGTAATGGAAAACCTGTGACAAAAGATGTGGGAAATTTACTTAGTGCCTTGTATGCATCCAAAGAGATTTGAAACATTTTGGCTTCTACAGTAGAGGTGTAGTCATGAAACTTGAAATAACAAAATTATCATCTCCTTAATTTTGTTTGCCTGGAGTATTTTTATTTCTATACCGAGAGCAAAAATATATGTGACTGGACAGTAGCATAGTATACGAGCATATAAATGTTTCTTTTTCTTTCAGAATAATATAGGGATAGTTAAGTTCCTGATGAGAAGTGTTTGCAGCACTGAGGCCCTTTTTGCTTCTCACCCCACCCCACCAGAGAGGAGGCTGGGGGCACCCAAGGAGCTGGGAGGGGACACAGCAGGGACAGCTGACCCCAGCTGACCAAAGGAACATTCCATACATATGGCATCATGTCAGCCTATAGAGCTGGGGGGAGAATCTGGAAGGAGGGGATGTTCAGAGTGATAGCATTTTTCTTCCCAAGTCACCGTTGGGTGTGATGGAGTCCAGCTCTCCTGTGGACAGATCACCTGCCTTCCCATGGGAAGTGGTGAATGAATTCTTTGTTTTGCTTTCCCTATTAAACTGTCTGTATTTCAACCCACCAGTTGTCTCACTTTTACTCTTCCAATTCTCTCCCCCATCCCACCCAGGGGAAGAGAAGGAGTGACTGCAATGGGCTTGGTTGCTGTCTGGAGTTAAGCCATAACAGCTCCCTTCCTGCCTTTATGTAGTTGGGGCTACAGAACCAGGCTGACAGACAAGTACAAGTGCAAAATGGATTGTGGCAGGGTGATTTCTTTGGAAATATTCTACTTTGCTTGGACTAGGGGAAAAGAGCATTGCCCAGTCAAACCTAGTGTTGGTGATGACTGTGACTGCAGTGCAGTGGCAAGCTCTTCCACAAGAAGACATAAATTTTCACTTTGTTGCTGCATTTAATTTCAAGTTTTGGTTCTATCACATAGAATAATCAGTGGGACAACTTGACTCAGTATTGAAATGTTCAAATGGTTTAAAAGGTTTGGGGCTGAAGTCATTCAGAATAGTATCCAGTATTTTGCTTGCCATGTCTTGAAGAATTTTTTTAAGTATATATGGTGGATTTTTTCTCATTTAATAGGAAACACAAGAAAACACAAACTAGTCATAACTTAAACTTCTCTGAATAGTAATTTGAATTTACGTGGGATCAGGGAAGCTTTCGTGTGTCTATTTTTTTTTTTTTCTGACATACAAAATATTTAAATCAAGAACTTGGGAAAAATGAGCAGATTTCAAATGAACTAAAAAACAATAACATTTTTTCAACAAGAACAGTAAAGCTACATAATCAAAGGAAAACAAATGTTGATTGGTTATGGAGGTAGAACTGTATAGATGCCCAGTGGTTTTTTAAGCACCTATACCAGAATGCCCACAACAGATTTACCTGTTTCCGATCTCACTACCTATGTTCACACAGTGTTCATTCTGATGACTCCTGTTCCAAGTAACATCTTTTTCTGTTTGTTTGTTTCTTTGCTTTTTGGGGGTTTTTTTTTGTCTGTTTTTTTGTTTAATGAATAATCTATTACTCTGGAGTTCTCTTTAGCAACACGGAACATAAGCTGTGGATTGTTAAGTGATCCTTGCAAACTCAGACCTTTCCCAGTAGCATCACACATGTTATTTGATTTACCTTCAGCTATGCATGTCTTTGAAGCTTTAATGGAAACGTGCCAGAAATTGTTGACAAGGTAAAGAACTGCATTTTTTCAATGTCTCCCACCTCCATGCTTTATTTATAGTTAGATCTTCATGTTTGGGCTGAGAGAGGTTGTCTTAAAGTTTATGGAATGTGATTTGACAACAAAAATCTACAACTCCATATCCCAAAGCATGTGAGCACTGTGAGGTTAAACAGAATGTTGAAATCCTCCCAGGATACTGCCAGAAAGCAGTGAAATGACTTGGTGTTCCAAACTCGGGTCTTACCATGGTGCTCTCGTTGCTCTGCAGCAGTGGTGGGTTATGACCTCACTAGTAACTCGCGTGGGATTTATTCACAAGCAAAAATTTGGAAGTGTGTTTTAGGGAAAAAGGGTTTGGAAAACACTAATTAAAATCAAACACTTTTAACTATGGAAAGTCTTTCTAATGTGCATCCTGTAGCTGTCTAAAATTGCACCAAAAAGTATTTTTGTCACTGAAGCTATTATAACTGAGGTTTTCACCTGCAATTTTCAAAATGCATAAGATGAAAATCCACCTAATTTTCACAAACAAGTCTGTGATGCCTGAAAATTACTGTGAAACTTTCTGTTCAAGTAGATATTTTATTGGCTTTATAACTTGCTAGTGCATCTCTATAGCTCTTCTGAGAGAGAATTTTTAGAGCTGTAGACCTTAGGCTTGGAAAGATTCCTGATTTTTCATTTCTTTTTCTATACTAACCAATGCAAATGTAAGCTAGAGGATAGATAGGACAGAGGAAGAGACTGAAGTAATTTGAAATAAAGTTAATGATATTTTTATGGCACCATAAATACTAACAGTAATCATCATTACTGGTGACCTCATAAATCAGATTAGGAAAATGGTGGAAAAGAGCCCTGAAAATTTGAAGAATTTGATTTTGTAAACTGGGGACAGAAACATCCTTGGATTGTATCTAAAGTTCTCTTTCACTTAAAAAGGATAGCACATCCGTAACATATTAGAAAATCTTTTAAAATCTTTGCACTGCATTTGCTGCTCATGGCTTCTCAGCTTTTGTTCCCTTTTGGACCAATCTCAGAAAAACAGAGATCAAAACCATCATTTTTGATGATGGGATGTAGAGAGACTGAATTGCTATGTGGACAGGGAAAAGAGATGCCTCTTATTCTAACAGTTTCAATATTGATCTCATTAATTGGTTTCTATTACACTGTCACTTATGCTTAAAAAACAAACAAAAAACTCTGTTCTGATGTTAGAGACCTGACCTTGCTTTTTGAATAACACTCATGTGGCAGGTCAGCATAGAGGTTAAAGCACCTTCATCATTAGTCCAAGGTACAAGGGTTTGCATTAATGATGCCAGATTTTCTTCATCTTTGTTTTGTATATCTTGGAATGAATTTCTTTTGGAGAGGATAGTAAGAAATTCCTGGCTTTGCATAGGTCTTGTTTCCAAATTTTGTCTTGCTAAAGATTATCTTAATAATCATCTTCTTGAAGAAGGAGGAGTGGGACCAGCAAGAATATTCCATCAAGAAACATCCTGATATATAAGCATTTCAGACACACGAAACTTTGTTTGTCTTAGAATTTGTGTGTTAAAATAAATATGATCTATTTATGTGTTTCAAAATAGAATTAATTAGGCTGGTACATGAAGTATAGAAAAGAAGCATGTTTTAGGTGATTCAGAATCCCCTTAAGCCAAGACATTTAAAAAAGCCCCTAAATGTACTTGTATTTAGAATTTTCAAGTGTACCGTAACCATGCTACATTATCCTGAATCACCATTTTCCATGCAGCAGTTTGTCTCAAAATGCAGAATATCTTGTCCTATTTTGTAAAAAATTAATGGGTACTATGGCCTCATCAAATCCATGCTCATGCTCACCATTGCATTTCATATTTTCTTCCTCTGAATGCTCACAGAGAAAATATGAGATACAAAGGAAGAAACTCCCCCTCATCCTGCTTTCTTCCTGAAAATATGGTACTTGGGTCTGAAGCATTAGTGTGGGTGGACTTTCAGTTTCAATTATTTTGGTGATGTTCTCCCACCACTAAGGCTGAGAATAAGTGCCCATCCCCATTCTTGCTAACCCGTTAATGGCATGGGATTGTGTTCCCCCAGGGGGACAATGCTTTGGTGCAGGGCAGGAGGCAGTGCTGCCCACTGGCACCATTGCCCATAGCAGGCAACAGGGAGCCAGCTCCCATCTGACAGATCACTTTCGAATAGGTGTGGAGGTGGACAGATCGCTTCCGGGGCTGGCTCTGGGGTGGAAGAACCCTAGGGTGGGCCTTGCAGTCTGAAGTCTGTGCAAATAAATCTCCCTGGGCCCCGGGCTGGTTCCATGCACATCCATGGCAGGTGTATCTGTGCTGTACTTGTTTTCAGAAGTCAGTATAGGCTGAAGTGGCTTTGTATGGAGACAGCAACGGTCCTGAGCAGCCCTTGCTCATCCCACCTGTCCAACTGGACCCAGTCTTGTTCCTCAAGAGCTACTTCAGTACACAGGCATCACGCTTCCTAGCTTTGCTGGTCCTTGATAATTTTTTAGATTCATGGAATGATTTATACTGTAGATACATAGGACATCTCAGTTCCTATGCAAAATCAGGCTGCATCCCTTAGTTGTTAGCTCAGTAGATGCAGCACAGTTTAAAAAAAGAAAAATGAAGTGTCCTATTTCATACAAGGGAGTCCTGCTAAGAAGTCCAAGCAGAATTCATTAGACTTCAGGCAGGGAAACGTTTGTATGAGGGGGCAGAGCTAAAAACTGAATCAGTACTATTAAAATGAGAAAAAGAAGGGAAAAAAAGCCTCAGATGAATGGTTTTAGCAGGCTGGTGAAAAATAAGTATGAGAATTTAAGAACTTCTGGAAAGTAAGAGGCAGTTAAGGCAAATGCCTCTTTTTTTAGATTATCTTGTGCTTTTAGAGCTGGAAACTTCCCTGGTTGACAGCCCAGAGAAATACTGATAGGCCCAGAAGGGAAACTCTGCCTGTCTTAACTGTGACAAAATCTTTGAAAGAAGACACAGCAATAATGTCAGCGTTTTCATAAAGGAGAGCAACACTCCAGAGCCCTGAAAATGCTTCAGAGCAGCTTCCCAGTGGGGCTTTGTGAGGAGCTTAAAGAGGCCATGTGAATTCACAGAAGGGAACTAAGTTGTCCTTTCTCCTTTCTGCAAGGTAGGGAGTTACCTGTTCTCCTGCTGAGCCAATAAATTGCTTTAGGAGGTGAATAACTAATGTGAGGGGAGAGAGAAGCATTCAGTGGTGGATCTCAGTTCCTGTGAGAGCAAGCACTTCCTCCAAAAAGCTGAAGATCCTTTTCAGCAGGGGCTCCAGGCATATGGCCGTGGGCATTTTGGGCTCTTGAATAGCTGCCAGAGGACACGAGATCTGATTGCATAGGTGAAGCTTGAAATTAGTCTTAAAACCTCCTAAGAGCAATCATTGCCCTTTGAAGTAATCCTCCTCGCTCATGGCACAAGCAGAGGGCTCACAAAGCATGGCCAAAGAACAGCACTTCTTAGTGCTTCAGAGGCAGGAGAGAGTCCTTTTGTTCTATTAGGTAACGGAACTAAAATATGCCCCTGTGGAAAATGGAGATCCTAGAGTGTCAGTGCTGACAAGATTTGAGACTTCTTGCAGACAAATCCCATGTGGAAAGCCAGCTGATCCTGACATCAGCATAACGTCCAGGAATTCAGGCTTTGGAATCAGCCATGTATTTTACATGTGAGATGGAAAAGCTGTTCACTTTCAAGTTCTATAATATTTGAACCTATCCCTGCCTGACAGGCACAATCAAAATGCGTGTGACCAATGGATGAACTATGTATTATTATATCTGTGGTATCATGAATGACTGCCTGACACCCAACGGCCTTAAAAATTATGCTAATAAAATTTTTGCTGGGTAACGAAGCTATTTTTTCAAGGAAAAAAAGGATTGTGGGAAGAAAGCATGGAGAGAAGGGTATTTTCAGCAGGTGTAAAATTATTTTTAAAGAAGACATGAACATTCAAACTCCTGACGTGCACTTGTAGCGTTTGATCAAGGGATGTATATTGGTTACTTGCACTAATGTATTTACCTGCCAGCTTTCAGCAAGGACATGAACCTCGGTACAGAACAAAATCTAATACTGATGGAAAACTCCTAACTTTGACTTTTCTTTATTCATTTCAATTTCTTTTAGGAAATGTTTTAGCGTGTTCTGGTAAAATGTAAAAATCATTGATTTTACTTTTTCTTTTGTTTTTTTTTAACCTATGCCATTATGCATTCAAATACATTGTGGCATCTAGAGGCTCTTTTCTGAATCAGATTAAAGCATACCATGTTTGATGAACCCATAAATAAAGACTTCTACTTTCACTTCTGTTTCAATCAATGTATAGCTACCAAATAGAGGAAGAAAACAAAACACATTTTCCCTTCAGTTGATCTAGGTTACCTGAAAGATAGAGATAGAAAAACATGTTTGAAATCTTTTTGCGTAAAACTGAATAAATTAAAACAACCTATTGTGCAAATTTTTGGTACAAGACTGTTCAAGGAAAGGAGAAGTAAGAAACTTACATTCACATGCACTAACACAATTTTTTTTTTCTTAAATGAAGATAGATTTTGTGATGAAGCTGTTGAAGCAAGAATATTTTACCCTCTCGTAATACTTTAACTTTGTGCAGGAAGGTAATGTATACAAAATTTGGTAATAGTTTTTCAAAGATTGATTGAGATGGAATTCAAAGTAACCAAGAGCTCTTTGTCAGCAAAAGAGTTGCTGGGTGTGCAACTGCATATAACTGTGTGAAGTCTTTCAGTTGTGCCTTTTATCCCCCATATTCTAGGAAAAAATAAAAAACTATAGAAGACTTTTATTGCTCAGACTTCTTTTAAGCTTTTGCAAATTCAGGGCTTAAAGCGCATACAGTTTGGCATGCTAAACGTACATTTTCCTGGACTTCTGCAGATTGAAAAGGAAGATTTTTTTCTGAGGTAGCTGGAAAAGCCAGCCAGAAAATTGCTGCACCTGGTAGCAGTGCCTGTGTAAACAACAGGTCACAAATGTGTGTGTAGTAAGAGGAGATCCGTTTGAAGCGTTTGCTATGTCTAACGTCTACAGAGTAGCAGGATTTCTATTTCTCAGCAAAAATTCTGATATCTAATGCATATTCTTTTCAGCTGCTTTCTTATCTACTGTCAATTTATACCTCTGAGTGGAAAGTGGCCTTTATCAATGGTTAGGACAAGAAGACACATTCTTTCCTCTTAAATTTGACATACTTGTCTGCTTTTGTTTTTACCTTCTCTATTTTTTTTTAACATTTGAATTGAAGTGTACACTCCTATTTAAACATCCTTCCTTAGAAACACTTTTTATTTCTTTTAAAGCCATGACTCCTTCAGTTAACAATGCCACTTCTCCAGAGAGGGGTGGTAAAAAAAAATTAACATTTAAAAAAAGAAAAAGAAAAAGAAAAAATTTATCTTCCAAAGCAGTTCATCCACAGCAGACAATTTCTTGTATTACATGAATATTCTGAAAATGCAAAATCACATCAAGTCAGTAATTTCTGGAGTCCAAGAAGTCCATGTCTAGCAGTCAGGAAAACAACCTTTAAAGAACATGGACAAAACCCAAATTATTATGACAGTTCTGAATTTGCAGAAGTCCAGATAGATCTACCGAAAAAAGGTAATGTTTATATGTGTGAAAGAAAACTGACCCAAAATTTAAGATATAACCTGATTTGGTTTGGGGGTTTTTTCTCATATCTATTTTTTCCTCAGTTGGTAACAATTTTTCACCTGTTTTGTTTTGCCTCCCCTGCCAGTTTTAAATTCACCCCTGCCCTACCTTTCCATTTCCTAGCAAGTGCTTCCTCTCCCTTTTGCTGGGACCTAATTTTCTGCTTGAAAACAAGCCAGGTGAGAAGAGTTCAGATGCCTGTTTATTTAAAAATGCTGAAACACACAGGGAGTCATCATTTCATGCACCAGGCACTGCTTATGAACAGTGGGGTCTTCTGGAGCTGCTCCCAGGTAATGTCCTCATTCCACGCTCGTAATGGTCGTTACTGCGGATGGCACAAGGTTCGCCCTTCCCTCCCCTGCAGCAAAATCGAAAAAGGATGAGGATAACACTTGAAATCTTTCTACTTGTTCAAAAAACCCAAAACATGCAGCCATTATTTTTGCAGAGGAAAGCTTGTAAACGTGGAAGAGTAAATCCCAGAGACGTGGAAACAAGATGGCAAATGAAAGTACTCTGAATTTTAGAAATATCCTATTTTATTTAACAGCTTTAGCAATTTAAGGTGTATTTATGTTCTCAGGTTTTAGCAGAAAGTGTCTCTTCCATGAGCATTACCACTCCTGTTGCTGTAATGAGCACCAGTGTTCAAGGCAAGGTGCAGATGCTCACCTCGGAAGAGGCTGAGCGCCTGGGGAGGACACAGTGAGAAGCTCTGCCAGTTATTTCAGTTAGGGCAGCACAGCAGCTGGAAATTGGGTCGCTACATTTTGAGTAGTTTTGGGGATCTGGAAGCTGTGGAGATCTTGGGAATGAAGTGGTGCTATGTCCTCTGTTGACAGCACATTGCTTTTCCTTGTGGCCTCACAGGCGTAATGGCCAAGAGGCCCAGTGGCTGGGGGACACTCTGTGGGGGCTGGATCTTCACTGCACCTTTTCCCTTCTGCCCCGGATGTTTCCCTTAATTGGCTTCTGCTTGGATTCTGTTTAACAAGTTTGCTTGGCTATAGGAAATGATTTGCTAAATCTAAATGCAAATTAATATTGTTGTGTTTGTCATTTATGTGGGATATCTTGCTGTAACAACCAGTTTTACAAAACTATGAGACAGTGATCATGTTTTCCACTACCTGATATTTTTCTGTTCAACACAATACAAACATTTGTATTAAGATCAGTTTGAGGATTCTTTATAAGAAATGGCATATAAAAGTGGGTTGTTTGATAAAAAATGGTGAAACATTTCAAGATCAAAGAAAGTGATGCAGTTATTATTTTAAAATAACTACATAATTATAATTCCATGTTGATTTTTAATTTAGTCTACAGTTCCCAAACAGCATCTAAACTGAAGAGAAGTTCAGATCCCTTGCTTTTCCATAGGCATTGACTCTAGTTAAGGGACTGTTTAGGAACTGATGAGCAATACTGAAGTTAATGGACCTGAAAAGGGGTTTGCAGTAATTTTATTGGTAATGCTGAAAAAATTAATCTTAGCTTTAAACCAGCTTCCCTCAACTTAGTAAATTGTCCAAGTTGTGAGAATAACAATAGCGGTGGATTTCAGAAGACAGTGATTTGAGTCATCAAGCACAGGGAGAGGCATCTTGCTGTACAGGTGCCCTCACGTGCAGTAATTTTCAAGGTGTGAAAATGCTGATGAGGGAGGAGGACAGACTGCAGTAGTTTATAAGATGTGAAGACCTACACCTGAAGTCCCCTTTTAAGGGCTCAACTACTAGCCACAGAACAACTCCAAAAACACTAAAAAGATCAAAGTTTCAGATTGTCAAAATTCAGCGTATTGATTTGGAGCAAAACTAAGCTGCAAGCTTTAAAAGTCATCCCAGGCCAATTCAAAGTTACAGGCAGCCAAGAGCAAAGAGAAGAGAGGGTGAGTGTAGCAGCTAGCTGTGTGCTGATGGGAGCCCTTCTGACAGGGGGTTGCAGTACTGGAGCCTCATTGATTAAAAGGCCGGGTGGTGTGGGTGTAAGGACTTCTGGACTAAAGAAGAAATTCCTGTGTGGAGAGTGTGTTTGAAGAGAGGAAGGAGGCAGAGGGCTTTAAGCTACATTTAAAAACAAGAATTTTATTACTTTGGAAGGTGTGTGTAACAAAGCTCAAAACAAAGAAATGGTGTCCCTATTAAGTCAAAAAGGAGTTTTATGGATGACTTTGGGGCTTAAATTTCTGTGGCAGGAGTTATAATTATATGCTGAATGCTAGTGTATTAATTGCTGATTGGAAGTTGGGTTCGTTTTCAAATGATGGAAGAGAGAGCAGAAATTTTGTTCTTTGAAGATAGAGAAAGATGAGAGGCTTGTGTAGGTGTTTAACAGCATAATGATGTGTTTGCTAATAGGATTTTTGCTAATTTTAGTGGCATCACAGCAAATGCTGCAGTATCCATATAGGAGTAAGAATAATGCAAAGAACACTACCTGCTAATGTTAACTGCTCTGCGCTTGTTCTCATGAGTATTTTGGATAGGCACGATATCCTGAAGCATCTGCCAACAAGAAACACCCTAAGAAACAAAATTCACAAACACTATATAGGGTTTTGAACTAATTATTTTTTTTCTTTTTGTTTCTCCCTTGCTTCCTTGTATAGACAGTACCTTTCTTCCCCCTTTCATCTTTGCGAGTTGACCACTTCCATTACTTTCTTATTTCTGCTGAGGCTGGTAAGCTGGTTTGATGCATTCAGCAGTCAAAAGTGCAGTTCTCAGTGCATTTGTGTTGGCTGACTAAGCAAAGTGAAAGAGGCTGACTGTGAAAGTGAAAAGGTGATTTACACTGGTGTCATAGTGCTGTGCAGTAATAAAACTCAGGGATTGTTGGACACACATTATATTGTACAATTATATAATTATAAACAATATAATTGGAGGCAGTTGAGCTTGAGTGCAGCAGGCTGTTATTTAGCAATCATCTCTTTCAAGGCTCATTAAACGCAGATTTATATACAAAACAAAAGCTTTGCTCTATAAAGGCTAACTATGTAGTGGCATTTATTCCCCAAAACGTAATGCATAGATCTAAAGCTGTCATCGTCTATAATGGATTTAGTCAGTGATTGTGAATGAGGTTTTTCAGCAGATATGACAATCCCGAGCCCTTTGCCTTTATTTGAGGCATTATTTCTGAGACTTTATCTGTATGTCTGGTTTGAAGGCTAAAGAGCCTACGCATGCATAGAGCTCTGATCTTAGATTTTGGAATCTGACAAGCAGGGACACTACAAATGGTAAAGTGTTTAGAAAGGTAACAAAGATCTCTTAAAATAATCCATATTTTGGTCTTACATTAGTCCTTTAATTATTCTGAAATGATGAATGAGTTTATGGGGAAGAAAATTAAGAAGCTAAAAGATTTCGTTGCTGCTATCCCAAGGAATTTAGTTTTACTATCTGATATAAAATAAGTCTTTATTTAAAAAAAAAATAAAGGGATAGGAATTTTATGAATAAAGAAGAACAGCCACCGAACTAAGAACTTCCTACCATGAGGAGATCTACAACACATATAATGGTCCAGTCTGATTCAAACTTTTAATAGTTGGCAGAAGTTTGGAACATAAAGTTGTATGTAAATATTTATATATAGAGAGAGTGATTATTTAAAGTTTAAATATTTTTGTCAGGTTTTTTTACTATCTAGAACTCTATCTGATTTTTAAACAGAGTTGTTAAGGAGCAATAGAAAAATCTAAGACACGTTTTTGAAGGGAGGGCCTGCAGACCTCCTGTCTGAGGACAGCTCTGTGAGAGCACACCTTGGCACCACCAAGTATCTGGCCCGCATGTGCTCAAGACCCTTTTGCATTTGTTATCATTTCACATATGAATTTTTAAATGCTTCATTTTAATGCTGTCCCTGACATGCAGTGTGTTTCATTTCCCTTCCTTGGCTAAGTGATCCGTGGGAGCCTGATAGATGCAAGGCTGCTGTGAGTGTTGTCATGCCTCTGATTGCACAAATGCTCTGCCGTGATGCAGGTGCTGCATCACTGTTTCCAGAATGTGTTACCTGACCTCACCAGTTTGTGGCTGTCAGCCTTTTAGTTTTGCTTCAATAGTTTTCACTTTGATACGTCAGAAATGTGTCTGCACGATAATTGTAGTTTACTTCAATTCACTTATGGTGCTGGAAAACTTTAATTAATCTAGTATCAGTTATAGTAGATAAATGTTTTGAATGCATGTAAAGCATTGTGCTGTTGATGTCTTTAGCAGCTATATCTTAGTTTTAGCCTTTGGTAACTGTGATCAAGAGCTGTGTTTCAGAGCTGTTTTCCCTCCCCCTCTTCTGACTTGTTTGCTCGTTTATCTAAATGTGTTAACTTGCAATGTTTCTCAGGATCACATTAGTGAATTAACAAGGTCCAGCTTCATGTAGCACCATTTTTAAAGTTTAGAGATACAGCATTCCAAAATGCCAGCCATGAAATTCAACGTTTCTTGATAAGACTAATTTTGTTTGCTTTTTATTTTAAAAAAAAAGTGTGTATTTTCTTAGGAACATAAGGAGCATATAGAAGTCTTCACTGGCTCCATTGTAAAATAGTCTTACAACATTATGACAATGGTTTGATAGAAAGGTTTTTGCTTTTTTTCCCCTTCTCCTTTCTGCAAATCTACTCAGTCTAACAAGATAGAATGTCTTAGGGTAGTTGGTTTGGTTTGTGGGTTGGGTTTTGGTTTTCTGGGTTTTTTTCAGAAGTCCATAGATAATGAACCTTAGCTGGAAACAGTCTTGGAAAAGCTTGCACTGCTCATGTTAATTCTGTGTCTTCCGGGTGCACAAGCAGGGCATAACTCAGATCCCCAAACTTTCAATTTCTCAGTTATATTAAACTCTTTTTAAAAAAAAATACCGACTTATGTTAATCAACACTGCCTTTTTTGTTTCTATCTAAAGTCCTCTCCTTTCAGATAAATTGGCAGCGGTCTCCTGGCGCTCTGGATGAAAGAAGCAATCCTTATCTAGTGCTTTACAGCATTTCATGGCTAGAAAACAGTGTAATGTGAAAATTTATCTTGGTTAATCACTCTAGTACAGTGTGCAGGCTTGTATGACTTACGAAATATTGCATTTAGACCCCAGATCAAGAGCTCATCTTTCCACGTGTGTTTTGGGTTTGGCTTTGAGTTACTCTTTCCTGATGTACCACAGCTATGAAATTGGAATTGCTGTATCGCAGGGTTCTATCACCCTATGGAGTGGCAGAAAAGAGAAGCAACATCATGGGATTTCTCTTAAAATTTGTGTTAGCAACACCTCCCCAAGGTGCCTGTGGTTCCTTGGGAGCCACAGACAGGGCGATCTCCACCACAGGGATCCCACGTTGTCTTTACCTTGCATGACTTTTGCTGTCTGTGTGTCCTTCCCATGAAGGTGAGCAGCTTATTCTCCAGGATGTGTAGCTTTGCTCTGCTTATCCCATCATGATTGGCTTATTGGGAAGCTCTGCACAGGGACAGAGCAGTAGCTAAAGAAGCCTTTGTCTTTAGACAAAGACACTGTGATACCTGAACTGTTGTTGTTTCCCGTTCTTGAAACAATAAATTAATGTCTTGCCTCAGACATTAGGGAGTAATAACTTAGAGTTGAGGGTCTTTAAATTGTTACTTGAGGGAGAGTTTAACAATACAAAACAACATATATACTGTAAATGTAAAACAACCTTAAGAGGAAAATGGAATAACACTCCATGCCAAATAGTTTGCTCACTGAGAAAATTACACTTTTTTGAAGCTTTAATTCTTTTAAGAAATTGGATGTTGGTTTGTGTGACTTGCACATTTTTCCAATTGTATTTGTATCGGCTTTCATATAGTACATTTCCTGCTCTGATGGGTTAGTCCAAACATAAAATATTCCCTGTTGTAAACAGACACATTGCAGACAAACAGCAGAGAGCACAACAAATAGGATTCACTCACAGATCTTTTCCATCATTAGTATTGCATAACTGCGTGTTGTGCACTGAAAGGTGGTGGTCTTTTGAAAGAAGGAAGCAAAGAGAAGATTGAGTCATGAACTCCATCTTGATGTAAAAAGGAAATGCTTTCAGTTCTGTATATGAGGAAATACATTTGAAATTAAAAGAAAAACATTGTGTATTAAACCTGGTGAATTTTCAAGCTAATTTTTTTTTAATCTAGATAAACATATGTATCAATGATTGACTATGTTGCTAATATATTTCCATTAAACCAATTTTGATTCATAAACCTTCCTCTAAACAAAAATGCAAATAAAGAGAATGACACTGTAGATTTAAAACATAAAGAGTAAAATTCTTAAAGACATTATGGATCCTAAAGCATAAAAAAAATATTTTTTTTCCTTCAAACTTTAGCAAATATATTATAAAGATGAGATAGATATGCTAGCATTTATCTTGCCACCCACCTTTAAAATGTTTTCAGATCCTCATAGAAAGAGGCTGTGAAAGCCCTTCTCAGTCATGGCTCTTCCTATGGCAGAGCCTGCTCAAATGCCTGGACCACCCACTAAAGCCCACAGGACTTGTGTACCTTCAGGGAAATGCTGAGAGAGACCCTTCTGAGAACAGCAAGGAACTAAAGGGGCTGGTTTCACCTCCTAACATTTTCAAAGACAGAGGTTTGATTGCTTCTGAGGACCTAATGCAAATATTGCTTCAAAGATATTCAAGACACGGGAAAAGTAAAGCAAAGTGAAGTGTAATTCACAGGGGTGGGGGTGGAGAATCAGCTTCGAGTTGTTCGTTTGAAAGCAGTGGATACATTTAATCTGAGCTGCAGTGCATTGCCTAGCTGGCCTAAAGCTTGTCTCTTTTAATTATTGAAATGTTCCCTAGGAAAACTGTTGTAATAGCAAACAAGAGATACAAATCAGCACAAAGGAATGTGTAACTCTTCTCTCGCGTGAAGGTGTAAGTGCGTGACAAAGGAATTTGTTTACAGGCAATATCAGAAAGTTGGTGGTTTGCATCCCTTTCCTCTTCACACCATGCAAGTGTGCTGTGAGAGTATTATTCCTGAGCAAATTTCCTGATGCATTATAGAGCCAGATTGCTGGTTTGAACCTTGCAGCATGGAACAGTTTGAAGCATAAAAAAAATATTTGCACTTACCTATGTGTAAACATGGCTCACCACAAAACAAACAAACCATGGAAATAATCCCCTCTCTCAGCTCTCCCAAACAACTACATTTATTTTTCTCCCTCTTATATCCTAAAATATTGATGGATATCATTCTAGCCCAAAGCAAGAAAAAGGGGCCCGCAGGATATCTTTTGCCATTCAGGCACTGCTATAACTCCCTATCAAGTTAATGGAAGTTCTGCCAGTCAATTGAGTAGAAATGGGATTGAGCCTTTGCTTACTGAGTCCATTCTGATGCAGTCGAGTTTCCTGCATCCCTATGACCAAAAGCAAAACAGGAAGGCCAAGGCTAATAGATATTGTGTAAAAAAATCAATATCAGGTGTCGTAGGTTAAATGATCCTGACTTGTGTATCTTTTCGTTGCTCACTCTGAAATAAGATATCTTGTGCTGCTTAAGTGCAGTCAGTGAAATGACGTAAGTCAGCAATGGTGGATTCGTGTTTCGTGCTTCACTTGGGAGGCAGGTAATGTAGCACACTCACAGTTCTGTACACCAAAAGATGTAGATTTTGTGTTGTATCATCTCAAACTCACATTCATGTTATATTACTGTCATGCTAGTAGAGAGTGAAAGCTGTTTTCTTTTCAAGAACATCGGCATTATAAATATGTTCTACATACACTTATGAATGTTGGACACCTCTGGCTTCTGCTTGGTTTCTAGTGAATGCAGGCTAGGCTGATAGGGAGTCTCGTTTGTCTTGCTTTATAGCTCAAGAAATTCCAGAAAAACTGTTCAAGATCTCAGGTTGTGTGAATATACGAAGACTAAATACTTGACAGCTATGATTTAAAATGCGATTGATACAATGGTACTTTTGGCAGAAAAAAGCCCCCTCATCTCCCTGACAGTCCCCATTATTTCTTTCTATTCCCCTTTTCCATTCCTCTCTTTTGACTTTACTCTGAGAGAAAAAACATGTAGAATGGAGCAAAGATGACAAGTGGAAGTAAAGGAAGAAAAACATATTTTGTTTTCTGGTCCTCGCAGATTTGTTCAAAGGGCATCATAAGAATTTGTGCATACCAATTTTTAACAATCAGTAACCTCTAGGGGTTTTTGTACATCTTTCTGAGCTACTTCTTAGAGCCAAATGCTGGACCTCAGTGAGCACTGTATAAATATTAAAATGAGATAGATCACTGATCGGGAAATCAAAGTTATCTGTTCATATTTGAATTGTAACAGAAGGTGAAAAGAAAGTTTTGGCATCGTAAGTTGT
This sequence comes from Mohoua ochrocephala, assembly GCA_013398855.1. Classification (NCBI taxonomy): domain Eukaryota; kingdom Metazoa; phylum Chordata; class Aves; order Passeriformes; family Acanthizidae; genus Mohoua; species Mohoua ochrocephala. Next base: position 52,648 of record VZTA01009467.1, on the reverse strand, counting down.
CTGTGGTGCTAAACTGCTTTTGGTTCTTCCCCACAAAAATCCATGGTTTGTTAGCCTGTTCTAAAGAGGGCAAGACTTCATCATGAGTGAAAATGTGTTGCTTCATGTTCAACAGGTCAAGTTTTCTTCGGATTGAGGCAGAACTGTGGCTCATGGACATCTGATGTGATAGGTAAGTTGAATTTGATATATCTTATTACATTATCAGCACATGACAAATATTGATCTTGATTATGCTAGTCTAAGTGCAATTTATTATCTTTCTTATTTTGCATTTTCACCAGCAGTAGTGAAATGAAAACTTGCCTCCCTTTCCATCTCTCCCAAATGACACTTCAAAAACAAGGTTTAAATTATTATAAATTACCATTTTATTTAGAAACAATATACATCAGGAGATATTTAACAGAAAAAAAACTGACTTCAATGAACCTTATTTCTTGAAATAAGGTGCTATTGTGAAAAAGGATATTTGGGCTTAGGAGAAGATGGTTCATAAAATATGGGGTAATTGATATATAGCCTATGTGCTCATACATTAATAGATAATTGTTTGGGTGTAGTAACAGAGAACAACGTTAAATTACTTAATGGAACTCTTTTCTCTTTGGCTATTTAATCAACGTGCAGCGTTTTAAAAAAGGTGTCCAAGCACGTCACTAGTACATAAAAGTGAGACTAATGTAAGGGTAGCGTTTTATACCTTTCTGTTTGCTGAATCTGATTATTCATGGCAACTGTTTAATACTTAGGGAATGCACCTACGGATCTGTTTGGTCTTAGCAGTGTGACCAAGCAGGAGTTTTGTATACCCTGAAGTATGTGAGGCTTCCCCAATTCTAGAGAAACAGTGAAGAAAATGTGAAAGGACTTGAGTTAAGATTGCATAAGGCCCCAGAAACACTTCTGGGGACATCCACCATGAAAATGATTCCCAGAAGGGTTTTGGCAATCAGAAGCAGTTAGGCAAATGTTTGTGACACTGTTTGTGTCAATCAAATAGATGCATTGTGGAAAAGTGTATTTAATTGTAGAGAGTTGAGCTGAAAAAGTTGGAGCTGCAGCTTAAAGTTGCACTAGAAATTTCTATGTACAAAAAAGAAAACGGAAATGACAAATAGCTATTAGTTTGCCATCTCTGAAAACCAGTTTAGAAGACTGCTTAATGATGTCATTTTTCAAGTTGCAAGGTAACTTTTTCTGAAGTAATCTAGACAAGATATATAGATATATATTCCTGGTAGGATTTTGAATCCTATTTACAATACATGTTGTTGTTTACATTAACTTTTTATGGTTAGGATTTAAAAATGAAGGTAGGAAAAAAAAAATGTCCGTGTGTTCTCTACTAGTCTGAACATAATGATAAATTTCTGGGACTTCAGTGTTCATACTTCATGTTCTCTTTTTATGAAGTTGTGTGGGAGAGAGTTTCACTCCTTTCAGCCTGTTTTACTTTGATCACTTCATTCAAGGTATCAAATATGTTTGGGGGTTTTAACTTGCATTTTTCATTCAAATTGGTACAAACCATCAAAGGCAAACTGGTAGCACCAGACTAACACTGGGATGATGAAGTGACAGTAAATTTAATGACAGGGAAGGTAAAACATATGATAATATTTTTAACACCAGAACAGTTTGCCACCCAGACCTATATATCACTCCTGGATTGAGCAGCTTCTAAAATGTCGGTACATTGTGATTTACAGCTCAGAAATTTGTCCTTTCCTAGATAAAATGAAGCTTAGTTTGTGTGCATTTAATACCTTGCAATTTATTATACAGGCAGGAACTTAATGGGGTCTGAGCATGAATGCCTCAAATGAGAGGTGCACTCAAACTGCAGGAGTGCTCAAGAGAAATCAGTGTTACACACGTGTGTTATGGAGACATGATTGGGAACACTGGATCAAATGGATATATTTTTCCATTGCTATGTCGCCTTTTATCATGGATTGGATAAATCCATTCTTGCTTGCGGCAAGCAGAAAAGGGAAACGTGGATCTGTCCTTCCTTGCAGAAAGGGAAAGATTCATATCAGAGAGCTCCACGAGCTCACCTTTTCACTACAGGTTTTCTTCTCTATGTTTGTGTGTGTGTGTGTATGAGTATCTGCTATGTAGCATAAAAGATCAAGGCATTTCATAGATAGATCATTCCTTAAAAGAGGAAAAAATCTAAAATCTAAGAGGACTATTTTTTTCCCTCGCTGTGACAGGAGCAATGTCCAATGTTCTGGAAAGTCTGATTGTGAGGAAATGGAATATGGATTGTACCACAGGTTTAAACCAGAAACAGAGTGACAGAATAACAGTCTGTAACACACAAAATGTTGTCAAGCCATGAACACACTGAAAATTTTTCACAGTAACATAATTAATGTCCTAAAATCCACCAGGAAAATACATGTCAGCCAGTGGATTTGATGTGTATATAGCTCATTATGTGGGGAGAAGGATAGACAGACTTTTATTATTGTAAGAGGAACAGCACTTTGCTGAAAAAGAGAGGCAGGGACACAGGCAGCAGTTTCAGGAAATGAAATTCCAGCAAGTTGGAAATATGGAGCTGAGGGGGAAATGAAGAGCCCAGAAGTGAGAGCTCAGTGGCAGAGGTTATAGTGGAGGAGCTACAGTGAGAAGCTGATGGGGATGGGAAAGTGAAAAAACACAGTTAAAAACATCCTTCATTATCTCTGGTTCAGTGCATCGGGTTTCTCTCATTGCTAGTGCCTAATTACCTGTTGTGATGGCAACTCCCCACCTTGATTCATTCTGCTTTAATTATCAGTTGCATGGCTTGAACACAGCAAAAGGACAAAGGGGATGAAATTGGAGTCATAACGGCTAGGTTCAGACAGGTCCTCTAAGGATGACAGAAGAGAATAAAATCTGCTGAAGGTATTTGGGAAAAGTTGCTTCTCTGTTAGGCAATAATGCCAGCAACTGGTGTGAGGAGAAAACGAAGGAGCACCATCCACATGGAGTTCAAAAGTACAGGAGAGGTAAACTGTGCAGTGTACATGCACTACACATGTAAGAACTCAAGCAAACTCACCTTTAAATATTAGTCATCATATTGCTTTGCTTTTAAATTATTAGAATTATTTATTACAGTGATATCCTTATGTATGGTTCAGCAGTCATACCTTGGGTGCTGCTCCCCCCAGAGATGAATTCGGAGCTGAAAAAAACCAATAATAAAGTTTCAGTGGAGACAGAGCTGCAAATGAAGCTATTTCTGTTCTGACAGTGTTGTTTCTATTAGAGGGCAGTGCAACGTGCAGAGGCTTAGAAAGATGTCAGTAAAAATAACAACCTGACATTATATGTGCAGTAAATACTGAAGGCTGGAGGCTGGTTTATTACTTTTTTTTTTTTTTTTAAATGTGTGGGTTGTTTGTTTGGGTTTTAGTTGATGCTAATCTGCTTGATATCTCTTTGTCTTTCTCCTTTGGTTTCATGGCAGTCTACCAGTTTATGTTAATGGCTGTTTCTTTATCCAGTCTCATAAGGTCATCATTCAAAAATGGTAACTTAGCTCAGACGTTTCCACAAGTTAATATCTTTTTTCATTTACTATGGGCAGCTGAAAAGCTGAAGATCACTTACTTCCAACAAATTGTACTAATAATTTTATGCAGTCCTTTGAGACTAAAGTGCAAAATTCAAAGTCTATTAAATTGGATATCTAATCAGAGTTCATGACAATAATATAATTGTTTTTGTTTAAAAAAAACCAAAAACACAAAAGCAGACAAAACAAACAAACAAACAAAATCATGGCCAATGAGAACTTGGCCAGTTAGAGCAAAGGAAAAGCCCTTCTCCATCTCAGAAAAACCTCCAAAGCTAGAATTGGCACCAGTACGTGAGTCTTAAAAAGCTTTGGTAGTAAAAGTATTGTAGTAAACACTGGAATACGTGCTTTAAAAAATGTGTAGGTGGAAGGGGAGTGGACATGGTTGATTAATTACTCAGGTGACTTTCAGCAACTATGTGAGAACGTACACGATTTGTATGGTGACTGTTGGCCAGCTCCTGGATGTAACTGAGGAATCCTTGCCCCATGAATGAGCCACGCGGTGTTGGCTGGGTTGCAATGGCAGGAAACTCACCGTCGCACCTCGGCTAAGGTTAGGAGCCATGGTGTCAGCTGTCAGCCCATCTATTGAGTGGAACTGAAAAAACAGTAAGACCTCACCGGTGGATGGACTGCTCCTGTGCTGTAGCATTGGAAAAGAGGAAGAGTGGAGAGAGCAGAAAGAAAGAGAAAAAATATAAAGTGATTCTTGCCTGATTGGGTTCGTGCGTGAAACTTTTGTGTGATTTCTCAGCAGTATCTCGTCCTGTGGAGCAACATACTAAGCTAGCTGATCATCAGCTAGGAGGGAGTCCTTGCTATTCTTCCTATTTTGTGGCATCAAACACAGATTTTGGAGCAAGGCCAGGGTTAGATTTTAATAAACAAGTGGCGTTGTCTGTATTTTCTACAATGAGGGCACCTACAGTACTTTTGTCTCTCATCGTGTTGGCTAGGAGGACATATCTGACTGTGCCTTTTCTCTGATACACTCCTCCACGTGTCCCTGCACTCAGATGTACAAATGCAGCAATGTTTGTACAACACTGAATTGGCAAGAGATCCTCTATGAAACTTTGGTGTCTGCTCTAGCAGTAATTTTCAAGAGTAGAAATAGTAGCAAATCTTGTAGATTGTTTCATTTCCTGCTAAATTCATCACAGTGCAAGAGAAATCTTCCTGAGTAGTGGAGATAGTGTACTTCACCTTTTCTCAGTCCCCACTCTGCTGCCTTGCTACTGTGGTTATTCTGAAGATCCTTTGAGTCTGACTGGTTGCTCATGCCACGGCTCAGCCAGCCAGAAGGTTCTCATTCTTGAGACTTTAGTGAGACTTAAATATGTGCTGAAATGCCTTTTGCTGAACAACCACATAAGTGTGAGCAAAGATTGTAATGTGGCCTTAACTGTTACCATAAAACTTAACTTTGTGTTAAATATTCTGGGTTTGAAAATTGAATACGTTTTGAAAGCTCTAGCATTCACTTACCCATATCTGTCCCATGCATACATCACAGACTGAAAGTATTACTGCTAATACCTTGAGGAAATGTCATTTTACAAGTTGCTACCACTACTTGATCATTATCCTTCTTGTGCTCTTTCTTTAGTTCATGGTAGGAAAAAAATGTCATGTGCTATGACATTCTGGTGTAATTTGAGAAATCAGAATATGCAAACAGATATATGACTTGTTTTCTGTAACTGCATTGGAATTTGCTTTCTGCAGCTGGAGAAGAAGAGAGCAACTGTGAGAGCATACGTGTTTGAAAATGTGTAGTTTTCACAGTGTGGCAGATTTGGCATGTCACAGGAGGGTCTTTCCCAGAGTGGTTGTGAATAAGGCCTCCCTTGACCTGCTGCTTCTCTTGAATGCCAACTCACTTTTGCAAACCTCAGAGTACGGGATGGGGGAACTGGAAGCTCAGGTCCTTCTCAGCTTGTGGCATTTATATTGTGAGACAGTTGAGATCGAGTTCATTTTGCTAAGCTGCTCACCCATAATGGATCTGTCACAGCGACTTGACAACATATTTGTATCCATTTTGGACAGCATTTGCTGCTCAGCACTCTCCCTGTGAAAGTTTCCAGCAGACCACTCAGATTTACTCTTAGTAACCCCTCCTCTCCCCCTCAGAATACAGATATCCTTTCCATAGGTTGGGATCGCCTGATAATCCTTTCCATGGGCTTAATAGGCAGTCATGTGTTCCAGCCATGCTCTACCTTTGAATTGGTATCAAGTAACTGAGAGCACCTCTTAATTGGATCCCAATTTTCTCTCATTCAGCTGGCATACGGATGGCCCAGCCAAATAATGGAAAAAATGGTATTTTACGTCAGAAACTACTGGTTTTTTCTCTGGAATTGAAAATTTGTTTGAGTTTCTGGTTTATTGGTAATTTTCAAAGAGTTGCTGGTTTGTTTCTGATGTAAATATGTGGCAGGGCTGGTGGAAAGGGAAATAATAGTATCTCATAAACTGAAAAATCTGACTTTCCTGCCAACTGTGTCTGGGAAACCAAGTTATTTTTCAGAGACCGGAGCTGCTAACAAATGGAGAAATAAATGACTGCTTTTTCGTATCCAACCACTAATGCCGAAATTATGTAAGTGTATTTAACTCCAAGTTCTGATGCAAAACTGGGCATCTTATTCTACTGCAGACTTAGTTGAATCTGAAATATAATTTCAGTCTTCGCAGCACAAGAGGATATTTTTCCCTCTCCCTTTCTTTTCTCCCAACAAGAGAATTTTTTCCAGTTCAAATCACTGAATAAACCTGCAGGAAGACCTCCATTTCTAAATATAGTAGGCTGAGCTATAGGCATTACCAAGGCCTGGGGAGACAACTGAAAATGAAACCACTGACTCTTCTCTACTAATTCATCCCCTGGGTCTCTACTTTTCGGATTTCTTTTTCTTCCTTCCCCTCCTTCTTCTCTGCCTTCCCCCTTCAGTGCTGCTTTTTTCCTTAACAATAGTTACATAACGCCGTCTCTCCACCGGGATGCATCCTGTATAGTATAGCTTATATATGTATTAGTAGAGCTGTTCAAATCCTTATGCTTTCAGTTCACTTTAGAGACTTTTTCCAAGCTTGAGTTCAAACAAGCAGTGGATTTCCCAGAGAGTGCCAGCTCTCACAGCAATGCCCTGGTTCCAGGTCGGTGCGTGGAGTTTCGGTTTAATAGGATGTCCTGGTATTTTCCTTCTTTGACCTACACAGCCCTATCTCTAATAAGACAGCATCTAAACTGCTCTTTTTGTGTTTGCTGAGGCAGATAGAAATAATAATACTGGTCAAAGGGTAATGCTTGAAGGCACATTTCTTTTAAAAACAGACACAAGTTCAATGAATTCTGCCACCAAAGTGTGGCGGTTGAAAGTTAACTATGAAGAGAGAGTGAAGCTCACTTCATTCTCAACAAGGTCCATTTAGCAAAGCTGATCTTTTTCACTGGTGAAACTTACTGTAATAAATAAATAAATTCTGTATCTGGTACTTCTTTGTGGCATGTCTTTTTTGCAGCACTCTCTCCTAGAGCTGCCTGTGGCTTTCTGATTTCCATGGCATTGGTATACTTGCTGTTGGTCTTCCATTACCTCCCCTTGAAAACGTGTGTGGGAGACAGGCAGAGCACTTGGCAAATCCACTGCTCTTCTGAGATCTTTCCAGCACTTCCAGCGTGCACGTTAATTGTAAAAGCTGAAATGAAATACCTTGGGCTGCACTGACCCCATCATCTGTTTTTTAAATAGCATCTCCATCCCATAAATCCTCTTAGAGATAAATTAAAAATGCCTGTAGAAGAGATATTGCCTGAATGTAATAATTAAGCAGGTGCTAAGCAGCAGCCTATTATTCATATATCTGGGTTTTGTATGATAAAAAAAAATTCTAAAAAGTTATTACTGTTTGAGGAGACACTTGACGGATCACCATCTCCAGCTGCCACAGCACAGAGTTAAGTAATTGGAGAAAAATTTTCTGAAAGGGACCAACCATCATCAGAGCAGAAGTTTCATCCTAAGCAAATCAGTTTCAGTAGTAGCTTCCTCCTCGCTAGGCAGTACCATTTACATTTTTTGTCTGAATGCTGAAAGAACTCTGAAGGGACAAAAACCATCAGTGAGTAAAAGGTGTAGGTGGAAACAGCACTGCTTCTATCCCAGTGGCGTTTAAAATCCAGTTTTAGTTACGCCTAGAGGATAAGAGGTATTTAGCCACAAGCCGGGGGGTATCAGAGACTGTTGTTCACAGATCATTCAAACTGAAGATTATCGGGCGAGCCCAACCTTGCAAATGAACAAGCATGCAAAAATTATGATACCATTTTTAAAATGGAATGTGGAGGCAAAACCACTGCTTACATAGTGTGACAGTAAATTCAGATATTTAGCAAGCAACTTCTAAAGTAAGTTTACTACTTTCTACATAGAGAAAGTAGACAACTGGGATTTTGATTTTGTTTGGGTTTTTATTTTGTTCACTTCCCAAACTGCTTCTCATGAAATTATGATCACTTGCCATTTGGGAGCAGAAATACCACATAGGGAATAAAAAGCCTCAGCTGCTTTTTTGAAATGAAATAACTGTCTAAAAGGACTCTGCCTAGACAGCTTCCAGAGGGCTGCGGAGCACGCTGGCTCTGTCTGTGCTGTGCTGGCGAGAGAAGAGCCTGGGTAACATGGGGTTTCCTGAAAAGTCGGTGGCTGGAGAGATTTCAAATGCGTAATTGTCTTCAGAATAAAACCTTTATGCATGGGATTGATAAAAATTACTTTAAACCCATGTGTGAAATCGTGACAGCATCACTGGAGAAGGGCCTGTCTGAGGGCTGTGATTGCGCTATCACCAGTCAGCCACGTGTCACAGCCGCTGGATTAGAAGCAATTTGGGGCAGATAAAACGTGTGCCTTTGTGTTTTGTACTGTGGCTGGCACAATGAGGCCCCACTGCTACCTGGCTCTACTGGGCACTGTCAGTCTGGGAGCATTAGAACAGCTTGGAAATTTGTAAAATGCACAGACAAGATGTTCAGATAAAAAGGGTACTGGAGCAGTGTGAAATTGAAAAAGCTTTTGAGAGATTTCCTGGTTAAACATTTGCTACTCTTCTGTGTTGTTTCGCTACTCTTCTGTGATGTTTCATCCTCCTAAAAATGTACTTTCTCATAAAAATAAAAAAGTGTGCATTTCTCTCTTTCCATAGAGAATAAACATGAATGCAAAGTCACAGTCAGGCTTCATTCAAGGTGGATATTTTTATCTCTTCAACTTTTCACATTGTTGAAGACATAATTTTAGTTCAGTATTATATAGCATGTTAAAATCAGCAGAAAAAGAAACACCTTTGAGCATTTTGTGATTTACAAAATATATTCTTTCAGTTTTATTTTTTTCTGAATCTAGTTATGGCATTCCCCATTTTATGAGTGGAGTCTCAAACATTCTAGAAGCCTTTTTTTTCTTGTTTTCTTTTGTATAAAAATAAGAGGTGGAAATTCCGAGGTGGAAAATTGTTTAAATTGCTCTAATATTTCTTTTGAATCTTGAAATATATAAGATTGTCATCAGTATATTAATGAGAGTCTTCTTTTTGAAAATGTTTCCTTTACTTATAAAACAAGAGCTCACTAACTTTTTTTTATTGTTGTAATTAGTTTTTCTAAAACTAAAATAAAATAAAATTTTTAAAAGGCACAAGAACAGTGTAACTGTTTCCTTGTTATCAGGAGTTTACAATTTATCAATCTCTTGAACTTGCAATGTAGTAGGTTTTTTTCTCCACTGATCTCATACCGCAAATCTGTGAGTCAGCAATTAGAAATATGTTCAGTATTTTCCTCATAAAATGTCTACATGTTGACAACTATCTTTCCCATGTATACTTCTCCAGATGCCTGAGCATTTGAGTAAGAGCTAAGTCCTTTAAATCTCCATAGTGTCACACATTGACTTCGGTGGCACCACAGGAGCAGTCTTGAAGAACCTTCTTTTTTCAGTGACTGACAATGTAGCAGTGTAGGGATTTGAAGGAGGCCGAGTGCACTGATAAATTTGATTTGCAGGAGAAAAAAATTTGGAGCAAAGCTTGATAAAAGGAGTGGTTGACAGCACTTATTTGATTTCCTTAATAAAGTCCCTGACTTCTTTGAGCAAGGATGGTGCTGGAAGCATAAGTCAGGCCTAATTGCTTATAACACTCACATAAGACTAATACAGCAGGGGAAGAAGAACATAACCCTTCCTCCCTTCCTTCCTTCCTTCCTTCCTTCCTTCCTTCCTTCCTTCCTTCCTTCCTTCCTCTTAATGAAATGAAATAAATTAATCCAGGTTTCTCACTTCTAGGACTGAAAGCCATCAGTATGAGCATCCACATCTTTTGTTCTGACCTAGGTACCTGCAGGGGATCACTTGCAAAAACCTCACAGCTGAGAATGATCAGTGTAGGGAAAACAACAGTTGCCTATCTGAAGAAGGGTTGTATTGCATCTTAACTGTAGTTAAATGTACTGTCTTTACCAGGAGAATTTCTCTTAGCTGGAGTTGTCTCCCACATGTACTTCAAAGGCTGGAGATACTGCAGTTTGTGGCATGTTTCTTTTCCTTTGAAGGTTTTGAAATATCTGTAGAGCTTTCTAAGAAAGAAAAAAAAAAGCAATATTTAAGTACTTCAGTTATTTCAATACATTTAAAGCATTTTTAAAGCCTACATTTCACAGTCAGTGTTGTTTTGTTTACTCCAAAGTCATTAGCAGAACTGAATGTGAACATTTTTGTTTGAAGTGATGGAGAGGTTGAATACCCTCCTTTCCTTGCCTTCCAAAAGACTACACTGCTTTTAATTAGCTGTGGTCTTTTTGCTAAGTAGAATGAAATTTCCCAGCTGTGTAGGAGATGTGGGCCAGCAGAAGGTGTTGGAAGCTGGAAGCACTGAGACTGTTTCCAAAAAAAGCACTCATGAGCCAATCTCATGTTGTGAGTAAAATAGCAGTGAAGTGCTTAGCTCTATTTGCAGATCTGGACTGCAACCACATCTTTCTCTGGCCAAAATGTGCTGTTTCTGGCTTTTAAACTTAACTGTAGTAAAACATTATTATTGAGAATTTTCATATTTCCCAGTTCAGTTACACACTGTGATCTGAGCAGTAGTGCCATTCCTGTATTTACCAGGAATGCCAGCCAGAGTTTTAGCTTGATCCTTCCCCGACGCTTGCTTGGCGGGTTAATTTGGGTCTTTCTCTAGAATTATTCATGGAAGATGAAATGGCAAAATCAATGGGGCCCCTTCTGCAAGCTGATGGTCTTTTACTGTGTGCATCAATTACTCTTTCTGCTCTGCTGCATAGTCATCCTAGAGCTGCATTCAGACTGAGACCACACGGTCTCCTCCATGCCTACAGCTGATTTTACTGTGTGTTGTAACTCATGCATAAGTGGACTGCATGTTTAACTTCTCAGTTGCTTTTTGCCATCTAGGACTTCATTTGGAAACATGAGCTGGAAAAATGTGTGGAGAGTGATGTAGCTTCTAAATTTAACTTCTGAATGATGATTAGATTTTGTCTCTTTTTTTTTGTTGAGCATAGTTGGTTCACCTCCTCAAAATAGTCACAGGCAGTCATTTAGCACAGAAAGAGATGTGTCTTTAGTACTAAAATCAACAACCACATTCTCTCAGGTGTGCAATCCCATCATGGAAGAAACAAGATAAGTGCTACATTTCAGAGTATCTTGTAGGAAAAGAGCAGCATAGAGCCAATTCTTTAATATCCTTCTTAACAAATAAAGCACATAGATTGTACACTCAGGGTTTTTTTTAATATGTATGTATATATGATCCTACAGTAAAAGCAAGGTACACTATTCTGCTGATTTAATTGCTCCATGAGCATTACAAATGTTGTTTTAACTCACCTTCTGCATATTTACTTATGCAGGATTAAGTACTCTTTGACTTTAAATCTAAACAAATCACTAGAAAATGTTTTTCTCAGTTTTTCCTTTTTTGCTTAGTCATAAAAGCACTGTAATCCTAAAAAAAGTGTAGTTCTCTTACTCTGCAGTTTGAGTGGCAGAAATCAGATGCTGGCATGTCAAAGACAAATTATTCCCATATATATGTGTTATCAGAATGTTTAGTTGTGTAGTTCTTTGCTGTCTTCAAGCCTTAATTCTTTTTTTGCTACATTGGTCAAAGTATTAAAATGAGTACTTTAAATGTGGATTGCACAGAAGTGGCCAGCTTGGCTGATGGGACAAAATGATTAAGGGCAATAAGAGCTAATTCCTGTGGCAAAAGAGTCTAGGAAAACTTAATGTTATAGAGTGATCTTTCAGAAAAACAGCAGATGAAATTTCAGATTCAAATAATAAAAATAATTCATTGTTGGAACTGACCTAGAGTACACATATTGCATTAATGGTCCTGAAATTAGCTATTAGTGTTTAGACAGCAGGTCTTGGAGCAATGCTGTATATCACTCCTTGAAAACTTCTCTTCAAATTTAGTAGCAGTCAAAATTGAGCACCAGTAAGAAAAAATAATGAACAGAAAATGTCCTAATGGTGTTGCATGTATACTTGCATAAATCCATGGTGTGTTCACGTATTGAAGTTTGCATGCTGGTCTGGATTTCTTCCTTAGAAGAGAAAGAGGGAAATAACAAAAGAAAAAAAAGGCCAGCAATTAAAAATACAAGACAACTTCCATATATGAGGAGGCAAAGTTCACTGACAGATTTCACATTACGAGAAACATATCTGAACAATAGCCCAGACTTTTATATAATACTGAACAATGTGGAAAAGAATGCAGACTATTTATTCTGTTTCTTATGGTGCAAGGAATTAGGGTATCAAACACAATTTTTCAACCTGAAAGCTTTCAAAAAATTTTAAAACAGTTGGAAATTCTTTTACACAGGCAGGCTGTGAAATCATTTAATGAATTCTTGGCAAAAGCCCCCTGAAGCACTATCAGAGCAAAGGTATAGACACAAACTTTGACTTGGGAAGTCCCTGGGCTGTTGAGGAAATATTGCTGCCATTCCTTCACTTATTTACTGTTTCCTTAGGCATCAGTTGCTTATAGTGGTAGTCAGAGGCAGAGTAGTGAAAAATAGACATTGCATCTGACTTTTTTCCTACCAATGCCATACACCATGCACATATAAGTCTTTTAAAATAAAAGTATATTTTAAGAGTTGTTTGCAGTGCTTATGTGCTTGATTTAGTAGATGAAGGGAACCGGTTTCTGTTTAAAATACAATATCTGTATATGTTTCATGAAAAATTCTTAAAACCAGAAATATACTGAAAGCGTACGTCCAGACTAGTCTGCCAGTCTAGGTGCTGATTTTCTTTATTATCAGCTTCACTATCCCTGTTTTACCTCTTGAGCACACAGGGACCAGCAGTTCTGATGAACAGGGTCAAACTGTATGGGATACAGCAGGAGCTCATCCGCATTCAGGTTACACAAGACTGCGATTGCTATCCTGTCTGAGAGAAACAATAACGTTTTACAAGACTGATTTTTAATTGCATCCCTTACTTGGGTGCAGAGCAATCTCTGGAGGATGCCTTTTCCCTTCTTAAAATGAAAAAAAAAGGCAGTGCAAAATGATCATGTTCAAGGTAGAAGCAGTGTATGTTTGGAACTTGCTTGCTGGCTTATCTTCCTTGTTTATTTTTAACTGAAGAAATACTGTGTCTGAGGCAACCTTGTAAGAAAATAGTGGGTTTTAAAGAGACCTTTCAGTATTAGAGAATAGGATTTTTTTTTTAATTCTAGTCCTACAAAGCAAATAATCATGACTATGGTTTCATAGCTTCAAAGTGAGCTACCTGAAGTTTTATTCTGTTTTGGGAGCTCTGGAATAAAGAAATTGTATGTATCGTATCATTAGATTTTATTTCATTGGCAGTATAACTACAGTATGCTTAGTATTAACAAAAAACCAGAATGCGTGTGACAGGTCTTGAAAGCAAAAGTACTTCTAATTCGCTGGGATTGTGTTTCATTATGCAACTTGCATGGAGATCCATGAGCTGCTTCTAAAGCCTAAATGAAAAAAGCTTGTTCATTGTCAATGATTTTGTCAACTTAAATGTCACCTTAATTGTCAACAAAAAATGCTTCCACTACAGAATTTTTAAAGGTTGTTAATCTCAAAATGGTTGGAAAAAAATGTTTGAATTTGGGCACCTTCTGTCTTCAACTGTTTTTTGCCAATAAGCAACAAAGTGTGTTAAGTTGACAAGAAGTAGCAAAGGGGCTCTCTGTTCTTGTGTGCACCCACACCCACCTTGGACTCAGTGGGGTACGGTGCCAGCAAGTCACATATGGCATCCCTGATTCTTTGCTTTGAAATAATTCACTGCTAATCAGGGATGTTTCCAGTGCATGGCCTGCCTGGAAATGGGAGCAGTAAATACATTAAAAGTTTGTGTGGTGTGGGTCCCCTACACCAGAGTATAGGCGTGGATTGACAGCTGTTAGTGAAAGATGATGCTGCAGCTCAGAGGCAGTAGATCATGGAGCTCTGCTGTGCCTGCTGATGTCTGGTGAATTTGGTGAAGACCTGCCCCAACTACTCTCTTGGTGACTGGGATTTGCTTGCTTGCATTCCTGTCAGGTACATGTGCCAGTCAGAAATTAACTTTCTTCCTTTTACCGATCATTTTCAGGGTGCAGGATGGTGGGTTGGTTATATCTTTTATTTCATCCAATCAGATTTGGTCTGCTTGGAGTTCTGTTCTGCATAGTGCAGCAGAAGGAAAAGTTTTTCTCTAGCTAGCCATATATGACTTGTCCTGTGGGTGTTTATGTTCTTGGGAAGTTGTTGGATGGTATTTGAGTTGGAAGTTGGAGGTGGCTCCAGCAGTTTGTCCCACTGCACTGGTAAAAACCCTAAATATTTTTTGGCTTTGAGAGGAAAAGGAAAGAAACACAGAATTTATGGTAGTGATTATTCTTCTCTGAGAATTCAGCTTATGGCTGGAAGATTATTTAGTGGCTTATGCCAAGTGGAATAGCTGCAGTGGAAGACAGAAAAGCAAGTAGAATATTGATCAAAACAAAGCAGCCTGGAAGGTACTGGTTTATAAAAATTTCTTGTCTGAGAAAAAATGTTTGGATATTTCCCCCTGGAAGGTGTCAAGGAACAGAGAGGAAGGTTGTTTGTTAATTTTTTTTCTTTGGAAAACACTTTTTATAGGAAGCTGAAACATATTCTGACGGAAAACCCTCCCAGCCAAGTTTGATAACTGATGTGTGAGGACAGTAGTTCAAAATTGTGCCTCTCTCTGTCTAGACATTTGAGGCTTTCCATTCAGAATCATATAATAGTTTGGGTTGAGAGGACCTTTAAAGGTCATCTAGTCCAACCCCTCTGCAATGACCAGGATCATCTTCAACTAAATCAGAAGGTGCTCAGAGCACCTTCCAGTCTAATCTTGATGGTTTCCAGGGAAACTACCCTTCTCTGGGCCACCTGTCCCAGCATCTCGCCACCCTCCTTGTAAAAAAATTCTTCCTTATAACTAATTAAATGGATCTAAATTGGTACTTTTAAGTCTGAAAGCTAGAGCAGAAGTCCTGAAGGATGGATACTGTATGTATTGTCTTTATAAAACTTTAGCATCAAAAATTAAATTCTTGGAACATTTCGGAAAATACCAACTTCTAACTTTTACAGGAACGACATGCCTCCTAAGCAGTTTTGACTATGCACACTTTATTTTTTTAGCTGTCATATTTCAGATAGAGTCATATCTGTATGCCTGATAATGCTACAGCTTATGTGGTGACATGAATTACTCATGCAGTATTCTATAAATTTATGCAGCGCAGGATAAACATGGATACCTGATCCTGAATATATTTTTCAGTCCAAATGTTTTCCCTTAGTTGTGCTTATAAGGACTCCTATAAGGTTATAAACCTCCTTGCAGGTTATAAACTCCCTCTTTCTGTCTGTGCTGTGGTATGAAGAGATGAAAGCACAGCACTGTCTGGCTGCTGGGTTATACCGTAATGCCCATTATTGATATTAAATAAGAGGTGAATGTGCAGCTAATATTTTCCCAGTTCTGCCCTCTCTTGTGTTAAATGGATGAGGTCAGCTCTGAGGCAGGCTCCTTGGAAAGTCAGTCAGAATGGTGTTGCCCAAGTAAGGAAGAAAGAAGAGCATCAGAACTCTGTTCCTGTTCTGCAGAATACTAACAGAGAAATCATAATATGCCATTACAGGAAGACTTTGGGGCTGATGCTCAGAAAATCAAAGTAGGTTGAAACTTACACAGATGCAACCTGACAGTCTTACTTTTTAAAAGCAGGGCTGTCCAAGACACTGTTGAGTGTACCAGACTTAGAAAGGAAGCAACAACAAAAACAAAAAAATAAGCAATTTTTATGATTCTGATAAAGGCGACATTTGAGATTTCACCTGTTGTGTTAAGGAGGGAATAAATAAGTACATGGAAATTTAATTTATTTCACAGTTCTGGGTCTCAACCTATCAGGTGTTGTGTCTGAATTTTATAATCTGTTAGTAACCTAAGTGTTGTAAGAGATTGTTAAAAATCTTAAAAGGTTTTAATAGTCACTAGGTAGTATGATCTGTATTTACTGCAAATATTCAATTGTAATTAAAATCAAAGGCATTTTTTACAAACACGAGGTGTTAGCAAAAATACAAGTTCTGAAAGCTATTACTATTTTTTCTTTCCATTAAAGTCTTATCTATAAGGATATACAGTATGATTTAATGAAATTCCTCTGATATTTGAAACTGGAGATTGAATGCCTTTTACTTCTAATTCCAGTTTTTCACAGTGGCATGTAGCATCCAGAAAATAATTTCTGCAAGCTTAGAAATTGTAGTAGTAATCTTCTGCAATTTGGTTTCCTTCTGATTGCACTTATTGGAATATCTGTACATTTTCAGGAAGGATTTAGTATGATGCAAGAAACCCTCCCACCAAACTTAATTAATCAGTCCTTTAGGTGACTAATTAGACATGCTGAATTTTCAGTGAGGTGTAATGTTTCATTCTAGGTCTTCACGCCTATCTTACCCAGCTGATATCTGTAAACTGAAAGAGGATGTTGCTACAGTGCATGGTTCCTAATAAAATTCAAATTAAATAATCACCTCAATTATAGATTAAAAACTCAGGTTCAACAATTATCCAAAGAGCTTCATTGAAAATCCACTGTCATGTAACTACTCCTTTCTCTTCCTGTCTGAATTTATAGCTTTCTCACACAGACATAATTTAGATTTAGTTTAAATTGTGCCTTACGTTGTTTCCATTATCTCAACCTGGAGCAACCTGTGTCTATTCCTGGAATATGAGCTCATTATTCTTGAACTGTGTTACCTACAGTGTATGCTATCTTTTCTACATGGAACATTTTCCAGGAAAAGCTTTTTCAGTTCCTGTTAGTGCTTAGACATTTTGAGTCAGTTAAATGTGGAAGGAGGAGGACTGTGTCTGATGTATTCATTCCAGTTATGGTAATTGTCTTTGAAGAACATTCTTACTTATTCACAGATTATACCAAGTTTTTGGGATGTCCAATCTAATATTTATAATACAGAATTATGCTATATTGTGTAGATTAAGATGGATACTGGTATTAGGTGGAAGAAGGAACAGCTGAAAGCTTTTCGTACTCCTGAGTCACTGTCACCACAAGAATACCGATTTACTGGGATGACATTTCTGGTGAAAAGGTTCAGGTTTTCAGCGACTTGATCGAAAACACATGGAAATTCCTTTCTCTTTCAAAAATGAAAGGCATTTCATTTTTCTTGTCAAATACCCTTGTGTCTTATATGATTTCTCCTTTTGTGATTCAAGCTCGTTTTGATTTGCTGCTGTTAGCTGGAAAGTCAGATTTCTATAAAATAATGGGAATTCTTTCTCTATGCTTACCCAAAAATGCATCTGTTTGAAGGCTGCAACTACGCAGGAGCTCTGGACACAAGCCTTTGGAGTAAGGGGCTAATCTGTGTGGCAGAAGAAGACAGAGTAAATATCAAGTTAGGATCACAGATTATTCAGATAAAAACCACCTGAAATCAGGGAGTTCGTTACTTCTAGTAAAACTTCTGAATTGTGGTTTTCCTTTGTATTTTGCGTCATAGTGTTTTGAGAATTTGTAGGTACAGCTGAAGCGCTAGATATGTGCTACTGACAACGTGCCTAATGGAAAAGCTGTGTATTGGCTTCTGGGTGCTTTCAGAAGAAAATTTTTCCTTGGATTTCAGTGGAGGTACAATGCTAGCAGTTCCTTTAGACTGAAAAACTCGACTTATTGATCCACAGTGCAAACATGGAATCCTGTAATAGTTTGGTTTGGAAGGGATCTTTAAAGGTCATGTAGTCCAACCCTACTGCTATGGACATGGACGTACTTAAATAGATCAGGTTGCTCAGAGCCACCATCCAACCTGTCCTTGAGNGGTTTGGAAGGGATCTTTAAAGGTCATGTAGTCCAACCCTACTGCTATGGACATGGACGTACTTAAATAGATCAGGTTGCTCAGAGCAACCATCCAACCCGTCCTTGAATATTGCCAGGGATGGGGCATCCACAACCTCTCTAGGCAACCTATTCCAGTGTCTCACTACACTTATAGTAAGGAGTTTCTTCGTAATATCTAATCTAAACCTACCCTCCTCCAGGATCATCCCCCCTTATCCTATTACTTCATGCCTTTGTGAAAGATCCATCTCCAGCTCACTTGTAGGCCCCCTTTAGGTACTGGAATGGGCTATAAGGTCTCCCCAGAGCCTGCTCTTCTCCAGGGTGAAAAATCTCTCAGCCTTTCCTCATAGAAGAGGTGTTCCATCCCCTCAGCCTTCTTGGTGGCCCTGCTCTGGACTCGCTCCGACAGGTCCATGTCAGGTTATGCAGAGTAGCTCGGTTGGTTAGAGCACGGTGCCAATACACCAAGGTCACGGGTTTGATACCCATATGGGCCATTCTCTTAAGAGCTGGACTCGATGATCCTTGTGGGTCCCTTACAACTCAGAATATTCTGTGATTCTATGTCCCTCCTGTGCTCCCCAGAGCTGGAGGAAATGCTCCAGGTGGGGTCTCATGAGTATGGAGCAGAGGGGTCTCCAAGGGATTGCTGAAGCTTTGGCCCTACTGGTCAAAGGTGAAGTACTGAGGCTGGAGCAGCTTCTGAGGCTGAGACCAAGCTCAGGAGAAAGCAAATTAACAAAAGGCTGAAGGGCTAATTTGATGTTCTGTCTGCAGCTGGTGCCTCAAGTCTCGGTTGGCACGGGCACTAGGAGCAGGAGTAAGAAAGTAGGGGACTAGGGCTGTCTATCAAGGGGATAGTACAGTTAATTGGAAATTAATTTACAGGCAGTGCTAGCAGTCCATCAGTGCTGCCATCTGCATCAGTGACAGGCCAGATCATTCAAGGCAGAGAGAATTACTTATCCTAGGGCTAGGATAAGAAATGTGAGACTAGTCCTCTCTCTTTCCTTAGAAGGCAATCCTACAGAAGCTACAGAGTTTTTCCAAGTGTCCATGGAATTTCAGGTCTGATCACATCCATACACGGTTGTTCCTGCTTCCTCTTTCACTTCAGAGAACGCTGGGCAATGAAGCATGTGGCATCAGGAGGAGTCATGAGGCAGGGGCGTGGCCTGGTGCTGTAGAGTTGCTGCTGCGGGGTTTTTCCATTCACAAATTGCCCAGGGGAAGAGGGCTTTGCCCGTGGAGCCAGAAAGATTTAAGAGCTGGTGGAGTTCACGGTGCTAACACAGAAACTGGTGTTTTATTGCGTGATTGTGTGATTTCCAAAACCCTTTAAGCTTACGATGTGAAACCTCTTAAGCTACCCAGCATGATGTGGTGTTTGTAAAGATTTATTAGCTTTTCAAAGTTTCCATGCTTTCCCCTCCACGACTCCTTAAGGATTTTGAAAGAGCAAAATGCGTGTAACTCAAGAGCGCGCAGGTAAACCTATGTGCCTTACCAGAAAAGAAACAGAAGTGATGGTCGTGCCTGAAATAACTGAATCTGGAATTCTGTCATCTTTGAAACTTGTGTTTGTAGCTGCCCTTTGTGTTCGTGTCATCTTTCACGAGAACGTGGATAGTCTTGTATTCAGTGTCTACTCTTAAACTGTTTTTCCATAAATATGTCTCTGTGGGGTTAACCAGTAAGAAATTGCCCGTTTACAGGAAGGCATGGAGAGCCTCTGTACCTTCTCACATGTTGTATTGACTTCACTGATTGGTCTGAACCACGATGTAACACCAGAGACCCAGTTTCAGCAGGCTGCTCAGGTGTGTCCTCGTGACCTACTGACCGTGAAGGCAGTATCAAATTAATACTAAGTATGCGTTCATGTACTTTGCTAAATGAGACTAATTGATTAAAAGCTGTGTGGGGTGATCAGATCTATTTAAGCTGAATTCCTTCTGCCTCACCGTCAGATTACAGGGGGGTTTTGCTGTTCACTGAAAATTATTACTCTTTTTTACCAAGACCTCTGTTTATCACACAGATTTTTGTTTATTATTATTATTATTGTTATTGTTATTTACTTAGCTTACTAAGAAGTAGAAAGGGTTATTTGGGATTTTGGCAGAGAAGAAAAATAATTACTCCAAATGTGGGAAAATATTCTCTTTCCCTGATACACTTGAAATGTAATTTTGTCTAGCAATTAGAGCCTATGAGAGACTGACTGGCTGGGTATATCAAGTTAGAGCCATGATCAAACAGAGTCCACTTTAATTGATCTGATTATTGTATATTTTGTGGTACTCTAATATTTTTTAGATTCCCTGACATTTATTAAGAATAAACTTCTCTTTTACCTAGGGATGATTGCATGATGCAGAATTATTAATGGTTAGTCATAAGAAACTAATCAAGTTAGAGGGAACATGAAGTGAGGGAATGAGCACCAAACCAGCAGCTAAGTTCTTAATGTTAATTTGATACATGGTCTTGGAAAAAATCCCTTACTGCTCATCATGGTCTCTTGATTTTCCTTCAGCTAAAGAAGGAATATTGATATTCATCTCCCTACTTTGCCAATTTGAGGAGAATTAGCTAATGCACATGTTTGTAAATAAAATGTTAGTGCTTCAAAAATGTAAATTTTTTAAATCAAATGTTTATATGTATGTGTGTGTGTGTGTGTGTGTGTGTGTATTTTCAAATAATTAATAATGAAACTTGAGACCGGATTATGCTATTTCTACCTGTAGTTGACAATCCATCAAATAGGAAGGAACATTACCTATTATCTACTTAAATGGCTTCTATCACCAACAGGAAAACTAAGGAGAGCTTCAAGGAGAATCAACTGCTTTTTCAGACCTTTAGGTATACATGTGATTCAAAATTTTACTTGCTCTTAACTGCTTACTGATTTATTTGGAGTGAAAAAAATTCATGTCTATTGAAATATAGATGATTTGATTTCATTTTTTTAAAGTAGTTTGCTTAAGATGACACAGTGTAGAAGGAGTCTAGGAACAGGGTTTGTTTCTTCTGAAGTCCTCATTTATTCCATGTAATTGCAAGGTTCTGTGAGCGTTAAATAACTTGGGCTCACCTGTGGCGTAAACTTATTTAAATTAAAGGCTCAGGCTTTGAGATAAATACTTTTTATTTGTGTAAAAACTCAGATGAAACTGTTTTCATTCCAGTGAAGCACTGTAATCTTTTGGCCACAGGAATTCTTTCCTCCAGGATGTGAAAGGCTGTTTGACGAAAACACTGAACCTAAAACAAACCAAGGCCTCGGTGGTCTTGTGTGTTCCTTATTAAGTAATTGTATATTTATGGTAGCAAATATTAAAAATCATGGAGTCATAGAATTATTTAAGATAGAAGGGACCTCTGAATACCATCTGGTCCAGGCCACTGTCCCCCTCAGCACCCGCACAAAACAAGACTAACTTCAAAGTTGGAACTAATTTCAGACTTACATCGTGTTACTTGAGGGCATCTACAAAATGTCTATTATTTCCATCTTCCTCAAAATTTGTTGTGGTGGATTTCTTATCTATCATCTGGGTATTCTTAGAATTTAGTCATCATCTACTAAACC
Organism: Mohoua ochrocephala; assembly: GCA_013398855.1. Classification (NCBI taxonomy): domain Eukaryota; kingdom Metazoa; phylum Chordata; class Aves; order Passeriformes; family Acanthizidae; genus Mohoua; species Mohoua ochrocephala. The sequence goes on along the minus strand of VZTA01009467.1, from coordinate 30,953 downwards.
CAGTGATGGTGTAATTCAGCTGAGTCAGTCCTTGATCATCTTGTCTAGGTTTTCCTGGACACCAACCTTTCTCAATATGATCTGGAGGCAAAGTTTGGGCAAGCGACAAAATAATAAGGAAATATTTGCCTCGATCGGTGCCTAGACCATTTGACTGAGTTCCAAATAACAACATCTGCAATATTGTTGTACTATAGTGCAATCAAAGAGTTTAGTATTCTATTTTAAGATAATGTTAATGCTCAGAAAAATAATGTTTATGTTCTATCTCTTAGAAACAGTCATACATGAGGAAAACAAAACAAAACCAAAAAAAAAAACCAAAAACCAACCAAACCAAAAAAACCTAAGCAAGCAAAAAAACCACAAATCAAATATATTCCAGGACTGTTTTAGGCCCTTTTTCTTATGGCTTTTAACTTTCTGAGCTGTGCCAGCTTACTGTGCATGCATTGGAAATACAGATTTATCCCTTACACAGAATTTTGCAGATTACACACTTTTCCTTATCTTGGTTGACCTTGCTTCTCCTTCTGCATTATGTAATTTAAATTTGTATTGTATGCACTCAAAATATAGATTTGGTGAAAATTACTGCATTTGTCATCCATTTCTTACCTCACAATTGACCACTCCACTAAATTTGAGCTTGAAGCTTCTTCCACAGTCTTTAATGCATTGTGGCTTTATTTAGACAATAGTTGAACTGTTAGGTGTAGAAAAAGCATAAAGCTGTCCCATTTTAGAAGACTCAACAGGAAGGTGACAGGTCGGACAATCAGAACATACTGAATATCAATCACAGCAGCTGTCTGTAGGTTTACTAAGGTCTTCTTCCAGTGGCATCCCTTGGACTGAGCCTTCCTTAGCAGGGGGATGCACTAGACACTCCTGGAGCACATCTTGTGGTTTATAGAGTCATGGAATCATTTAGGTTGGAAAAGACCCTTAAACCTCAGCCATTAATGTAACACCGCCAAGTCCATCTCCATGGACCGTGTCCATAACTGCCACATCTTCATGTTCTTCAAACACCTCCAAAGATGTTGGCTGAACCACTTCCCTGGGCAGCCTGTGCCCATGCTTGGCAATCTCTTCAGTGAAAAAATCTTTCTTAATATAGAATCTAAACCTACCCTCATGCAATTTTAGGTCATTTCTTCTCATCCTATCACTTCTTACTTGGGAAAAGAGACTGACCCCACCTCACTACACACTGCTTTCAGGTAGTTGTAGAGAGCAACTCCCTCAGCCTCCATTTCTCCAGGCTAGACCCTGTTACCTAGACCCTTCACCAGCTTTGCTGCTCTTCTTTGGATGCAAAGACCAAGAATCCCACTCATCAGCTCTGAGACCCTTTTGTGATATGAACCAGAGTGCAAAGTGAGGACATCTGGATGATTTGCTTCAAAAGTGCACTACTGTTTCAGATCAAGATGCTCTTGTAGGTCTATCTTAGACATTTAACAGATTCGCTTGAAAGGTCCTAAATACTTGCCCGTGAGGTAGTCTTAGGATTGGTCGTGAGGTAAACTAAGGTGATGTATGGAAGGAGTCATCTCCTAGATTTTTGTTACATGAGTAACATCGGAAGTAGGCCCTTTGGGTTTGCTATTATGACAGATCAGAACTACGGGAAACCTGAGCTTCTGTGCGAAGAAAAGCAGGCAAAGTAAATAATTCTTCCTAGTAATTGTGACAAACTCTTAGTTAGAATTAAACTGAAAGAAAGTTGTGCCAGAAATGCTCAATGAAACCGGTACAGAAAACCTCTTTCAGTCTTCTGCCAGATCGAGCCCACTGCAACCACATGACATGTTTTCTAAACTCAGATCAACTCACAAAACATTGACAGGAGCTTTGTTCCAGCAGGCTTCATGCCTCATTGTGTATCATCTGTTCTTCTGCAGCCAGCATAAACACATCTACAGTGCACAGTGTGCCTTGGTGAATCTCAGGGCAGTCAGTGCTGCAGCCTCAGCGCTGCCTGATTTGGAACATGCTCCTACTGCTCAGTAAACCAGCAGTGCACACATCCAGCTCTTAGGACCGTGGCATTATGACTGTGGGATGCTCACATAAATCTACTTCTGTTCTTTTGCAATGCTGCTTATTAAACATAGAGCCCTAATTTCTCATAATAATGTTTGTTATAGTAATTTTTAATGGCACCGGGGTGGGCTTTTCTTTCCAATTTTTCCTTCTGTGGCATTTGCAAAATGGCTTTTTAATGACTTCTAAGACTGGAAACTATTATCAGTATTAGTAGTTCATACTCTCAGAAAACTCATTTTTTGCCTGAACAAACGGTAGGCTGCTTTCCTTCGGTGTGAAAATGCAAGCGAAATATTGTGCTTTCAAAGCATAAAATGGTTTCTGCTCTGAAACAAAAAAAAAGAGCAGGAGACAGACATAATTAGCAATTTGAATGTTGAATAGTTTATAAAGTGAATAAAATTAAAGTTTAAATGCATACAGTTTTTCTGAGCTGAGTTGTTTCTGAAGGTATGGTTTTAGTCTGAGTTGGTAAAATACTGGGTGTATGTACTAATCAGTTTGGACAGATTGCCCTCCTTTCCACAAACATACACTACTGGCTTTACTTATTTGCACAGATATTCCAAAACATATTTTAGAATCACCTATTACTTATATTGGAAATAGAAGGTTTGATATTTTCTGAGGGCTCTTCTGACACAATAATTATGGTACAGCTAATACAATGACATCTTTCAGTGGTAATATTTTGGCAAGTCTCTTCCCTGAAACCAATGCAATAAGTTACTTCTTAAAAAATGCATTAATATAACTGTTGACTCTTTGGACACTGACCTGTGAGCCCTCAATAATCCTGTGCAATGGTATTAAGCTTTTTCAAAGAATTCCATGAGGTATTTACCCCTACACTGAATGTAGTATCACAGTGGATTGTGGTGTAATAAAAAACAAAGCTACTGAAAACATTTTATAAATATTAAAAAACTTACCTAGAATATATATTTTTTCTTACTGGCCACTTAAAAATCAAGGATTTTTTTCTCACTTCATAAGCAGCAGGAAACAAAGAATAAATCTGAGATTAAAATATGTTTCATCTCTCTTAAATGAAACATATTGAAAGAAATGGAACATAAGCAAAAAACCCCTTTTTTTTCTCCTGTTACAGCAGCTTTATTTAGTCTAATATTCCCTAAGGAGCAATTGTAATACTTCCAATTAGATAGTGAAATGACAGCTGAAAATAGAGGCAGTGAGCAATACTATGCAGAATTAGTGAGTTCAAGGGAAAGCTCAAACTTTGGGCAAATTTGAATCCCTTCCAAAATGAAAGACTTGAGGCCTGTGAAACACAATTAGTGTGGATATATATTTCACTTGCTTCTGTTTTACAGCAATGTAGCCCCTTTCTGACAGTCTGGTCATTGTGTACAGTTTTATACCTGTAGTGTCTGAACAGGCTATGAATATACAGTCAGGATTCAGAGTCAGAAACTCAGAAATTCTCTGTAGTGTTTCATTTTAACTCTATCTCTCATCTTTTTTTTTTCCTTTTCTTTTTCCTCCTCTTTTTTTTTTATCTTTTCCCCTCCTTAAACCTAATTTCCTAAGGAAACAAGAATCTCATGACCATTCTCCTGATGTGTCTGAGAGTTGTCTTCTTTTTAAACCAGCTTCAAGCAAACTAAACAGAGAGGTGGATTTCTAAAACTCTTGACCAACAGGGACTGTCACAAGAAGAGGAAGCCAGGCTATGTTTGTGCCCTCACTGAGCAAAAAAACAACCAGAAAAGATTAGCCTGTATTGAGCACTAGGTAACGTACATTCACCTTGAGAAATCCATTCTTATTAGTAGTGAGTCCCATGAATATTTTGTTTTATTATTAGCTGCATTGGACATTTTCTTCTTGTTGCAGACAAGCTGCCAGTTTTACATCAGTCTTGAGTATGTTTTATACATATAAACATTTACATATGCGTACATAGATGTATATATATGTCTCCTAACCAAAATATGTTCAGAAAACAGGAGAATTCATCCTCTTTCTCCTGCGACTTCAGACACTCTTAAATTAATTTTCCTGTTTCCAGGCTGAAGGGAAGCTAATGAGCTAGTGAGCCCTTTCCATGAGCTCACTGGGTAATCCTATACTGGGCCCAACTGCTTTGTATAGAAAATGCCTGTTTTCATCATACATGTTTCAGTCTGGTTCCATGTGAAGAGCAGAGGTTTGACAGATGTTGTTACAATGACTGAACTAATGTGTTCTTGGCAAGAAAATAATGGGGCTAATAGCATAGAAATATTTACAGTGAAAGGCACTGGGTCAAACAAAAAAAAAACCACCACGAAAACTTAAATTTGGACAGACTGCTCTAATCTCTTCATTCAGATGCCGAAGCACAGTACTGCCTAAACAGTTGCATGGATGGCAATATTTATTACACCTTCTTTCATTTAAACCATTGAAAAGTTGTTCTTACTTAGTACAGGCTTTACTGAACAGCAGAGAACTCTTGTAAGCCTTGCAGGGTTTTTTAGCTGAAATAATTGTTGTGTTTCAACCTGTATTGCAGTTCTGGTAGAATTACCTCCGTACTGTGTTGGTGCTGAGGTTGAAGAGTTATTAATAATCTCTAAGAATATGTGTGAGCTCCATGAAAACAGTCAGCTGAAAATTCCTCTGTTGCAGCCCGTCAGGAATAACACATGTTTTGGAACAGACTGTTGCTATTTATTATTTGTATTTGCAACAATGCACTGAGCTTACTGTTCTGAAAAAGGACTCTCTGGAAATGAAGAAGTGTCCCTAAGATCTTTGGTAAAAGAGTCTTGATGTCTAATGGGAGGTTTGTGTGTGGTAGCACACCAAGCTGCATTCCTGCCTGTCAGATTCCCAGCTCTGGACTGAGTCCCACCAACAGTCTGTTTCTGTTTTCTCCTGGCTTATTGCTGAGCACAGTTAATGCTCTCTTTGCCATGTACCTGTCCGAACTGCTCATGCTGCTCATGCATGGGTGGATAATCTCCGATGCTGACATGCTGACACCACCCCTGAGAACTGCAGCTGCGTGTCCAGCCATGGACTGAAGCAGGTGAGAGCTGTGCAGGCAGTTCAATGACTGGCTGTCTGTTAACTGTTGTGGTGTATATGAGAATGAAGAGAATTGGACAGGGTTGGGTTCTGCTCTTGACATTCCTGGCTAGTGCAAGGGAATGGGTCCCAGGTTGCATTTGCAGTACAAAAGAGAGATGCTTGAAATGGGATAGAGGCTGGCCGTCAGGCCAACTGGAAAACCCTCCGCAGGATGCACAGATAATGTGCCTGCGCAGGTTCTGTGGTGCTGGGTGAGAAAAGCTGCAGTGTGTTCCACAGGATCTCTTTGATGAGGGGTCCCAGGTAGGGCCAGACCCCTGCTAGCCAGCTGTTTCCCACCCAGGGTGATGGTCACCAGCAACCACCCCACGCATCATTGGTTCAGGCGCCTCCAGAGGTTTAGGAGGCTTTGCTGGACACCGTAGGTTTTATTGGGCGGGACCCCAGGGAAAAGAAAGGACCCACATCGGTGTCCCAAGAACCAAGAGGGTGAACTTCCCTTTGGCTGGGGGTTATAAGGGAGTCCCGAAGGGGGCGGGGTGATACAAAACAGCCAGTGGGGAGAGAGGGAGAAGGGGGCGGGTAACACAAAACCAACCCATGAGAACAGAGGGGCAGGCATGGGGGCTTTGGTTATATCTTGCAGCGGTACATGAATATTCATAAGATTCAATGGGAGAAGCTTTTACAACAAACCCGGAGGGGGTTTTCTTGGACCCAACCATGGTCCCTTGGTCTTCCAGGCCCCTCCGCTACCAGTGCTGGTGGTTCACCCATCGCAACACACAGATATATAGAAATATGTTTAGAAATAATGGATGGGGAAGAATCACACGCACATTCTCTGGATCTAAGGTGGAAGCTGGATGCCTCACCTGTTTGGTACCTGCTGGCTGTATGGTCTGCAAACGCAGCTCAGGGCACAGAGTGGAGACAGACCCGAGTGGTTTGGTTTTTGGCAGCAGTCCTGTGGTAGCAGTGCCAATATCGGGTACTGTTGTCCAGTGTTTTTTCTAAAAGAACAACTCCGATTTTAAATTCCAGCTGATTATAAGATGAAATCATTTCTTTACCTCAGAACTACTTTATTAAAAGTGGTGATACAGCCCAGTGGTAGCATTCTCAGGACGAAGATTTCTAAAAACAGTAAGAACTTGTTTGTGCAAATTGCCAGGTTAGTATGCCAAGTACGGGGAGAAAAGAGTTCTGGAAGAAGGACAAGAGTTCAAATACTTTTTTAAAAAAAACTTGTTAATCAGTGATGTGTATTGAGTCAGGAAGTTGTGTTTCTGTGGAAAGAAAAATGAGACTTGACAGACATTCAAACTATTTGGGTGATTGGTGGGTGAAACAGTTTGAGTTACTTTCTTTTTGTATAATTTTAAGAAACCTTTCTGTGTGCATACACAAATAATTTTGTTTTTACAGTAAAGGAAGTAAAGCAAAATACTAATGTTCTTATTAGCAGAAAAAAAAAATAGAAGGTTGTAACACTGCAAATGGCTTCACAAACCTTTCTATTTTCAGCATTGTTGCATCCTTGGTTTAAAACTGATTCAAGGCAGATGTTTTCCAAGGAAAGCAAGCAGGTTCATGCATGCGTGGATATTGGTTGAATTTTACAAGCAAATGTAAAACCCCAGGGATTTGTGTGTTCCTGAAATGTTTCATGACTTTGTCACCTTCTAGCAACTTGAACTAAACTAAATGTAGTACAGAAGATTGCATGAGAGGTATAAACTTGGGCAGAATTTAATGTGGTTTAGACATGGACTTTGGTTCTCCCACCTTGCCTCATAATTCTCCCATCTAAGTAATCACAGCAATTGGTCAGTTGTTTTGTGTGGGGCTTAAATCATTATCTAAAAGTATCCAAAAAGAAAAGGTTATAAGTGAGGTGGAATTTTACAAGAGAGAAGAAAAGCACCAAGTTTACTGAGGAAGGTCTGATATCTGCCCAAGTGTGGAGCAGCTGGAATTATGTTACATGGTTTGTTTCATTGAAAAGCATCTGTGAAAGATATCAAAGGCCAGGACAACCTCTGCTGCAGTAAACCAAGTAGTTTTAGCATGTATCTCTCTAATTTGTAATTGTTTAATGATGGAAGATTATGTTGAGATTTTTTTTAACTGTTTCTGAAGTGTCTGGCTGAACAAGATGACATTTATAATGAAGTCAGTGTTCTTCCATTAATGAGTGGTAGAGTTGCTTTGCAAGATTTCTGACTGTGGCTTCCATTAGCACTGCTCCCAGATAGAAATGAAAGGGTTTGGCTGTACGTGTTATGTCTCTAAAGTTCAGAGGCATTGCTTCTCTGGGATTGTGTCCTCACTCAGGGCAACCAGTGGGTGTGAAAGGGGGAAGTTATTATTTTACACAGCTTTGGCTGAATCCCTCTTGCAGAACCAGAAATTTCAAGGTCTTCAAAAAATCATTGGTGGCTTTTAAAGAAACTCATGCCCTAGTCTGGTGAAGCAAATAGTCCACATGACCAAACACAATAGGGATTCACAAACCATAACGTGATCTCACTGGCACTGATTTCAAACTCATAGTTTCAAGTAACATTAGACAATAACTTTTCCTCTAAATGTGTTTTCATAAGAGGAGTTAGCCTTCATCACCTACAGAACAGTTTCCTCGATTTGTTGCACCTGAAACAATCTCATCCCAGTCCTCTCTCTCAGGGCCACTTCCTCCTTTTCTGCATGCAGGAGCAAGCACTGTCACACTCGGCACTTGCACTTAGAACTCCAAGGGCAGGTGAACAGAGCCCTGCAAAGCTGATGCAAATACCAGTGGAAAAATCAGGCTGTCGAGGGAATGTTGAGCAACGTGAAGGCAATGGGCTTGTCCTCTCAACAGATCTGCTGCCTTCATTGGCCCAGGATAACAGCTTGATATCTGCTCTCCAATTCAAGCTTCCATCTTGTCAGGTAGTGTGCAGCCTCTGAGCCTTTGGGGCAGCTGTCGGATGAACTGCACACATCAGGCTTGCACAGGTGTTTCTTACAGGTGTTTCTTTACAGGAAGCAAATCTTTTCCTAAATATGCCACCTCATAGGTTCTACATTTGTGGCACTCCCCGTTAACTTTTTTTTAAATAATTGCTCAGCGGGAATTAATTTAAAAGCAGCGAGGTTTTGAACTATAAATGGAGATATTCCTTTTTTACTTAAGAATAGCACCAATATATGTTTAAATACGTTGAAACCTAATTACCTTAGATGATTTTATACTCTGTTTTGAACTATTCCTTTCTGGGATATGGAGTTGTGACACAGTCACCTGAAAATCTTTTTTTGTTTCAAGATTGAAATTAGGATCTACCAAAAATGTTTGGTAATCTAATTTTTTGGTCTAAATTTTATAAGGTTTTTCTCTTAGTTCTGCCATTATCATGTTGTCCTTTCCTGTCACTTCTAGTATCTTCCTATTTAGGGAGCAGTTGAGCTGTCACACCTCAGGATAGCCAGGGAGCTGCCATGCTGACATGAGGGCAGCTGGGGAAATCTCTTGTCTCTGAAAGAAACCAACGGTGGGTGAGGATGCTCAACCAGATGAGCTGAGTATGTGGAAGGATTTCTGGGGAGGAGGAATTCCTCAGACTCTGGGGAGTGCACCTGGGAATCTGGAATAACAGATGGGCCTGGCTTCCCGAGCAGGAAGCAGGGTCAAATCTTTGGGCTATAGAGAGGGAAGGGCTAATGAAGCAGGGCTGCAAGTTGTGTCCGCTGTATTCTCAATTTATGGAGTCGTGACCGTGGTACAAGGATGCTGCAGAGGGCTTTTTGATATAGAGCTCCCTTTTCCACAAGCTTCCTTAGGATGAATTTCCAAAAGACATTTTAGAAATATGGGTTTGCAGACATAAAATGTCTCTCCATTCCTCAACCTGATCCTTCATCTAACTGGATTACTATTGCTACTCACAGTTCTAGAAAATTTCTTAGCAAAACTATTTCCTGGGTTAGCTGCATATTATTTCTCTTTCCTCTTGTGAGGCTTCTCACAATGAATCTCTCGTTACAGGGAATCTCTCATATTTTTATTCTGCTGAGACTGCCCTCTCTTTTTCCTATCTCTCTGTTACATGACACCACACTTCTGCTAAAGCACTAACAACAGCCAGAGACACTGTTCTGAAGTGGATACCTTGCTGTGTCTTGCCCAGTATTTCACTTCATGTGACACAGTAAATGTGCAGGTGATTATTTGGGAAAAGTAAATGCATTATTTTCCTCACTACCTTTGTTTAACAGATGAGTTACTGTCTATTCTCTAGTTTTTAGCCTGTTATATGCAAAATTACCTATGGGCAGATTGCCTTCATTTCAATAGCAGTTAATTATTACAGCCATTTTAGAGATTCCCATTCAAGATTTGAAACATCTGCAGTGGGTTCTTTCCAAGGTCACAATAGAGTTATTGTACGCCTTGTTTCTGGTCACAGCTTAAATGTGCAAACAAAGAGGGACTCTGCTGAGATGAAGGATAAGTTTCTGTGCCTTTGAGCATGGTGCCATCACTGTCACTTGTCCTAGGCACCTCCCAGTTTGACCAGAGAAACATGAACACTTTCAGCAGCAGGATAAAAAGAAATGAAATGTGTGCTAACCAAGTGCTAAAGATCCTTTGGTCCCTGTTTGGTTTTTATGGTAGCACATTGGCCTCACTTTCAGACTGCTAAAGCAGTCTTAATAAGCTCTTAATAAGCTCTGGACCCAAATTATTGTTGGGTTCCTACTTTCTATGAATCGAGCCTGACTAAGATAGAGAGCATCCTTTGCAAACGTCTGTCTCTGAAAAATTACATGAGTGAGCACTGTAGAATAGTTGGAGGATTTTGGTTTTATTTTGCAAAACGTTGCCACTGTTTTGATAGATTATTTTTTTCCTTTACTATCCACTTCCTCTCCTGCTATGATTTTCTCTGAAAAGCAATATTGTGTTTACCTAGTGACAGTGCAGGATAAGTTGTTCTCAGCTGTCAAATAGGAAACTACAATTTGTGTTTGACCTAGAAAGATTTAATGGCAACGTCTTTTTCAGTGTCAGATTGGAATGTTGGGGAAGTTGGGAGCAATCTGTGAGATTTTAAACGGGACTTGCTTCTCAATGCATGGAAAAATAAAATTGTGTGAGAGGGAAAATAGATCTTTCATTACTTGATAGAAAGCAATAGGGAAAAATAAAAGAAAACTTTTTTTCCTTCAACTGGTAAGGAGATTTATAAAAGCAAAGTAACATGAGATAGATTTTTATCTTAGAGTACCAGATATTGCTTTTTCTCCTAAGTGGACTACCTAGGAACTACTGTACAAAAATTTTCTCTCTGCAGAACAAGCTGCAGGGGATAGCAAATTCTGTGCCCGCAATTCTGATTGGGTGGCTGAGGTTAGTACACTCTCTGCCTTAGGTCTGTGGGTGCAGAGATGCCCGAGTCAATCATGAAGCACTTTGCCATATTGAACGACTCTGTCAGGCCTTTGGTCAGGCAAACATTGCTGGACATTAACACCTCAGATAATTATCTATTGCTGACCATTCTTGTTTTGAGTAAATACAGGGGGAAAGTTACAGCTGAGGAACCTTGTGCCATATTACATGGTGACAGATTTGGTTTCAGCACAGTAATACATCTTGAACATTTTGTTAATTTTTCCCTTTACACCATGAAGTACCATGGCACGTATTTATTAAAGTTGTACCTGAACATGAAGAACACTAAGTAGTCTGCTTTTCTTGCTTTGACCACGAGTGCTGTTGTGTCATGCTGAAGAGCAGAATTGCTAGGACTCTTGTGATAAAGTGTGAATCTTGTGGACATGATGTTGCTTAGACCTACTAGCTGACGGCACTAACTTCTGCATATAAACTTTCATAGTCTGCTGAGTGCTTATTCCTCTCTAACATTAACCTTAAGTATCTGTTAGATTCGCTTTGTTGCAGTTAATAACCTGGTTTTATACTGATATACAATTAAATAGCATAAGATGTTTGGGTTGTTTTTTTAATATTTTTTAAATTTCCTGGTCATATAAATATCAATGCCTCTGGTTGTGTGCATCCTGTACAGTTGATTGTGAGAGTTCTAGGGCTTATTACACCCTGATACTTTAGGGCATCCCTATAATTAATTCTCTACTTTCTCAAGACTATGAACTTTATACTCTTTTCATTGTACCAAATTGACGGTTTGTGCCTGTAGACATAGACTTATATTACACAGATACAGATATCATTACAGGGATTTCGTATTTTTTGTTCATTGAAAGGCTTTTGTCTTAAAATGCAGTAGCTGTTCAACTGATATTCTCAAAAGAATAGTCAGTCTCTCAGACAAGGGATCTGATTTTTTTACAATGCCATTGACTGCACATGAATAATGTATGATTATGTCAGTCCACCTCTAGTATTACTTGAAGGCTGAAGTACTTAGAAAATCTATTTAATGAAATTTTTAGCCAAGCTGCATTGAATGCTGTTGTGGATGATGTAATGGTTCTTGATAGCATTTGGAAAGCTGCTGTTGTTAATTTATGTTTGTAGAGCTTCCAGCCAGCCAGTATATTCAAGCCAGATTGGTTATCTTACAGCTGGGACTTTTGGCAAACCATAACAATCAGGATTTCCACGTGTAGTGTAAGCAGACTCTGATTCCACTGGCACATATTTGAGTGGAATAACTCTAGATTTCCTTAGAGATGCTCTCCACATATTATACGACTGAAATCCACTAACCCTGGCACTTTAGTCAAATAAACAGCAATTATTGTAATGCAATTCAAGCTAGACTTTCATATCTGTATGGCACGAAGTCTGAAGAAAAGTAGTGATAAGAGGTAGTGTTTGCTTTGGGGATTATTTATAGATTTTACTAGAACTCTCTGAGCAATAAATGATACATTCATATCTTCAAAGCAGAGCTACATTATGAAGGCAAAACAAATTTTTTTATTAGTTTTGAATTGAGCACATATAAGCAGGACAGCTTTCAAATGTTAATAATTTGAAAAGAATAGTGGCATTCAAAATGGTAGGTGTTTACAAAGCTGGTATTGACAGTAAAATGAATGCCAGAAGAGCTTTGCATCTTCTGAAGAAGCGATAGGAACTATTACGTGAGCTTTTGAAAATAATTGAGGGATAAGTGATTATTATGCAAATAGACTGAGTTTTCACTAATGCTGAAGATTTAGAGGTATTTATCAGGAACAGGGCAATTGATTAAGAAAAAAATACCATACTTACTGTTGACAAAGTTCTGTTCTGGAGCTTTGCACAACATGCATGGGCATAAAGAGTTCTTGGGAAGGTATCAGCAGAGAGGACAGTTTGTTTAATAAGACAGCAGAACAAGCAGGGGATTTGACAGTCTCCAATGTCCTGAATAAAGAATCTTCATTATGTTTGTCATAACTGAGTTTTATTTCTCCTGCTGCAGCTAGCATACATCTATTCACACAAAGAGACGGGAGCTTTAACCCTGCTCATTTCCTTCTTCACTCAAGAGCAATTTGGCCTGAGATGATGATGATTCACAATGAACTTTATTAGAAACATTAAACAGAAAAAAGACAAATTTGTGTCCCTGTATACAGAAGCCGTTTGCAACTGATTCTCCGGGAGCCGGTGAAAAGATAAACAGGAACAGAATAGAAAATTCAGGAAGATTTCTGAAGTGAAAGAAGTCTGGCACAGTACAGTAGGGTGCATATGCAGTCACTTAATGTATGCCATGTGCGCCGAAGGTGAAAATATTTGGAATTAAGTTCTCTTCACTAAAAGGATGAGATCAGAATAACGGTGACCTTCTTGCAGAAGTTAATGCAATTCCGAGACTGGAGGTAACCAATGAATGGACATGCTTTTAAGGGAGCATGCAGAGACCTGGGGAGAATGTGGAAGTGTCTGAAGGAAGGCATGCAATCAAATAGGTATTTTGAGTTCAGTATGAGTAAGAAAAAACACATAAGGAATTGCCTGGTTGCTATGACCTTAAACAAGGACCTTTCAGATGAAAGCTCACTTTGATACCATCAACCCACTTTGGGTTTAGCTTAGCTTTAACCTAGCAGAAATGGAATATTCAGTACTGTCTTTGTGAAGATCACAAGGTTTTAGAAGTCCTAAAAGATCTAAGTGAGAGTCTGTGCCTTACAATATGATAAAATCAATGTTGAACCCTCAAGTCCTACAAAGTGTTCTTTGCTGCTAGCAGACAGACATATAGCGATTGTCTAAGCAACAAATTTTTCTTATGTAAGGAAGAAGTCTTATGTAGCATTGCTTGTAATGAACTGAAGATTCTTAAAATTACAGTCGATTAAAGATGACCAGGGCCAGGGAATCCGAGATGCCTGGACCCCTGAATCAGTGATGTTAAGTTAAGCAGTTTCATTACCTTCCCTTCTCAATGCCTTTTGTGTATATTTAGCACTCTCAAAAGAAAAAAAAAGCCAACAGATCCTAGTTTCAGCATAATAACCCTGTGGCATGCTGAGTGAATGAGGGTTTTTTCCCCTTGTCCTGTTGAAACAGTTGAAATATTCAACTACTGTTTGCTGTAAGGTCTTAAGAGTAAGTGTCAGTGGAAAAAGAACATCAATACCAGAGATTAAAAATTGCCTGAGGTATAAGGAACTATCTATCTTGTTTTCCTCCTTAGTAGTTAGTGTAGTTAATTTTTCTTACAGTTGGGTGTAGATGTTATTTTACTTCTTGCACTTCTTACACATCTCTTCCATTGCAAATAGGGATCAAATTAATCTATCATTTATGTCTTTTTTTAACCTGCCTGGAACTGAGCTATGGTTCCATTGTTTAAGCAGAAGATTTGAATGGCTATAGTAGAGATCTGTAGCATGGTTTATTTAAGCTATTTGTGATCTTCTTTAGGAAATCCCTTGATTTGCTACTGTGATGCCACTCTTGGCACTGCTTTCAAGAGCACCAAACTTTCAGACTGCGTTCTTGGGAGAAACTATTATCATAGAAAGGGATAGAGGAGGACTAGGCAGTACGTGACTGATCAAACTTTTGGTGGAGAGGAAGCTGTTCGTGAGTCATCAGCTTGCCCTGGCAGCCATGAAGTCGGGTAATATGTGGGTACACATTCATGGGACTGCAGTTAGATCAAAGGCTGTGATTATTCCTCCTTGTTTCTCGGGCTGCTAATAAAAGGGAAATTACAAACTGGAGCACATTCAGTGAAGAATCACCAAAATGGCTGGGAAACTGGTACATTTGCGCTATAAGGAGAGGCTGAGGGAATGGGGCTCCTTCACCCTGGGGAAGAGTGGAAAGCTGACACTGACCTGTCAACACCTATTGAGGACGTTAGCAAGGAAACACAGCCAGGCTCTTCACTGAGATGCATGGTAGGAGAACGAAGGGCAAGACCTGTGAACTGAAAAGGGAAGATTCAGACTCCTAGATAAAGCAAAAAACTATTTCACCTTGAAAACAGCTAAGCATGGGAACAGCATTGCTGGGAAGTCTTCACTGTAGAAGGATTTTAAGGCCTGCCTAGAAGAAGCCCTGAGCAACTCAGTCTGACCTTATGGCTGACTCTGCTTTGAGCAGGGGATTGGTCCAGAGACCTCCTGAGGTCCCTCACAACTTGGTCCTATGAGCCTGTAAAATAGAAGATTTCTGCAGACAGTCTTAAAATCTCCTGTGAGCCATTTTGTGGCAAACTGAGTTCCCCTTTCCACATTCTATTATTGCCATGTTTAAGATACACTAAAAAGGTAGACAGCTAAACTGGGCTTTATAATGTACACCTGAAACAAACAAGAGGGTCTGTTTAACCTTGCAACTATATGTGCTGGACAATCTAGGCCCTATACTTTCTGGCTGCTTCCTAAAGGCAATTTAGGCAGAAGGAGACAAAGTTTGGGTCAGATTAATCTTGCTTGCTTGCTGTCCAGTTCTTTTGAGACAGAAAGGGACCGGACACAGTAACGTCTATCAGTGATGCATTGAAATAGCACACTAATGCACCAGTCCTCACAGGGATCTGATTACTTGAGATGTCACTGGGCTGAGGATTTTTAGATGTGATCAGGTTTGAAATGCAAAGAGTGTGATTAAAAAGACCGGGTGTCAATGTTGGGACCACGCTTTTCTAGCTGGCTATTAATGTGTTGTAAGCCAAAATGAGAAACTACGAGTTACACAATAAAGTTGTAAGTTTGCAAAAAAGCAATTAACTGACTCCTATCCTACCTCGACAGAAAGTGCAATGCGACTTTGGAAGGTTGTTGTTTTCAGAGAAGCTTGATACTGATTTTAAAAGATTACATCCTCTTGCACTTTTTGATATTTCTCTGTAGTCTTGGCATCCTACTGTGCCCACACTTACAGCTTTGTCCTTCTCTAACATTTACTGTCTTGCTGACTGCATCTTCATATTCACCTTTTTAAACTCTTTACTTTTTAGCAGTGAATTATTTTATCAGAAAAAAAAATCACAGCATTTGCATCCTATTAAGAAACCCTGAACTCATTTTTTATGGCTGGTACAACGGTGACAATCATTTTCATTTGCACAGAAATTCATTTCAAAGCTTCTAACAAATTGGTATATGGTGACAGGTGAAGAACTTTAATTTCATTACTAAATTGCGGTCATTTCAAAGGGTCACAATAAGCATCTGTTTAATAACCTTGCTCTTGCAGAAAGCGATGTGAAAAGTTGGAAAGAGAGTGATTTTAAGTGTTTCCTGTTTAATGCATCTTAATACAAAGAAAATAATCTTCGACTTCAAAATAATAGTTTTCAGAATCCTTATGCAGTTATGATTAAGTCCTAGCAGGATATAAAAATGCCATACCGCAGAGGTGTTTGCTGGAGATATTAATGTATCTGTAGTGCAGTACACTCGGAAGAGAAGTCACCCACCAAACTGATATCATGGCTTCTGTGTGTAGTGCCTTCAGTCATGTGTGGGCAGACTCAGGGAATCTAAATAGACTGAGGAGACATGAAGATGGCCTGTTTGCTCATAATCTTCACTCAGAAAGGTACTAAAAACAGACAGTAAATCAGAGGTTTTCTTTGTCTAGTCACTGGGAAATTATGCTCAGGAGTGACGTTTTGAAGATGCACTTGTAATCAGAAGGATGTTGCATTTCATCTGCTGAAAGTTTGATTACAAAGTAAGTACAGGGATGCAAACAAGAGATAATTATCTTAAACCAGTGAGGAATATCCTCTCTGTGCCAGCTCAAGTCTTTGTGAAAGTGTAGACAGAGCTTGCTACTCCTGATGCTGTCAAGGGCAAGATGTCAGCCGCAGTTGCCTAGTGGGACCTTTCCTGTCTCACAGTAACCATGTTCTCCAACTCAGCCTCCCTGGGGCAGCAGCAGGATTGAAGGGCTGTTCAGGGGAGGGAAGCTGCATGTGGTGCTGACATTGCTGGATCCCTTCTCCAGCCACAACCACCTCAGCATTCTGCTGTCAGAGACATCTTTTACTTATACCTACAGTAAGGGCTCTGTCTCCAGGCTGGCTGTTGTAAAACCAGTGTGGACTCTGCATCATGGAAAAATTAGAATAGATAGTTTTTCCCTTGAGGATATCTGGTTTCAAAGACACTTCCTGTGAAGTTTTTTTCCCTATTAGGTTTCCCCTTTTTTATGTGAACCGAAATGCCTCCACGGAATTCCAAGGCATGAAGGGGAACAAGTGATTTAATTTATAAAGTTGGTCTTGTTGGGGCAGCCCAGCTTTCAGTCACAGAGAAGCAGACATTGTTAGTGAAGTCGGTGCTAAAGGAATCTAAATATCTCAGTGTGATTTTCTTTTTAAGTCTCCAATATAAAAGCTTCAGGAACCTAAATACAGTGGACAAAGTCTAAGAAAGAGCTTATCAAGCAGACGACATCCAATAAATTCTTATGATATGACTTGTCTCCTAGTTAGTGTCATTTCTTAGAGTTATATTTATGCAGCTTGTATGTTAAAATGATAGATAAGTAACCCATTTTTCTTCCCTCCATGTTGTATCGAACCCTGAACATTTTTCTGCTTCTCACATCAATAGACATTGTTCCAGCAGAATCAGAGACTGTTTAGTTTGATGGAAGTTCAGTTTCCTGTAGAACTAGAGAAGTCTCTAGTTCTGGAGATTAACTGCCTTCAGGTATTGTTTTGGCACATTGCTAATTGCATCCTAGACAGCTGATTTAGAAAGCAACTTTTGTCTCAGACAATAACAGACACTAGTTGATATAATTTCAGGATAAATAACAGTTTCTGTGCATA
This sequence comes from Mohoua ochrocephala, assembly GCA_013398855.1. Classification (NCBI taxonomy): domain Eukaryota; kingdom Metazoa; phylum Chordata; class Aves; order Passeriformes; family Acanthizidae; genus Mohoua; species Mohoua ochrocephala. The sequence continues at coordinate 13,581 of VZTA01009467.1, read as the reverse complement.
GATCTCTGTATGTCTGGGTATTTATAGTTATTTGAATATCCATATACAAACTTGGTTTATGTGGTTGAAGAAATCCTCAGGATGATAGAGCTACCTCTCCATTCTCTCTCTTGCTCTCTCTTCGTCCTCCAAGGAAAGACTACTGCCCTTGCTTTAGCCCAGCTAGTATAGAGGCTTTAGGCTTTAATTTAGGCTCTCATGAGGCTCTGAAGCATTAGCTTGGGTTTAATTGCTTATAATGTCTACATTTTCAGATGCAGTGTTTTAGAGCTTTGAACTAGAGTGAATGATAAGCTATACATTAGGAGGAAGCAGTTGGGCAAATGTATCTGGTCCTTCTCACACTTTGTGAAAGCAGAACACTTCGCAGCTGCTCACGAATGCACCATGTTTCTATTTCAGGGTACACCTCCTGGCTATTAAAATAGCTGCAGAGCATGCCCAACACAGTGTTCAAAGGCTTTGAACTTTGCTAGGTCAGAAGTCTTTCAAAAGATCAGGAGCGCTAAGCAAGGACCATGTGCTTGGGCAAGGAGCGTTTCTCACATCCCACACAGTTTTGAAGTAGCCTTGTTGGAAAAGAGGAGAACATAGAGTCTGGTGTTCTACCTCTTTCATATAGAAACAGATGGTGGATTTTTTTTTTTTAAGTGTCCCCTAAAGGTATGGATTTTACAGCTTAAGCTGCATTATGCAGCCTCTCATCTTAACAAAGTTTGTTTTGTCTTTAATTTTCAGGTGCATGTTGTACCTGAGAGTGCATTGAGGGTGGAGGCAGAAACTGGGGAGAGACACTGTGAACTGTGTCGCTCCACTGACCTTCTGTGGAGTTTTGTTTTCTATTGAGGAAGATGTGACATCGCACTTTGGAAAGAATTTTGTTTTGCTCTGCCCAAATTTCAGCTGCATAGAGTAGTCATAAGCATTAAAGCCACGTTCCATTTCAGCAGGGATGCAGCTCAGTCTCATTCTATATTTAGTCAATTCAGAAGGATAAAACACAACTCTACTTGTCTTTTATATATAACTGACATCCACAGATGCTCCAGCACAAGATGTAGTTGCTGCTCATGATAAAAATCTGACAGAGCAGTCAGAGCCGGCCAAGGCTGAAAACTTCCGCATTTACCATTTTGCTAGCGGTTTCTTTGCATGACTGGAGAACTGGAGAAATCAATGGAAGAAGAACATCAAGGTTTGCCAAATGGAAGATAATACCTTTGGCTGGGGGAGTCCTTAAGTTGCTAGAGTCTGAGAGAAGTCTGTTTGGCCTTTACTCACAATTTTCTAGACAGCTACTGCTGACAATGGTAGCAAGCTTTGACTTTTGTAAGATTACTTGCAAAATTGCTAATAATACCAAGCATAGAAGAACTGAGTCTTTTTCAGGTCATAAGTATGTGCTATTCAGATGTACACAGCAGTGCATAACTCCAGCTGTGGCATTGGGAGAAAACAGTATGCCAGGCTGAAGAAATTATGCCTTCATTGAAATATATTGCTCAGTTTTTACCAAAGCAAAACAGAAATAGCCAGAGACTTCCCCCCGGTGGTCCTTGGGATGTCTAGAGGATAATCACAAACTGAAATGCTGACGCTTCTACTAGGTGCAAGAACAGAAGTTTGGGATACTGCTTCTAAGGCAAGATAGAAAACATTCATATCCTTCAGTGAATATTTGGTATCTTCTTTACCAAATGTATAGGAAAAAAAACCAAGTGGAGAGTCTTTTAAAGAGATTTCCAAGAAAGGAACAGGGCAGTGGTATGTGTACTTCTAAAGAAATTGTGTCAATCTAAGAATTAAGACGGATTTGGAATTCATAACTAAATGAAGACATGAATGTAATAGTGTATGTCGACATCTTACTGGAAAGAAGACAGTCAAACAGACACTAATGCCAAATATTTGTATAAGGTGTAATACTAATACTAATATAAGTCAAAGGAGATAAGATTCAAATTACAGTAGTTGACTCACTACTGCAATTTATAACGTTGGAATGAATGGATTGAAATTCCAGGTGTGGACAGGAAGAATATCTTGCTTGAGCCGCATTAATGACTGCTTCACCAGAGTGGTAGAACATACAACTCCTCGATGGAGGATGTTACAAATGCAAAATGTAGACTCAACAGGAAATTGGAAAATCACTTAGACAAGAGACCTGTCAGAGACTGCTTTTGTTGACATTTTGGTCATTACACAGGCTCTGCTGTGTCTCAGCGAGGATTATCAGCATTTCGCAGAGTACTTCCTTCATTATTTATACGCTTCGCCACATGTTTGTTAATTTCCCTCCTCCTTCATAAAACTGGAAGAAAACCTCCACGTAACACAATGTTGAACTAGTGATAATCAGACTGATGACTGATGACTGATTTAAAAAGCAACTGCTAGTAGCAAGACTTTTTCCTGTGGGAAGCAGAATGAAAGCTGTCCAATTTACATCTCTTAATAAAGTTTTGTGGAATGAAGTAAAGTGCTGTTTCATTTATAATGTACTAGGTATGGCTCTGATTGTTGATGCTCTTTGAAAAAAATTTATCTAAATTTCATTGTAGTAGAACTAGATCAAAACCTAATATTCAAATTTTTATCTTCTATATAATTGTAATGTGCTGAAAAGTATTTAGATAATTTCGGATCTGTGAAACAACTGATATTTTTGGGTTTTAAAGGGCATTTTTAAGCAGAATAAATTTGTATGTGGTGCAACTAGAAAAACAAATTCATTATTTTTCAAATAAGTTTTAGCTATTGTTATGATTGAGGATACCTTACTCTTGCCAAGAGAGGAGGACCAAATGGATTCATTTAAAAGTGAGTAAATCAGGAAAAGCAGTAACAGCTTCTGAGAAAAATTGTGCAGAAATATAAAAAGCAAATATAAAATATGAGGATTTGGATCTGGGAGTGAGGGGGTTGTCAAATGTCTTAGAAAAAATGACGTGTTGACATTGAGTTGAGAAATTATAGCACTTTTTTATGGGTGGCTGAGAAAATTCTAATACCAGTAACTCACTGAAAAAATCCTTACACTAAACCAGCCACAGTGACAACTGTGACTGCTGTGTTATAAAGAAATGGAGTCCCTTAGGAGTCACCATGCAGGGGATTAGAGGTGGGGTTTTGTTTGGTTTTTCTGTGAAATCAAAGCCGTGTCTTCAGAACAGCTGGAACCTGTAGCATACAAGCAAGTCCACTTAGGAAGAATATAAGTTTTATTACTTCAAGTTCATTACACAAAGTTTTTCTTGGGGTTACAGCACTGCTTGTTTTCTTGTAGTTTTGTCTTGATTTTCCTCAGTTATTAATGTGCTTTTTAACAAGGTCCTTTTTCACAGATTCAAATTTCCATTTACTCATATCCATATCTTAGGAGGTCTGTAGTTCCCAGAAGGAGTTCTTTTTATAATGTTTCTCTCTGTGCTGTTTCACTGGCATTTTTATGTCTAAGCAAAGTTTAATAATGGAAATTAGGGGAATTGAGCACTGCAGTGTGGGAGGACAAGAGAGAAAGACAGTGTTCTATTCTGAAAGGGAAAAATTTCTTTGTTGTTATTAAAAGAATGTGGGGGAAGGATTTTTTTATTCATATGCTTCATTCTATCCCTGGTGCGCTAAAGAAGGTGTCTGTCTACAACCCTACCATGTCTTGTGCCATTGACAGTCAGCTGCTTCTTAACAGTGGCTTGGACTGTCACATGCACAGATAAATTTTTTTCTGTTCTTTAGCCAAAACTTCTGTAGAGAAAGGAAAAAAGGAAAAAAGAAAAAAAGAAAAAAGGAAAGAGAAAAAAGGGAAAAGAAAAGAGAAAAAAGGAATGAGGAAAAAAAAAGAAAAGGAAAGGAGAAGGAAGAAGAAAGGAGCATAAAATTTTGCCAGGATCCTTCTGTCAGGGAAGAGATGATGCCTTAAAAGAGAAACTCAGCTTCCCATACGTACACTCTGGGTAAGATTTTCTTTGCTGGTGTTTTTTAGCAGCCTACAGCTCCGTTTCCCACATTCTCTTCGGCAAGTACTAACTCATGTGATCTTGGTCTGTAGCCCTGGTGGTTACAAAAAGCAATTTTTAAAGCAATTACAGAAACTCAAAACCCAGATGCAGCTAAAAAGAAATCTCAATGCATTATTTAAAAGGCAGGAGAAGCTTAAATTTTTAATTAGTTATTAGACTTGAAAATACCTATTTAGAGGAAGCCTCAGGTTTTGACTTCCCAGTGGTGTTAACGTTGGAATCTAGTGAAACTAGTCTAGAATCCCTCCCTCATGCTGAACAGCAGCTGAAAACAAGAAACCAATGAAACCATCCTCCCATGCGAAAAAAGTTACTTTACCTGTTAAGTCTGTGTATGCAAACATTGATCTAGTGAAAGGAGTTTGAATAATTGATTTGAAGCCTGATCTTTGCAAGGGAGTTCAGAAGGGTTTTAGTTGATGCAGAATTCTTTCCATCATGTCGGAGTGTTTTCTGCTTCAAAAATTTCAGCCATCATCTGATTCCCAAAAATCTTGATGTGGTTAAGAAGTTTTAAGCAAAAGTTCTCCTCGGCTGTAGGAGAATGAATGAAAACAAAGACCTCAACCAAAATTAATTATAAAAAACACCCTCTCATATTCTTTCTTTTACACTAGTAAGGTACTAAAGTTCTTTGTAAATACTACCCAAATGACTTAGAAATGTTGGCTAATCAAAGGTCCCAAGAAGTCCATTGGATAGATGAGCAAAATAGGTAGTTTCCCTAACTTCCCTGGCAAGGTATTGATAGGGATGAGAAAAGAAGAGCAGCCAATTTCTGCAGACTTGCTGAAACAGGGACTGCTGCTCTAAGTCAAATGTTTGTTGAAGGGCCCTGTGATTTTATCTGCACATATTTTAATTTTTTTTTTTTTTAGTGATTACCGCTTAGATAGGAGATATTCTGAAATACATTAACTACATATCAGAAGCAATTTTACTGGAGAAAACAAAATTGTGCATAATTTTCAAATTTTCTTGAGTAAATATCTTCTCTAATAATTATTCATCCACTTGCTGCTTGAACATGCAGGAGCAGTAACACTTTCTGCTTGTCAACAGTTACACAAAGACCATTTTATCAAACTGAAATACTGATTTGGAATATTCAGGCTGATTCTGTTTTGCAAAAAATCTCATGACAAAACTACTCTTGTCATCTGTAGTGGAAAGATTAGGATTCATAATCGAGTTCTCTGATAACGTAATGATGCGGGAGTTATGATTATAGGTATTTCATGATAGCAGAGAGTGAGTTAATTCAGCCTTTTCTGAGATACTGAAATGACAAATATATCACTTAATTCAAAGTATGGCTACAAAGAATCCCAGCTGGATGGCTCATGAACACACAGCATCTCTTTGACTTTCACAGGGTTATCAATGTTTGTTATACAGCACTTCCTTTCTTGCCACATTGTGTGCTACTGTGAATGTATTTCAGTTGATTTTTTTAATAACAGGTAACCAGTGGGTATTACTTGCACTAAGTATCTTATTTACTGGATATGGATATTGTCTTCCAATCTTTTCAGACCTCTGACCTCTGCACATTAGTATGTTTCTACAGCATTGCAAAAGGCAAATCAGAAATCAGATATTCTAATACTATAATATGCTGTACTATCCTCTCATCAGTTTTTAATTCTGTCACTTACTGTAAACCCAAATTGAATTTCTGGCCCCAGAATGGGTGACCTCAAAAATTATCCCAGCACTCCAAATCTGAAAAACATTATATTCACAGATTGAGGTCAAGGATTAGCAATATGAAGCACATTAACAAAATGCTAATAGAAGCAAACCTTTCCTCCCTTCCTATGCCTTGTACATCCTGGTCACTCCAGAGTCGTTCAGACAGCCTGAGTCATGACAGTGTTATACAACTGGGATCCAAAAAGTGTTGCTTTATAACCAATGCTGGAAACAAGTTACATGTAAAATTTGGGCTTAAAAAGCTTGCAGGGAAGATGTGGCCGTCATGGCTCATGCAGTCCGGAAAATTTTAGTAGAAGTAATAGTTACAGGAGCAGTAATCAAAGGATGCCATGGAAGTAGGCATCATACACAATGAATGGAAAAAATGTGCTATTGTCTCAGAGCCTGAGGCCTGCTCCCTGGGCCTGCCTGCTCAGGTGGCTGCTGTTTGGGCTGTGCTTCTGTCCAATCTTCCAGCTGGTGCAGGGTGCAGGAGAGCACATGTGCATGCAGTGTACCATGAACCATGCCATTTCCATTCTCAGCTCTGTATGGAAACATGGATCCGACATCCACACAGTTCTCAGGGAGAGCCACGATGATGGATAAGCTTTAGGGTGTTCAGCACTCCCTGCTGCCAGTGTGGTTGGACTGGAGGGCAGCTTCGAGCCTGGATGAAGGCAAGGGTTTCGGTGTCCTTCTCTGCCCTGGGTCTGAGCAGCAGCTGGGTCTGTGGATCAGCATGTGGAGGGACATTGGGCATGTCTGGGCTACAGCAAAGCCTTGAAGGCTTGAGGATGTAATACAAACCCATAGTATGAAGAAATAGTATAAACTCTTAAATAGGTTATTCTCAGACAACAGCAGAAGGAAAACATTATGCTAAGCTTAGTCTGGTGATACAAAATTCTTTTGGAAGAATTCTATGGTTTATTATTTAAAAATAATAATCATAACAATATTCTTGTTGTCTGTTTTTCATAGAGATGAATCTCACTATGTCCTTCATCATCTTTTCCAGAAACATCTCTTGTTTTCTGTTGCTTTGTGTTGTTAGGGCAAACTTTTAGATTCCATTCACTGTGTCTCTGCTTTCATTTCACTTTGCAACTGTTCCCTCTTTGCATCAGCCTTGAATATAAAAAGAACTTTTATACTGTAGAGTTGCATTTAAATCAAAGAAAGAAAAAGAGAAAAAAAAAAGAAAATAAGAAGACATTTGGAACACCGAGACAAATGAGTATTTATTTGAACATTTCTACAGCCATATTTCTTGAATGCCATGCTCTGCCTTCTCTGCACATGAAAAAAAATATTCACTTTTCTGTTTTCTCAAGTGTTCTTCTTTGGGTGACAGTGAAGTGGTTTAAGCAGTGAGAGTGAGTGAGGTGACTTCACTTCTGACACGAAGGCATGACTGGCTGATCACCCATGTTCCTAGGCTGGGAGACACTCCAAGGAATGTGGGAAGGAAATATCCCATAAGCCCGTTTTCTGAAGTACAGATGCAGTGCATTATCTGCACAGATGCAGCAGGAGCAGCTTGGGGAGTTGCTGGGGAAATGTTCTCATCAATTTCGCCCTACTTTACCTCTTGCATGCCTCCCCTTCAGTCCTGTCCCTGGGTTCTTTGAAAGAAGTCTTTGTTAGGCAACGTTCTGCAGGCAGTTTTGGTTTTGGAGTAGCTGTTAGTAGGTCTGCAGTATACATAGAGTCTTTCAGAAGCAATGAAGGAATAAGTAGAAAACATGTAAGGTGTTCAGATAAACCTGGTTTTATCCCCTCTTGGCTATTGTTCAGATACACATTTTATTGTAAGCCAAGGCTTGAGTATCAACCTGTAGACTGGTGTCCCTTCCTGCCTGTGTATGGAAAAATAATTTGATAGGCTGAATTTATCTGGTCTGCAAAAATCAGTACACATCTCTTACCATATGGTAGGACATTAACTGAATCTCCGTCTCTCACGTAGGGTAGTGGGTCCTAATGTGTCAGAAAATGGAAATGTGTTGACTGTGTTAAATCTGTATCAGCACAGGGAAGATGAGCAGAAGAATGGGAAGCACCTTGAGTTTTAAACATTGACTTTTCTTTGAAGTTCTGTTCCTCTGTTTAAGAATTTAGTTTCAGATGGTTGGCCTGAATAGCTCTCTTTTGTTTCTGAATGATTTGCTAAATGGGAAAAAGTATTATGCGTTTCATATAAATTAGAAAAAATGGATTTGTGCATAAGTATTATTGAGCTTCTATGAGAAGGCAGCTTCTTTTTACCCTTTTTCAGAAGATGAAGCATTTTTACAGGAGGCTTTCATCCTCATTTCTAGATGAAGCCAATTCACAAACAAAGGTCAAACAAAGCATCTAATTTTTTGGCATTTTCCTACTGCTGAGGTGATGTACTCTTTTAGCCTTTCCATGAGTCAGACTTAATGAACAAATCTGGTAGGTTCATTGGCATATGCTCACCAGCCAAAATCCTTAGCAGTAATGGCTGGTTATTCCATTTGTCAAACAATTCAGTAAATACACTGTGAGAGAAAAGGTTCTCCTCTCCAGGGCTGCTAGGGAAGCTAAAATGTTTCTCTCTTCATCTTTGTTTAATTTTTCATTCGGTTAATGAAATAATTGAGAATCAAGCCTTAAAAATATGATTGCTTTATTAATAATGGATGGGTACCATTAGAAAGGGCTAATCAACCTGTTAGACTATTTCTTTAATAACATGTGCAACATAATGTTAGCATTGTAAAGCTCTCAGTTGAAGGGATATTTTTCCCAGTTGGCTGCATTTTCATTATTACTGACTCACCTAGTGCAAGTGGTGAATTTAAATCCATTTCTCAACTTATCGTTGCTATCAACTGAAATATACTGGACTGGATTCTCAACAGGTGTAAGGTAATGTAGCATTATTTATGTGAGATAAATACCCTGGTTTATATTACCCAGAACCTTAAGCTGCAGTTCAGGCCACCTCTCAGGGGGACTCGGGATCACTCACCCACCCCTGGCTGTCTCCAGTGTGCTCCTCATATCCTGTGTGCCCACTTTCTCTCCTCCACTGCCTGACCTGCAGAGGCACTGCCTTTGTGTTGCACAAGCCACTGGTATAGCTTTTCTGGTTTTCTCCCTAGCCTTCATTTCAATTTGTGTAATTAAGCTAAGCATGGCACCAGCTCAAACTTAGTTATAATCGCAGCCTGAGACTGGCTTTTCAATCTCATTTTTCCTGTGTGTTCTTGTGTGTCAGCCTCTAGCACGCAGCAGTAGTTTTGAAATGCTGTATATAATCAACAGTTTGGAGATGGAGCATTAGTAAAATTGAAGAGGACTTTATGATGTGTTTATTAACTGTAGTGAGAGCTGGATGGCATTCCAGCGATCTGCATGCTCTTCCCTGTAATGTAATTTTTTTTTTTAATAAACAATGCATGTTAGTTACACCCCATGTAGGGAGAGCATAAGCTGGGGCATGCCTTTAAGTAGAAATATTTAAAATGGAAGAACAGGATGAAAGACAGCATGGGCTGAAAGGTACTTGGTAATGGATTTGTGTTTTGTCGGTCTCATTTTTTATTTGCAACAGTAGTTGAAAGGGACCTAGTCAAGTTATATGCTGCAAATGTGCTGGTGATCTCATGATTTCCTGTCATTTCTGCTCTAAATTGCACCCTAAGTTCTGGCAGTAAAGCTTCATTTTATTTTATATAAACATGTACATAACAGGTGTAATTAGATACACACACGTAGTAATATGTGCAATACATATGCACAATGTATACATTCACTGTATGTGTGTTTATAAATATCTTTCCAATAAATACAGTAATTACAAGAAGCTCTGCAAATCCGATATGTCAAGTTTTGGCAAGATTTTCAGAACAATTTTCTAAGTATTTGTATTTTTCTTTGTGATGTTCTTTGGCCACTGGGAAGAAGCTGTTCCTTAGAGGTGTCTCTGCCAATGGATCAGTCTTCTTTCAGCTCCTCTAAGTGCCCTGATAAAGAACCGCAAGATCTCATGGCACACTGTCCAGGAAAGGGAAAGAAAGACACTTTCAGTCAATCAATGTTTCAGCTGCCAAAGCCAAGTCAGCAATGATATTAATGTGTACACCCACGTGTGATGTAGGACCTTACAAGAGCCTGGGAGAATCCCGAGTACAGGGCCCTGTCCATGCGTGCAGAGTGGGCAGCAGTGCAAAAAAGTCAAGTGCCTCCTGCCAGCGTGTCAGTATCTGCAAAAAGGGATTCTTTGTGAGCTCTTCAGATTACATACTGAAATCTTATTTCCTTTAATCGTGGCCACATCACCTCTCTGTTCTGTCCACGATGTCAGCCTGAAGGTTTCCTTACCCTTCAGATCAGAGATGAAGTGAAGACTGAATACTGGAAACCTCAGGTTTCCAATACAAGGTGTATTACACCATTAAAAAGTTATTTAGCTACCAACAGTTATAAATCCTATGGACTAACAGGCTGGGTGACCTTGTAATCTGTCTACACACTCACTTTGATGTTAAATGTTGGGAAAAACACTTGACAGGCTGCAGAAGAAATCATGAATTCACATGAAAATGTACTTCTTACAAAGTTCGGTTAGAATAAAACAATGAAGGAAAGCCTTTCACAAAAGAATATATTTCCCCTGTATTAACATTCCAGTTTTGCCCTTGCCTTCTGGCTTAACCTTTTCTTAGTCTGTATGAGAGAGTCTTTTGTTGAAGCAGGTAGAGGAAACCTTTACATCAAAAGTTAGTACTGTAATAAGATACAGTGCTATGTCTAGCCCTAATTTCTTTCTACTTACCTTTTCTTTCCTTCATGTATTTTCAGTTCTTTTCTACCTCTATTGCTGCTGCTTCTCCCACTTTTTTATCATGACACTGGCTGAATGTATGAATTTTACAGGCCAATAAAATAACTTTTTCACAATCTTTTTCACATCTCACTTTTATTCTTCAGACTTCAAACCCCAAGAAAAGAAAACCAACAAGAAAATAAAATTAGTTATTACGCAAATAAACCCAGTTGGGAATGGTTCATTCTGTTTGCAAACCCCATTCTTCCCTCCCCTTCTTTACTGTTCTACACAGATTTTGCACTTGCACCTGCAAGAGCAGCAGGAAAAAATGTTCTTTTCTCCCATTAATTGTTTTTGAGATATTGCTGGGAGAGGTTTTCCTCGTGACATAGTGCAGAACACAATTAACACTGCTAATAATTTAGGTCATTTTAGAAAATCTGAAAAGACATTGTCCGAGATAAGTCACTGCATTTCTCTCCTGTTATGAAATCCTATCACAGAACAGTGCAAATCCTGCCTGGCCTTCCTGCAACACACTGTAGATGAGTGTGCAGTAGGCTTTTGTTTTTCTGGAGGTCTCTGCATATTGCTCAGCTGGGAGCAGCCGACTGTTCGTGCCACAGCCCCAACTATAGCACGAAATACTTTCTGGACTGCTCCACACCTCTATTTGTTCCTGCATTTTCTGGGCACAACATATCTCTGAGGCTTCAGCTTGACGCAGGGAGATAAGGATGGCTAGGAAGGGCAAAGAAGGGTTTCCAGAGCCTGGAGGGCAATGTGTGCCTGTGGCTGGAATCAAAGATAGAAAAAACACCTCTGCAACACCACCCAGAGGAGGTGGCCTGACTCCTGACTACCCAGTTAGGACCCTGGACAAGCAAAACACGTTGAAGAATCCCTGTAATGATGTAGAAGAGCTGAAATAACATCTGTATTGTTAGTGAAGGCTAAAGAGCATAACATGCATAAAGATATATTTGAATATTTTCATGATTTTCTGTCTTCATACAGTTTGAAAAGCAGTCCTCCAGAAAGACTCATTTAGTCTTATGCTTCTTAAGTGCTTTTGACTGCTGCCCTCTCCAAGAACATACATTTAAAATCTGAAAAATCAGAATGTGATTCTGTGTCCATTCGTTCACCCTGACGTGGTGTCTCTGGCTTCAGTGCCTCTACACGGTACAGCAGAGAAGGGCAACAGCAAAACATCCCCTTCCCAGCTGTAGCTGAGTGGTAAATGTATCTTACTTCCTCCTTTCTCTTGCACACCCACCCTGCACACCTGATGTGCGCCAGCAGCTCCCAGAATCTGTCCCTGCAGTCGTCTCTGCAATGGTTTCCCCTCATTTGAAAAAACATCTGCTCTTTCTATCCCAGATCTTGCTTGTTATAGATTACCTGCTCCTTCTCGACTTACCTGGTCATCACAAGCTTTTATATTGCATGTGATTCTTCTCTCAGCTTACAGTAAGGAGTCCATTTTCCAGAAGTCTGGAAAATTGAACCTCTTCCAACTGTGGGTAGCTTATTTAGCCAAGATAGGTTTTGCATGTAAATGGAGCATATTACATGTCAATTGAATTGAAAAGTGACTCTTAAAACTCTATTTACCTTTTATTAAGTTTCAAAATTATTATGCCCTATGCCTAAATTGAGTTTAGAAGCATTTCATTTTCATTTTTGGTTATCTTGCTATGTAGTCTTATTTAGCTAATTAATGTCTTTTTGGCTAATTTGGCATTCCCAGCAATACTTTCTCATGCAGAATATAATTGAAAAATGAAAAAAAAAATTAAATAAAGATGATTAACCTTCTTCACCTATTTGATTCTAAATTTACATATTTGGGGGATTTTTTTACCTATTTAAGCAAAATGACTTGTGACTATAATCATAAACTTGTGAGGGTTTTTTTGTATTGATTTAAATCAAAAATGATGCTATGTAAGTTCTTGGTCTTATCTTTCTGGGTTTTATGCTGGAGTAGCTACATACAGAATTTTTAAGGCTTTGCAGATTATCACTTAAGGATGTGGAAATCTCTGATGGTGAGTGCTTTATCACATATTCCATGAGGCTTCAAAGAGTAATTAAAGCAGTTTCAGTACTGGCCCTGTGTCTATGTTGTACTGGGTGACATCATTAGTTGATTAGAGTAATAAGATTCTCTAAAAGAGTCTTGAGCTCGGTTTTGGTTGTAAAATTAAGATGAACCTGAGAAATTGTGAGTACTTTCTCATCTTGATTTCTGAATTTACTGTAACAAAGGGAAATTAAAAAAGTAAAAGCATTGTCTCCAAATAGTCTGGGGTTATAGTTAAACAGGATCAAATTTGCTCATTCTGAGAGTCTGATTTTAAAATCAGAAGTTCATTTTTATATGTTTCTGAATTATTCTTGCTATGACTTGATTCTTCTCCCTTGAAAATTTCAATGTGTTTATCTGATAAAAAATTGGACTGGTTCCATTTCGAGATCATGTGATTTGGTTTAGGATAGTAGATGAGCTTGAAGTGCTGAATAGCTGATGATCTCACTAGGGACATACTCTGAAGCCATATTGATTGAAACATGTAAATCACACTTGAACAAATTTGTGGTAAATATCCAGGGCAGGAGTTTTCTAAATTAGTTTCTCCTTCAAAGGAAGTTGGTGTTTAAACCTATTAAAGGTTATAATTTTTATATGGCTTTTTTCTCTAAATTAAAACTGAATGCTTCAGTAGAATTGAGCTTAATCTCCTTGAAGTTGGAATACATTTGTCAAAACGTAAAGCAGAACAGAAAATGTGCATCCACACCGATATCACACTGGTATTTTATATATTTCATAGAAGCTTCAGATGTTAGCTGTACATACCTGACATAAAGGAGGTTATCTAAGATTTTAGACTGCAAAAAGACACCTATGCTGTTTCTGTGAATGAAACTACTGTGGTTATCCAAGGAGCATACACTGCATGTATATAATTCCTTCAAAATTGGAGGACTGGGCAGTCACCAACCTTATGAAGTTCAACAAGGGAACGTGCCAGATTCCACACCTGGGAT
>VZTA01009466.1:72657-93949 GCA_013398855.1 Mohoua ochrocephala | reverse complement strand
ATAAATCCCGCCCCGCCCGGCAGGAATTCCTCAGCAGCGTCACCCAGCAATGCCCCTTTTGTCCGCCCGGCCCGGCCCCGCCACAGCCTTGCGCGAGGCTGGTTCTCGGCCGGAAACGGCCCCGGCCACGTTTTCTGCCCTGAAAACTGTGCTGGAGCATTCTCCCCACTCCGTGCTCCCGCTGTGCGCAGCCCGCCGCGGTCCCGGCCTCGCCCGGCGCGGGGAACGAGCGCTTTCCTAACAAAATCCCCGTCCTGCCCTTAATGGTTTCGCGTGTTCCACGCAAGGGAGGATAAATGGAGGCTGCAGCCTCCCTTATTGACGAGGGACGCGCAAATGGCTTTGTCATGCAAATGTGGCTCTAAGCCACTTTCATATAAAGCCACTTAATGCCGAGCAGCCAGCGATCCTCGCCCGCCCGTCAGGCAGTGCCTGCCCTGTCCTTGAGGGAACGGAAATGGAGGCACTGGCACAGATGCGTGCTCCCTGCCTCCATGCTGAAACGGGATGACCTCAGCACAGGGAGAAGCCTTCCTTCCCCCCCACCCCCCCTCCAAAAAAAAGAGAAAAGCTCGCTCTCTCCCGCGAACCTAAACTAGTTTCCTGCCAACCCTTCCTTGCTGCTCCCAGAATACGTCCCTTGTGCCTCTCCGTTCAAATGCCCGCGGTAATTACCTGCATGGACCGTGTTTCTCCTGTGTCCTAAAACATTTTATTTCTTTTTAGCTTGTCGTCCTCGCTTGGCATTAACTTTCGACAGCAGCCAGCAGAGTGTGCTGTAAACGCTGTGAAAAGAACATCCTGCTTCTGGGAAATTTATATATATATATCTCTCTCCATATATATATATATACACACACACACACACATATGTACAGAAATGCAGATGAAGACATTTTAAGTGGTTCTAATACTTGCATGAGTGGTAGGTAGTTCCTCCCGTCAATTAAAACACTTCTCTTGTCGCAGATCACAGAACCTCTTCCTTAAAAATTAATAACCAAGTCATACTAAACCGTCTGCTTTCAGCAAGATTGCTTTCCAGTGTTTGTATAAAGTTGGAAAAGTGCCACAGTGGAGATGTCCAAATACGTTTCACAGTCAGGGAGAAGGATCTAGAACGCAAGGTATTTAATAGATGAAAATGCAAATCGTAACCCCAGCCTACAGGAAGGAGCTTATGCAATTATACAGTATGAGCATACGTTTGGACTGACTTACTGACGGTGGAGTTCCAAACAGATTAATAAACGCAGCAGAAATAAGCGAAATAAAAAAAGGTTGAAGGAAAGTGTTTACTAGATGTCTTGGAAATGGAAATGTTTGCAGGAAAAGCAAACACACGTATGTTTGGATTCCTTATGCTATTCTGGTGTCAGTCTCTTCTTCCTTGTTTTGTAGGAGCAGACATTTAGGGAGGAGTGAACTTCTGAGTTGTGCTTGTAGGGTAACGAATAGTTCTGTATCATTCATAAACCCAAACTGCCTTAAAGCGAAACCAAGTTTGAGATCCTGTGTAAGGGTTTTAAGGGCAAAAGGACATTATTGTTATGCAATCAGACTGGAATTAGGATTAAAAGAAAATCAGAATACATAAACAAAAGCAAATTTGGAGGCAAGGCGTTCAAATAAAAATTGGCTGTGGGCCGCAACGATCTATGCAATACAGTTAGTGTTTTATTAAGTAAAACCCTTTTGGGAACATATACTAGAGGTTTTTGGGTTTTTTCCTTTTTCTCAGGGGCAGTCTGACTGGGCAATCAAAGCAGAATAGTCTCCCCAGCTCTGCTTCTGACCAGAGTGAATCAAATACAATGCTCCTAATTTTCGTGGCCAAGAGAAGGTAATAAAACCAATAGTTGTATGTTAGCAAGGAGTTACAAACTATCTCATGTGCATTGCTCTGATCATTGCTCTGATCATGCAATAATATTTGTGCTTAATATTAAACAGGTGTGGTTTAATGCATGCACATGAGTTAATAATTATAAAAGTATCTGTGTTTTAAGCAGTTTTTCAGGTCTTGTACCAGCATGGCTGCTGGTAGCCATGTATTAGAAAGTAGGCTGTCATTAATTGTCTAGCACAGATGTGCATTATTTCGTAGCCACAGAGACCATCATCCATGAGGAGCTGAGTGCAAGGAGGCAGCTGAGCAGCGCTTCACAATTCATCGCTCCCATGGAGGAAATGCTGAGTGGCAAGACAAGAATGTTTGCTGACTGTGCAAGGCCTCTTTAAGTTAGCAGGGGTGAGGGTCATCCGTAAAGAATTGTGGGTGATGAGGCAGTAAAAAAGTAGATTAAATACAGAGTAAATAAATGCAAGGTGGTGTACGTGCAGAAACGTAGTCATAACTTTACAGAAAAGGTAGGAATACCTGAAGTGGTTGCCGCCACTCAGGAGTGAGGCTTTAAGTGTGTATGCCCTGCATGAATGCCGTCTTGGAGTTTGGAAAAAGCAAGACACATTGCAAGGAAAGGGACAGAGAACAAAACGGGGAACACGTTTATGGCACTCCAGAAGTCTGCGGCGAGTTCGCACCGTTAGCACTGTTCCCTGTTGTGTTTCCTGCTTCTTGGAAAGAAAATGCTGGAACTAGAAACGAATAACAAGGATGCTCGGCCGTCTGGCTTTGTGTCCCTTGAAAGGGACAATCGAGGTTTGGAGTTCTCACCAAAGAGGGAGGATGCCTGAGGCTCATCACATTCTAAGTAACTTGTAGAGGGTGGCTGCCAGCTGACTTTTTGAGTACAAACCATCAGATTTGTGGTAGCGGGAGCGCAAGTCTAAGCAAGAGGAGATGGTTCTTTGTTCAGTGCCTCTCTGAATGGCATGCTGAGTACAGGGTGTTTCTCTGGGGTGCAGGGGAGATGGGCCAAGTATTTGGAAGAGGACTGTGTTGAGAGTTAATGAATGAACACCCCCTCACGCTCAGGAAATTCCCAGAGCTGAAAGCAGTTGGAAGCTGTGGGAGTGTTGCAGAGAAGATATCATATATTTGCCTTGCTTTTCCTCTTCCTTTGACGTTTGCTTCTGGCCTGTGGTGGAAACAGGATGTTGGACTGAATGGGTTCTTCATCCAAGGCAGTACACCTCTTCCTCTGTATTCGTGGAGGGTCACGCTGAAACACCTGGAGTCACGTAACAGCAATAAGCCTGTGTGATGGGGTCTTTCTAACCAAATTCACTGTTCATCTAGACAGGAGTTACTTATAGAGCAGCTGCTCTATTTCTATTTTGCCTCCTGATATATTTCTTTCTCTGTGTCCTCAAAATCTTAGTAGCAATATGCATACAGCTGCATTGCAGTTGCATATCTGCAACCAAACCCTCCTTTTGTCCTTCCTCAGTAGAAAATACTCATTCCATGAGAAACAGGCCTAACAGTCTTACTTTTTTCTGTGAGTTTGTCTTTTGAAGGAGTAGCTGCGGACAAAAATCTCTTTACTCCTCTGCCCGCCTGTCTCCCACCTATCCCTCTTCCTCTGATGGTTCCTGTGGTAGCATCAATTTTAGCCACATTCAAATTCAGTAGCCAGAAGCCGACTGGCCAATACACACAGGGTGTTGGGCCATTGCCTCTGAGCATGACTAAGGCATTGGATTTTGTCCAGTGATTTCAAATGCTTTTTGAATGGGAGAGAATAGTTCAATTGCATCCTTAGGAATGTAGGGCAAAAAAGACCATGCCCTTTGTGATTTTGTTTCCATCCTATTTTAGTTTGAGACACCCATTTCGTGTGTTACCTTAAATAAATAAATGGAGAAATATTGCTGGCTTCTTGGTGAAAAAGAAGCATGTGACCAGTGGAAAACAAAGTGAACTTGTTAAAACCAGACAGTGCACCTGCTTGGATTTGTATGTTTTCTTTCTGAATTCACCTATGCCGTAGCTCATGGATCAGGGATAAACAGTGAATCATCCTGTTGAACAGAACGGGACATGCAGAGTAAATTAAGTTTGTCATCTCTTTGAGGTTTTCTCCTTTACTCACTACCTGTAGGAGAGGATTTTCATAGTAATGTGGCCTGTCTTCACACTCCATTTATCGTACCCCAGCTGATGTATGTAATCTGGGTTGAACAGATAGGTAGTGGAGTAAACACATAAAGTGTTGAATGCCTAAGCAACACATCTGAAACGAACAGGTAGGCAAGAATCAAAGTGCAAATGTTTAGAGACAAAAATTGACATTCTTCCCTGACAGGAGATCTTCATGCAAGTTTGTTATCATTTTCTCGTTACAGGAGATGACAGAATGTGAAGTCACAATGTAAATATCTTTTATTTGCTAGCATTGCATGTGACTTTTCTGTTTTATTCCTGAATAGGACTTTAATATGTTGGCTGTTAATAGCAATAGAAAATATTTGTTTCATATCTGTGAACAGGAAAATGTTGATGGCCACATGATGAAAAAATGCTGTTTACTGTTTCAGAGACTGATACAAAGCTGACTGCACACTTTTGCTGTTGATTGACAATCCAGAAAGAGAAATCCTCTTTCGGTATTCTACCAGAAAAAGTCATCTTTCTTTTCCATGCACAAAAAGAGTGTGAAACTGTGGCAAAGCAGCAAACAAGTTCTGTAACTGTGGCATGGCAGCCTTTGGTGATTTGATATCTTCAATACAAAGGACAAAAAGCACTGTAGGAAAACACGTATTTTTTTCTGAAACTAAGGTACTAGGATATTTTTCTTGCCCCACCAGTGGCTGGCAGAGGAGATTTTATAGAAATGGGTTTGAAGACCTGTCTCGGCTGTCCTAAAGTTTAACTATTTAGGTTTCGGGGCCTTTTTCCAAGTGTGCAAGGCTTGTCATGTGTAGGAATATTCGCATATGATGTAAAAGGGATCTGTCTATTGACAGATTTATTCTCCATCGTAGTATTTCCATATGGACAGTTATTTAATCCGTGCAAGAACCTTTCCTGTAGCAACTTAGAAACATTAAGAAACTTTGCCAAATGTTTTAGTCACTTTTTCGTTCTCTTAAGAGGATCTCGGGCATTTCTGAGACAGAAAATAGGTACGTCATCTATTATAATACTCTCCAAGACATGAGCTTTAGTTGTGTTGAGGGTGAAAGGCTGAGCATTCTGGAGAAAAGTTCAAAATTCGGGCCTTGCTGAAGTATTTAAGGAGATGGGGAATGTAAGTATTTAAAAACAAATTCTTCAGATTTCCACTTTATATCGTGCAGTGTGTTATACCTTTTTTTTTTTTTTTCCAAGCCATAAAATAAAGAGTTTTTTTACTATTGCTTCCAAGTCAGCCTGCCTTGTTCCTGTGTGCAGAGTACCTGGAATGGAAAACCATAAAACAGCTGACAAAGTCTGCTGTAGCAAGAAAATCATGTCCCAGTTACCAGGGTTTAAGCAAGATGTATCTCTTCTGGTCCTTGCAAATCTCTGCAAAACATTTGGTGCCATTGTCCACAGGTTTGATCAGCTCTCTCCCTCCGTTTTGCTTTCCCAATGTTAGCTGCAAACATATGGCGAGTTCATCTCACAGTGCTGTCCATCTGCACCTCCAGGCCCCCGTCCTGCTCTTCAGGACAGACACCACCAGGAGCTGTGATCGGTTCAGCTTGTTGAAGCACAAGAGGAGAAGGAGAATGTGGAACTGATCTAAGAGACTATACATTCTAGGTTCACACCAACCCACCTGTGAGAGAAATACGGAGCCAACATATGGCTTAAGCCCCCTAGGAATGCAGGACCAGTGGGAGGTGCTTCTGAGGGACTGTGCCATCCACAGAATTCAAATCTTGAATATAATTTGAATGTATCCTCTCAGCGTGACCAGAAAATAGTTTCTGATCAGGGTCTTGCTACCTGGATTACTTCAGTTAGTTGATTTTGTTGTCTTAGTTTTGATTGCTTTTTTCCCCCCTCGGTGTGAAAACTTGGCTTTGCTTTGCCAGAAAGAGAGCAGTGACCATAGCAATTTAACAGCTGATGTTAACTGATTTCTCTCTTGGAACAGGGAAGAATGGATTCCAAAGGTTTTAGTACCTCTGATTAAGTTGAAACTGTTTATGAGTGAAAGAAAATAAAAAGAATTCATGATGCCCCTCACTCCTTACTTACAGGTTTGACATGTACTACATTCCTGTGTTACTTCCACTTCATCCAAATGTTTCTGGCTAAGCTGTCCAAATCAAAATTTTTTAGAATTTGTTCTCTTTGTAGCATAGGTCCACTGAGCTTTGCCATTTACTGGAACCTTCTTTTTTTTTTCCTTGAAAGGCCGTGGTATGCCTAGAGCATGGGAAGTAGTTCGTAAAGAAAAATAAGAGAGGGGGAAAAAAGAGAAATTTTTCTCTTCCTGACGAGATTTGGAATCTAGTGAAGTGATTTTGGAATCTAGTTAGTGATCTAGCGACACGACACTTCTGTTGCAAGAGATTGCACTTTTTTGATTTTTGCTCAGCGAGAGTTTTCTTTACAGCAGTGGTCAACAGTTTCCAGTTCTCAGCATCCTCTTTGAATTTGGAGGCAGTGAAGCTGTTCACCACGGAGTGAAAGCATCCTCACCTGTCTAGGAAAGCATCCTGTCTAGCACCTGGCTATTCCCTGACTGAAGATCTGACACACTCAGCTGCCAGCCACTGCAACTGATGTACCACCACAACAGTGCCATGCCAGGAGGGATATGTTACTCGTTCATGAGTCTGCAGGTGCTCTAGGTCTCTCTGGGGTGTGTCAGCATAGTTAAACTCAACCAGCTTGGATTTTCATCTGTCGAAGTATGGATCTTCCTCAAGTCCCATTTCTTCATTTATTGTTTTTCTGGTTTTGGGGATGTGTTTGTTGTTCTGAGTGTTGCACATTTTCCTAGTTTATGTTTGAGGTATTTTTATTAGTTTCAGCTTTTTTTTGTTGTTCCTTCTCTTTTCTGAGGAAGCAAGAAAAGCAGAGTTGGTGAAGTCCCAGCAACATTTCACAGATTCATTAACTTTTACCTTGGTGTCTGCCAAAATCTGAAAGTGCCTGCACAAATCATCCAAAACATCCATAGTCTTAGACTGTTTATCTGCACTAGTCACCCCATCTCTTCTCTGAGCAGCGTAATTTCTCATGGTACATTCAGAAGTATTGGAACGCGCTATCCCAATGCCTTTATTTTCTGAGTGTGTGCCTCCTGTTGTCCATAGAAATGGTCTTCTGGAACATTTTAGTACTGTGTAGCACAACCTCAGTTTCTTCTCTAATACACTGATAATTTGAATACTTTCCTTGTTTGTTTCATCATTCCATTAACTGACTTCATGCTGTGAAACTTGCTTTCTTGCTCTTTCTTACTTTTCCCAAAGTGATTGCTCAGAACTGCATGCTGCAGTAATCTCCTGTTACAACATAAAATTGTCTTAACTGAGGCAGAATCCTGGTTGCAAATTTCCTCATACGGAAAAAGTATTCTTCCTAATCTGCTTCCGTAAAGACTATTTCCATCTGTCCCTTACCTTTGACAGTTTCTCTTGCTATAACTCTCATATAGTCTAACCAAAGCTAACTTGACCGGAGCTGACATAATTTGCTAAAACATTCCCCCCACCTGGTACTTACATTCTGACTGTGTTTTATGTGTAATGACTATCAGACATTAGTTTCTGTATCTGAGTAATTTCCATACTTAGGCATCTTAAGAAAAGCTATGGTTAAAAGGAAGGTGTACATGTCCCATGATTGCTTCAGAGAATTGCAACAGATCTGTAAAAATCAGTAAATCATGACTCACTTTTACAGTAGCCACTCTGCTTCCTTCTCAGCAGACTGTCTTCATGCAGCTGTACGTTAATTCCATCCTCTGCTACAATTTTTGCTAAGTTCACGGGTATGGAGACCAAACTTATTGCTCTATCATTTTTTGTATCCTTTCTGAGGGTTTCCTTGCCAATTTTGAAAATGGGAAATAAAGGAATTACTTTGCCCTAAGCTGCATGAAATGTTAAAATATTTTTATTTTAAAGCATACAATCTTTGGTGAATAAGCAAGATAAAATCTTGCAGTTGCGTCTGTTGGGCTGATATAGAACGAATCATGTATAGCACATTCATGTGCATATTTTAATAAACTTTCTGGGTACCGTATTGGCATGCGAGAGTAGATGCATTAACAGCTTACCATAAAAGGTTTAATTAACATCCGTAATAATGACCACAAGAGGGTGCTCTTAATTACTGTTCCGTGAATGCCGTTGGACTTCAGTCCTCAGAGCCAATGGGACAACTAATTTTAACACTTGTAAAAAATCAAGTGAATTGGTCATAAGTGGACTCTGTCTAAGTTATTTGAAACCAGCCATAATGCTTGGTCGTATAATCCCCACCCAAATACACTTTTCTCTAACTTGAAGCTAAACCAGACAGTATCTTCAGCTTCCCTTTCACGTGTGTTTTTTGCATTAACACATCTGTAAGAACAGTGAGAATTTTCGTTTGCTTTAGTTACGACTCTCACACCTACAAAGTACATAATAAAACGTTTTGTATTTGATGCAAAAGTCAGTTTCTAAGTGAAAAGATGTCCAGATGTTATCCAAAAAAGAAAAATAATTTCCGTGTTTGGCACTGTAAGTACTTCAGCCAGATTTGTGCACTGAACGACCTACTGCAAAAGGGCTCGATTTGGCTTTACGTCTCGTTAGTAATTTAATCAGTAAAGCCAGACAATTAACTTGCTGCTCCGTCTTGAAAGACACCTCATTTTCCACTCCCAGAATCAATCTTTTTTTGTGAGCTTTATGCGTCTGTTTCTGTGTGTGGGAAATGAGAGCGTATTCATCTCAGTTTTAAAATGCCACTTAAATTCCTGACAGAGAGTGGATGCGATGTTAGAGTGCCACTTCCCATGAAGTGGTGCTTCCCACTTGACGGCCAGTTAGTGGAGTACTTGTGTTAAACATCATTCAATACACAGGTAAGCCACTTCGTTTCAAATGCGGCGATCAGACTGCTGTATTTGGGAACACATCACTAATCTTTTGTGGCAGTTTGTGCTGAAACCATAACAACTTCCAAGCAGACCACCCACCTTGCAGTGCAGGAATGCATTTTGCACAATTGACAGACCTTTGGGTTGTTTCCTTTCTCTTTTTTTTTTTCTCTCTTTTTTTTTCCCCTTTCTTTTTTTTTTCTTTTTAAAGACTGTTCCTCTGAATCTGCCGCTCATAGAACAATACATTCAAATAATGGCGGCAACGTTCAGTTTTCTGTGCGTTCATGCTGCTAACAAAAGATCAAGACTAAAAGAACAGTTTTTTGCCTCTGTAGAAGTTGAAACTGATGAGACTTACTCCCTCTGTAAGTCACACTGTGCAGTTTTGAATGAGACAGCCGGCTTCTGGCTGGTTCTCCCCTCTGTTTCTGTAAAACTGAAAGGAGGCAGCCCTGAGAGGACAGCAGCTGAGGTGAAAGCTGCTGTGCTGCTGAATTAACCCAAACCATAGCTATGTCACTCTGGAGTCAGAAGTCCATGGCTTGTCTGCGCTTTAGAGCTGCCACCCAGCACGGCAATGCAGTGCAGGCTCTGTCCCATCCTTACCAGGGGGCTTCCAGCAGCACTGGGGTGCCTGTGCTGGGACCTGTGCTGTGCCTATGGCCATGGCTGTGCTAGGGATGATCAGCTCAGAGTCACTCTGCCGTGTTCAGAGGTGGCTCTGCTGACCTGATGCTACTCCAAAATGTCCCTTTCCTTCGTCCAGATCGGTACTTTATGTCTATTTTGGCTCTTGTTTGTTGAAGCGTATTTCCCAGACCTTCCTACTAACACTTAAAAAGACAAGTCTTAAAGGCAAACACATGAGCAAAGTGCATCCTTTCTGTGCCATGCCACAGGGCAAACAGTGGTGTATCCCTCCGTAACTTTCAGTCAGCACAGAAGTCTTGCAGAAGTCATGGGCACATAGTTCAGTGTTCTCCAGCTGCCAGTGGTGTCTCTTCAGTGACCTCTGTGTTGGGAGTGTCTAACGCCACCCGTGAAGACAGCTGCTGGCAAGATGGTACAAGACCACACAAAAGATTAGGGGCACAGTTCTAGTAAAAATCTCTGGATACCTTTCAGAAGCAAGGAACCAGTCGATTAAACAGAGCCTGCACTGGATGTCCTGCTGCTGGCTCACAGGACCCTAAAGCACTTGAAATCCTTACATTAAAATCACAGAACCACAGAATGGGTCAGGTTGCAAGGGAGCAACCTTGTCTGGTCAGGCAGGGTCATCCCAGAGCACATGGCACAGGATTGCATCCAGACAGTTCTTGAATATGTCCAGTGGGAGACACCACAACCTTCTATCATCTTCTGTAGAAAGTGGCTCCATGGTGGATTGTCATGCATCATTTGTCTCTCTTCATACACCAGCTCGGTGCTTGATTAGCAGTGTGTAGTCCAGCTTATGAGGAGACATAGACAACCACCCACGGTGAGTTTAATGTGAGTTTCAATTGTAACCTTTCTTAAATTTTGGAGTGATATATAAATGCCTCAGTGTATGGGGAGTATCTGTAGAACCAGGATCCCTGATCAAGTCTCCTTTTTCCATGCAGAAATTTTGTCCAGGCCAAAACCCAGAATCTGGGCTGTTTTTCCAGCATTTGTGAGTGTCTGGTAGGCTGTTGGAAGAGTAATGCTGTGTAATGCAGCAATAATCTCCGAAGGCACAGTCAACATCCACGCATCCTGAAAGGCAACCACAATGTGTGCAGACCTATTTTTTCTTGTACAACCAGTGAATCCAAAATGACCTAGAAGCTGCAAAACCTTGGTTCATGATTTCTGTGGGTCAGCTGCTTGTGCTCAACAGTCCTTTGTGTTCTCGGCACACACGTAAAATCTTCCTCTATGTGCTCAGTAAATCCAGGGTGTGTATGTAGCGCTCACTGCGGAACTGCTGCACAACGCAAATGCATTGAGACATCATCTGGTAGAAATATGGGAGCCTTATAGAAAAGTGTTAGTGATTATTATGTTATTACTCCCAACTGAGAGTCTGATTGAGGATGAAAAAAATCCTGTGTCAGACTTCTGCTTGAGGCATTTTGTCTCCAGCCACAACCCTGTAAAAAATCTTTCACAAGATAACAACATTTGACCACCATTGTGAGACTGCAGTCTACACATTGCTAGATCAGTTTGAATTACTTCTGGGCCCTCCAGCTGCACCGGAAGAGTAAGCGATTTGAGTTTCTTCATTGCAAAAGGACACAGCAAATGTACCTTAGTTTGCCTGCTCGAGTAGTTAGATCTGGCCCATCTCAGTACATTCAGATCTGGCCCATCTCAGTACATTCATTGCTAAAGAATTGCGAATTTGTTTAGTAAATACCTGCGATGTGCCAGAAACTGGGGAAGTAAGAAAGACAGAAAAAGAGGGGCATGCTTTGAATTGCTTTCATGCTTACAGTTTTCAGTTGGTAAAGAAGCACATGGATAACATCTCCGCATTCCTCAAAGCCCTGTCAGAGGTCTGTTCTGCTTCCTAAGGTTTACTGGTAGTGACAGAAGATGCTGTTCAGGACTTGTCAGTGTTGTAATAATTTACACTTCCTTTCCCTTCCACCAGGAAGAGCAAATTACAGACAGAAGGAGGAGAAAGAGAGATAGAGAAATAATGTTGTTGTTATTACGGAGAAGGTGGAGGAGATTTTATGAGAGGGTTCAGCTAAGGCTGCAGATCTCACTCTCATGTGCATACCATACCTCTTTTGTTAGCTCCAACAAGTGTCTCTCTAAAGTGATGATTTTGCTCACTTGTTGCAGCCATGCAAAAATTCAGGCTTCTCATCAAAGCTGGTCCTTTAAACTGTCTGTGGGATTGTTACCTGGAGTCCATGCGAGACTGCTACAGACTATTTGGATTTGTGTCTTAGGAAGGGCTGAATCACAGGAGCTGCCTGTTTCTCTCCCTTGGGGGTAAAGTGAACCACTTTCCACTGTCCACCTGACTCCATGCAGGACAACAGGCAAATTGCTGGTTCCCACCTTTTCTGTCTGGGCCACAGTTCCTCAGGGCAGTGGAAATGGTGCTCTACAGTCTTCTGTACCTGTACCTGGCATAATGTGTCACTGAGCTTGGGGAGAACTGGTAGCGATGCTTTTGTTTGAAGAGTAATTAGACACAAGAGAAATGGCTTCTGTTTTCTCTAAAACTTTCAGGTATTCCCTGGAGGGCACCACATGAGGACTGCTACATGCAGTGTCCCAGTGATGATTTTTCATGGCTTCCTGCCCTTACCATGGACAAGGCAACACCTGTGACATTTGTGGGAATCACTACTACAGATAATTCTTCAATGAGACAGTCAGAAAAGTGTCTGAAGGTGCTTCAGTGTATGTGCCAGGTACAGCTCCTCCCTTGCACAGATCCCTCCCTGTACTGCAGGGCAGGCTGTGTGAGTCAGGGAGGTGATGGCTGAGCACCAAACCACCCATAAAGTCTGTGAGTTGCTGTCGCAATCACACATGGAGGATTAACAGCACGTACATTTTTGATTAAACATGGATGGTGAGTTCTGTCTTACAAGGCTGGTCATGATGGATGGAATGTGGTTCCCAAAATCTGACAAAGATTTGTGTCAGGAGACATCTCCAGAAGTGTTCGATATAAGCCTGTGTGCCCAGCAGGGCTCACTACAATGCTAGGTCAGGTAGCAGGCCCTCATCTGCTTGAGTGCTTGATATCTTCAAGGACAGAGATCCCACAGCCTTTCTGCAGCTTGTCCCAGGGATGCACTGCTCTCAAGGAAAGTTTTCTCCTCACATCCAAACCCCTTGTGCCCCTTCTGCAGGGCCTTCTGCCGTGTCGCTGGTCACCTCTGAGAAGAGTCTGGCTTTACCTTCCCTGTAATGCCCTATGGGCAGTGGGAGACTGTGGCTAGGACCCTCCTCAGCTGTCTCCTTTCCATGCTAAGCAGAATATGTTTTGCAGAATGGATTGAGCCGAGAACATCTCTTTAGCACAGTCAAGAGTAAGTTAGCCTCCAGTCAGCTGGCAGCAGGCAATGCAAAGGCAGGGCACATTTTCTTTAGAAGGTACGAGGCCATGTGCTGACTGGAAGTTGCCACGGCCAGTTTTCAGTGACAGCAGTAATTAACAATGCACGGGGATAAAGTGGTGCAACAAGAATAAAGAGGCAACAGATGAGACTAGCAGACAGCAGCTTCACATTCAGCCAGAAGATGAAATTCTTCTCACCATACACAATCCAACTGTGTGTAGTTCTCAGTGGATGGTTCACCATGGTTGGCTGCCCCAGGAGAGGGTCTCATGCTCTTCCTTACTGTTTTCTGGGTCCTCCTGATCACAGAAATATTTGCTTTGGTGGATTTTGTCTTTTCCCATTACTTTGTCCATCTGTTTCTATGAATTTATCTTGTGGGTTTTAAATCCAGGCAAGACTACTGGCTCGACAATGACTAGCAATAATGGGTCACACAGCTGGATTGTGTGTGGTAAGAAGAAATCAATCCTCTGGCTGAATGTGAAGCTGCCGTCTGCTGGTTTCATTTGTTGCGTCTTTATTCTTGTACTGAGAGACACATGAGTACTTACTGCCTGTTGACCTTCTTCTTGCCTCTCAGTGCTGAGGGGATCTGCTTTCAGGCTACTCATCTCTTTTCTAGACCACTGTGTCTTCATATAGTTGGCTATTTCTTACTTCTCATTATCCTCCCAATATATTTCTGTCCTTTTCCAGTTCTTCCATCTCCTTTCTGAGCCAGATAAAGGGAGATAAAGGTTAAACATTAGTCCATTGGCATTGTGAGAGGCATGTGAAAGAGGAGATTTAAAAGGGTGTTTAGATATGTTTAGCAAGGAGGAGAGAACTGTATGTTTTCTGATTGTTTATGTTTTCTCTGGTTGTTTGAAGGCTTCTCGGTGATGTAGACAAAAATTATGACCTGGAAAAGACTTTACCAGCATCACTGTCACCTTATCCTTTCTCCAGGCTGTGGTCCTTCAGGCATCTTCAGTGAAGGTCCCAGTAGTGGTGTGACCATTTCCATGTTGCCTAATTTTCTGCCTGCTGAGATGCACTTGGAAACAGAGACAGTCCCTCCCCCTGCCCCAAGGAGGGGAATTGTATTATGAGAGCACTTTTGAAGAAAAACTGCTCCTTTTATTTAATTTTGCTCTTTTCTTTCCTGCCTACAATGGTCAAAAGGTACTGCTGAAGATGGCTTCTGAAAACTCACTCATTTGCTACTGGGAGAGTAACACAGATGGCCCCACAGATGTACGTGGAGTTGTTTTACATGTTTGTTTCATTACCAGGGCCTGTTTCAGAGTCCAGACTGATCCCATGTGCGGGAATGGCTTTGTCAGGTCCAGGTGTTGAGAGGATGCAGGATGTTTCAGTGGTGGCCTCTAAGGCAGGGGCACCCACGAGAGCTACTCTGCAGTGGGACTGGGAGGACTGGAAAGTAGAAGAGGCCGTTTAGAAGAGATGTGACCCATGAAGTGAGGCTGCTACAGAAACATCTGGCAGGAGAAGAGAGTTCTTGCAGCAGCTTGCAATGGACCCTGGAGGCCCCACAGCAGGTAACAAACACTGGAGTCATTCCCCCTGCAAGCAGTTTCACGTGAGAGGGTCACAGCAGAATCCTCAAGCCCTGAAAGCAATTCAGGTCAAGGTAATACCACAGTTATTAAAGCAGCTGAATCTGTCAGTTTTACTGTTAGAAAATGGCTTCTCAGACATCCCTGGAAGAAATGGAGCTATTTTATTTTCTGAGTTGCCTTCTGCAAAGGAAATCACTGACAGGGGGACACAGTGTTTGGGAAGAAGAGCGTTAAAATTCAGCTCAGGCTGAAAAGCACTCAGCTTTTAGATGGGTAAAGACTGGCAGGATTTTCTATCTGCTTTCAGCATTTCTTAAATATTTGTAAATACACAGTTTTGGACTTGGCCTAGGAGTTAGCCCCCATTTTTGCTGGCACGGCCCAGAACTCAGAAGCTTAGAGGCTTGTGGCACTCAGAGCAAGAGCTGCTCTTTGTGCAGATGTGTCTGTCCTAAAGTAAGCCATGGGCACTCAGGGGGGCAGCAGAAGAACAGATGAAGCAGTAGTCTGTAATTTTCTACTAGGAATGTTGTGCTAGTAAGATGGCCTGTGCTTTTTGCAGAAGTATCCTCTCTTGCTGTTAGAATATTTTCTCCTTCAAAGTCATAAAATACTGCTGGCAAGGGAAAACTCTGCTTTAAGAATAGCCCATCGAGCAGCAAAGAGCAAATTTTTATCGAAAGCATTTTTTCGAACCATTGTTTCTGGTGTCTTTGCCCAGGAGCTACCCCCACAGGTCAAAGTACAGCCATTAGGGTGACACTTTAGGTACACATACAACAATAGGGCAGCTCTGTAGTGCCATGAGATATGCATCGCCTGTGATAAGAGAAGACTTGACAGGTATGCTGCTTTGGCCTTAAATCCCAGGGACCTGTCCTTCCCCATCCCCCAGTTTTGCTTCATGACCCAAAACTTCACCTAAATACAAGCTCTGTGCTTTCCTTTAACTTCCACCGAATCCTGCAGGGGATCCTCGACATATGAGAGCTTCTTCCAGTGGCTGCATATCAAAGGAAGTGTTTTAACAAACACAAAGGGTGGGCAGAGGTTTTGTGCTCCCTTGTTATTCCTTGCAGCAAATGCATGTCCACTGGAGGAATCAAGTTGTTTTCTTGATCAAGGAGTCATTGGAGATTAACCTTCTTTGAAAGTCCTGGCAGGACAAAGCTGCTTCTCCTGGCAACAACTGAAACACATGCCATGAGGTGAAACACTGGGGTAGGTGGCATCCAGACTCTCAGGGCTGGAGGAAAGCTGGCTGGTGCAGGGAGATACCATTCATACAGCCTCTGTAACTGCGTGGATATCTATCTGACCGTGTGTAGTAGCAGTTCCGACACCGTTTTTCAGTCTGTGGAGATTGCTGGGGTGGAGGAAGGGAGAATCAGCCCCACTTTTCAGGGCAGGGGTGTTTTACAGTGTGGCAGGACTCTGGCCCGGCTATACCACCACCACTGCTTCTGTGTGGAGTCCCTCACTGTATTTGCCACTGCTTTGGCTCAGACACTCCCAAACAATACCCAGGCCTGGGAACACCTTTGGGAAACTCCTGTAACAATCCTCACATATATCCCGTCAGAGTCAGACCCATTTCAATCACTCGTAAGGTCCTACTCACACAGGTGACCCACCAGACCACCTGAATTTCTAGCCCTTGGGCACTGCCCTTCCTTCCACTGACTGAAGCCTGCCCCTAAGCAGCAACGCTGTCAAAACAGATGTTGTGTCTATACATATTTAGGTGAGAGGTTATTAGGAGAGGTACCCTGAAGCCAGCATCATGCAGGAGCTAGGACGCATTCCTGCCAGGGCTGTGGAGAACAGACCTACCCCAGTGTGTTGGTAGCACTGGAACAGCATGGCCTGCTGGGGGGCATCCTCCAGGGCTACACCTTGGAGCTGGCTGAGAGTCTCTGTCCCTGCTACCTCCCCATCTGCTGTGCATCTCAGGGGCTTTAGCCACCAAAGGGAAAGAAGTCTGAAGGCTTCACGCCCTTGCCCAGGTAAGGACAGCTGTGGTGGCTTCTGTAGATGTGAGAGTTACCACGCAAACGATCCAGCTCCCAGACAGCTTCAGCTCTTCTGCCGTGTAGCCCAGCTCTTGGGAATATGCAGGAAATCTAAGGATAAGTTATTGATAGTGGAAACAGGCTTGTCTATACTGGTAGTCTGTTGGCGGCCCTAACAACCCTTTAGATTTCACAGTGCAGGACTGGCCCCTGGTGGGTGCTGGCTGGCTGCTTAGGAAGGCACAGATGCTCTTTAGCTGTGTCCAGCAAAGAGAATGGAGCTGGGAACTCCATAAAGAGAGAGGGAATTTGGGCCAGCAAGGAAGAAAAAGGGCAAAGGAGGGTATTTATTTCTTTGATATTCTGCTCTTTGCTCCTGGTGAGAAAAACATTCATGAGAGTCCTTCTGCCATGCTGGTGCAGCCAGGTCTTCATCACAGCATCCGTGAAGGAGGAGCAGACAGTTCTCAACCTGTCTGATTGCTGCTGTGGGCATGGTCTGTACTTGCTTCATTTTTGCCTGTCTCATTGCTTCATGGTTCATTTGGCTGAACTCTTCATACAAAATAACATGTTAGACAGGCTCTGTGCTGGGAGTATTGTGGGAAGGCAGTAGCTGTCTGTGGAAGGGATGGGCAAAGGGACTCTGCTTTCAGCATCCATACTGATTGCCTACGAAGCAATTGTGCTTGTTTGCCTTGTCAACTCGTTTACAGTATAATAATAATGTTTCAAGTCAAAGAAACACACCTATGAAACCAAATCTTTCTGGCCAGTGGCTCTGCCCACAAACTTCCTGCACTGTGTCCCACCAGCTTATTCCAACTCTTTGCTTTGTGTTAAACAAAGAAGAGTGAGACTAGCACCTGCCTGATGTTTTAGTTGAAAAAACTGAGTTAGAAATGAGTGAAAGAGGTATTTCCCGTCCAGGCTTTCATTTTTTGTCCCCTTCCAGCAGTGCTGTTAAGTGGGTTAACACATGTAACAAACCAAAAGATGAGTGGCTTCTTCTTTTTGAAAAAAGCACAGGCAGGTGCCTCAGCTGCAACAGGGCACAGAAATATGTGAGTGAGGTTGAGGCTAGGGAAAGGATAAGGCCTGAGTGAAGGCATGGCAAGCACAAAGACTAGGAGAGATATGGCCTCTCCAGCAGTAACTTCCCTCTCCTGGACACCGTTAGTCCCTGGGCAGCCCAAAGTGGCTCCAAAGGCCAGGTTCATTAGCAGCCACCTCGCAGTGAGGGGACTGTGGAGGGGCCAGGGGAAATGGCACTGCCCCACACCACTGTGGTGCACCTCTGTCCTGCCCCACGACTGAACACCTGGGACAGGGAGCACTGGGGTAGGAGGCAGCAGCAGGGTGTGCATCCCTGTCTCGGCTGAGCCTGCTGCCAAGGAGGCCCAGGACAGGCTCTTCTGGGCGCGGTGGCAGACCAAGATGCGAAGGGCTATGGCAGAAAGTAGGGACTGGAGCTAGCAAAAGAACGGCAGAGNNNGGCAGAGGGCAAACAACTTCGTTTTTCTAGTGCTGTCAGTGGAAAAAGCGGGCTGGGGTCTTTTAAACTTGTACCTCATGTCCAACATCTCATTAAGTTCTGGCTCTGAAAGCCTCACAGCAAACAGTGGTAGTGGCTGAGTGAGAGAATGGATGCTCAGACCCCTGCTGAGTTCACAGACATGCAAAATAGGCCCTCTTTCAATTACTCCAAAGGCTATGAAGCTCAGAAATGCTTTGTCCCCAAATCAAGCAACTGTAAAATCCACACCTGAGGGTCATTAAAAGCATGGAAAATTTAGATTAGAAGAGGAACATAATGAAGCCCCCAGTCCCACCCCCTGCCCAAAGCATGACTCACTGAAGCTAGGTCAGGTTGCCTTGTCCTGTCAACTCTGGAATATCTCCCAGGACAGAGGTCCCATCACCTCTTCTCTGGGCCTTGTCTGCACCAATGATGGAAAGAATTTTTTTCTTATATCCAACTAGAATTTCCGCCGTTGCAGCTCATGCCTGTTGTCTCACCATTTCCTCATGCGCCTCAGAGAAGAGGTGCCTCTCGCTCAAGTAGGCAATGGCTGACTGCAAATTGATCCTAGTGCAGTCTTTTCCTCCGGCTGAAGATCAGTTTCCTCCACTTCTTCCCATAGTGTCCTGCACTCCCATCTCCAGGACATCTTGTGATCCTGTGTTTGAACGCCTCTGTTTATCAGTATCTCTCATCTCTTGGGGAACCCAAAACTTGTCTTTAAAATTCCAGACGTGCTGAGCAGAGGGGCACAGCCACTCTCTGCAGGGTTTGGGTATGCTTTGTGCTAGACAGTCTGTAAGATGTGTGCTGATGTTACCTTTTGTTGCTGGGTCTGGCAGCTGTGTGGAAAGGAAAGCGATGGCACATCTTTACAGTGCGTGCCTTCTGCTGCTGAAAGCTGTCTAGGGCACACAGGAACAGTAGAGTATGCTCCTATACAGTGACAGGACACTGGCTCAGAGCTCTTGTTTGCTGTATGAATTTTGAGAGTTCTCTACAAACCTCTAGTTGCACAGGGCTATATTCCTTGCCCAATTCATATATTCTGTCTCACACTCATACATGCTTTATAGAAATCCTCTGTGCAAGTGCAATATGCCTGACCTACTGCCATTTCCCCTGTGTTTAGAAACATTTCTTAAAGACTTTGTATTATTTGATATTTACATTGTTTCACTCTCTGTTTTTGCATTTTCTAACTGGCATTTCTTTACAGAACAGGACACAAGTACTTTTGACAAGCACAAGTAGTGACTGGTTTCAGAAAGATGGGGCAGGGCTCACCTTACAGACATTTTTAGACCTAATTAGGAAAGGTTGTGGGGAAGAAACAGCTGCACCTACATTTTTTCTGTTTCCCACTGGTTTTAGATGCTGTAGTATGGGATACAATTTTCTGTGTATGCAGTTAAGTTTGACCAACTCTTAATAGGCACAGTGGCACAGCACACCGGAGTCTGCTCCCGGCTTTCAGTTGGTCTTCCTCGGAGGAATGCAGCTTGAGGCTGCTTGAGGAGCAGTGGTGTGGTCAGCCCTCTGTTAAAACAACAGATGCTGTACCAGAGTCAGGGATTTTGTTTATGGCACAGGTTTTACACGGGCACAGGTGCCTCTTCAACCTATGTGTAGGAAAGATGTTCCTTCTCCTTCATTCCGCTGTGACAGCCAGGTTGTTGGAGGAGGTTAAAACAGCCTTCGAATGGGAGACTTGCCTTCTCATACAGCTTTCAGTTCACTGTCTCCTGTCTATGCAGCGGTACAAGGCAAGGAAGAGACAAGGTTCCAGAAGATTCATCTGTCTCTGAGAAGTGAGATCCTCTTACCGTGAGCAAAAGCAAAAACAAATCCCAAAAAGGATCAAGCCTCTTGTACAGCCTCCTTGCTCCCCTCCATCTACCATAAGATATTTGTAAAATGCAGAAAATAATTTCTTTTCTAACATAAATAACTAAGAGATTTGACTCATCACTCCAAAACCAGAAGGTGCTCCTGTAAGCTGCTAGCTGACTAAATTCTGTACGCTGCAAAGCAAGTTTGCATTTCCCCAGAGGTGATTGGAAGTGATCTTGCTGAGTTCTCTAATATTAAAGTTGATGCATATTTTCTTGCATCCAAGTTTTTTTCAGGATTGCACAGAGGAGGCAGAGTTTAGGAGCAGCTTTATTTTGCCTTTTGGAAATCAATGACTTCTTGGTTATTTTCAAGGTTTTGCATAGTCAGAATAGCAGATCACTCATCCGTTCTCATTAAACAGATTTTCAGGAATGGCTGAAATCCCAGGACTTATCTATTGAGAATATACAAGTTGATTCTTTTGCTTCCTTGTTCTTTGGCAGTGCCTTGTATCTCTGAATGCCAGGAACAGATCAGATGCCCCGAAGAGGGTCACGTCAAGCTGTGTTTGTGTGTTTGGGGTAGTTCATTCCTGCATAAGCAGGCTTCACAAATAAGCAGCAAAGGCATCTAGGGTGAACTCCACATAAATGAATCTTCCCAGAAGAGTGGGCACTTACAGGTAATTGCTTGTAGTTCAATGGGATGTGTGTCTTCGTTTTGTAGTGTAATACATGCGCAGCCACATCTGATTGTGACATTATGCCCCATATTTCCGTCTGTGAAGCAGCAGCAAATTGAAAGGCAAGGTGTTGTCTTGTAACAGTGAATTTTTAAGAAACAATCACAGAATCATAGAATGGTTTGGGTTGGAAGGGACCTTAAAGATCATCTAGTTCTAATCCCCCTATCATGGTGAAGAACACCTTCCACCAAAACCGAATTGCTCAGAGCTCCATGCAACCTGGCCTTGAACACTTCTAGGGAGGGGGCATCCATAACTTCTCTGGGTAACTTGTTGCCTCACTACCATCATAGTAAAGAATTTCTGCCTAATAGCTAATTTAAATCTACTCTCTCTCAGTCTGAAGCCATTATCCCTCGTTCTGTCACTGCATGTTCTTGTAAAAAGTCCCTCTCCAACTCTCTTGTAAGCTCTTTAGGTACTGGAAGGCCGCAACTAGGTCACCCCAAAGCCTTTTCTTCTCTAGGCTGAATAAACTGTATTCTCTCAGTCATTCCTCACAGGAGAGGTGCTTCAGCTGTCTGATTGACTTGGTGTCCCTCCTCTGGACTCACTCCAACAGGTCCATGTCCTTCCTGTGCTGGGACCCCAGAGCTGGATGCAGTG
>VZTA01009466.1:39905-72489 GCA_013398855.1 Mohoua ochrocephala | reverse complement strand
AAGCTTGTCCAGGTCCCTCTGGATGGCATCCTGTCCTTCAGGAGTGTCAGCAGCACCACTCAGCTTGGTGTCATCTGCAAATTTGATGAGGGCGCACTCGATCCCTTTGTCTATGTCATTAATGAAGGTATTAAGTGATACTGGTCCCAATACAGACCCTTGAGGGACACCACTTGTGACTGATGTCCATTGGAACTCTGAGCTCTTGGCCACACTACCCTCTGGATGTGACAGTCCAACCACTTTCTTAAGTGTCCAGCAGTTCACCCATCATATCCATCTCTCTCCAATTTAGAGAGAAGGATGTTGTGGGGAACCATGTCAAAGGTTTTATAGAAGTCCTGATAAATGTTATCTGTAGCCCTTCCCTTGTCTACTGATAGAGTCACTCCATCATGGAATGCCACTAGGCATTCAAGACAGGACTTGTAGTTTAAATTCTTTTTCCTCCAAATCTTTGGGTTCAAATGTCATGTTTTCCCTTGAAAGCTGAAATACTTATGTACTCCTATGTCCATGGAAGCACAGCTTTTAGAAAAGTGTGGAGCACTGTAAGGCTCCAAGAAATCCGTCAGAGCTCGTGGCAGCACACGCTGCACATGCTGGCTGACAGAATGCTGCAGCACGTCTTGGTTGATGGATGCTTAAACGGACCGAGCCCCACTGAGAGCTACTCAGCTCAGGAGAGATGTACCAGCAGCACACAGGGTGACAGAAGACATGATTTGCAAGTGGTCCTGCCTGCAGTCAGGCTCAAGGCGTAACCATCAAGGTCATCCCTGTCCTTCCCGAGGTGCAGAAATTCCACTGGGGAGGGAGTGGAAATGCACCAATGACCCAGTGCACAAGGTTCACAGGTGTTCGGCAGAAAGGGGCTGACCTGCAACCCTGATCTCTTTCTGAGAAAGGGAATCATGAACTGTCCTTTGATACTTCTTGCTCTGACTTTTGCAAGTTGGATTCTGCACACCAAGGAAAACCTTGCTGCTGTTTGGATTGGACTTTCCAAATCAACATCAACAATCTGTATGGCTTTTTCCTGAAGATTATGTCAGCTACACAGTCAAGAAATATCTTTTGTCATGCCTTTTTGCCGTAGTTGTCTGATGATAATAGCCTGGTGATAATTAGATGGACCTTGTGGGCTCTGAAGATGACTTCCCAATCCAGGAGCATGCCTCTGTCTCTGGGGTGTGACTTGTGTCTAGCAATATTGCAGGCATGTTCTAAGAAAATACTCCCCATGGGTTTTGAATTAAATTTTGCCTGTATATAAAGAGGAAGGTAATGCTTTTATCCTGACTTTAACTATTCCATAATCACAAGGTCTTTATGACTTTTTGTGTCTCAGCCTAATTTCATTGTTGTGAAAGTGCTCACATTTACATGCCCGAGGAGATAACTAGGCAGGCAAAAACTAAATTCCACCTGTTTGGTTACAACAATTTAGCTCCTGGAGTTAAAGCTCAACTGGCTGTTTTGCATTGTGGTTACAAAATTGAGAGAGGACTGAATTCCCTGGTGTTAGAGATCCTCAGGGTGTATGCACCCAAAGCAGGCTTTCTAGAAGTGCCGAGCCTCAAAGCTATGAAGCCATTTTAAGTAATGGTCTGCAATACACCGAAATAAAACATTTCTCCAGTGCAAGAAAACATGGAATAGTAAAACTTCTGGACTCACAAACCAGCCTAGCATACTGTCCTGAAGACTGCTCAAGGGAAAATACCATTTCAGCTCAAACTTTGAAGTTTACAGAAAGACTGGGTAGGTTTAGGTACTCCAAGGTAATGTTGTGCGGTTTTTTAAATACACATCCAACTAAAGTACCTGTTATTTTATCATCTCTAACTTCATAGGAGGATTGGGTTATATGAGCACCAGAAAGGTACTAACACTTTTTCCATCAGTGTTAATCCTATTACAGAGTAAGGTGGGCTACCTGCTATTTTGGACTCGCCAGGAGTGCAGAGCAAATTCTAAGTGCCTTTCTAAGTAATCCTCTCTGTGCTGATAATGTGATTGATATGTTCTGGGCTGTTTTGTTTATGAGACACATATCGTATGAGAGATACAAAAGACTGTCGGAGGGAGTGGTAAAATTACTCTGGAATTACAGTCCTTCAAAATTCTAATAGTAAATGTGACTGCTCATTGCTTCGGAAATGGTTTGGGCGTGATAAAGCTTTATGTGAACATTTTAAGTGCCTATAAAAGATAGAATCTAAATGAGGGGAAAAGGGTGCAGCTCCCTCTCTTTTTGGCTTAGAGTGTCCAGGACATGATAGGGCATGTCCTGCTATTTTTTGTACTGATAGATGTGAACTTGAAACTTAAGTCTTCAAAATGCAGGGGAGGGTGGGGTGAGGGGAGGAGGAATGCTTCCAGAGATAAGCAGAAGACATATTTCCAATGCAACAATTAAGCCCGTTGCATGTGATAAGTTTAATGTAACCCCAAAAGTTCTCACAGTCCAAGCGCAGACACCGATCTGTGAGGGGCCAGTAAGTAAACTCGTTGTCCCATCCCTCCTTGGCCAGGGGAGCTGATGGCATCCCTGCTAGAGGGAGCTTGCTCGTGCAGGGAGTCACGGTGAGGTAGACCCGGGCAGCCACCGCCTCTCCCCCCTTACCCTCCCACTTCTCCCTCGGCGTGGCTCAGCACTGTCTCCAGGTACTGCCAGCAGTGCCAAGCTCTGCTGCAGCTGCCAAACACAGGCACGGGGATGAGCTTGGGGGCCAGAAGAGAGAAACAAGTCAAAGCTTAATCCAGCTATGATACACAGGATGTTGGCTGGTTCCTGGAAGACAGGGATAAAGCAGATCTGCTTTGTAGGTGAGGGGTGTCTGCATTTGCAGCTGCAGCTCTCTCCAGGCAAAGGAGCTGGATTTCTTGTTCCTGGAGGGCTGAGTAGCATTGAGTAGCATTGAGTAGCAGCGATTATCTGTTTCTTCCAGCTGCCCAACAGACTGCCACCACAGCTTTTAGGTGCTGACATTGCATTTCATCAGCAGGGCAGTTATCACCTGGAGATGCAACATCACAGTCACTCCAGATGAGCTCCACCTTAAATCACTCTGAAAGCTGAAGTTGGGGCAGGATATGGCAGCTCCGTGCTAAGCTGGGTATTTTCTGCATGCACATGACAGCATAGCATGCTTCTGGTTTCAGGGTGGAGTTCGAAAGGTGGCTTCTGACCAGTAAAGCCTTTGTACCCTGTTGTCACTGATCTACTAAGTAAGTATTCAACAGAGAGGTTGTTTGGTTTATTAGGGGTAAGCCACTCAAGGTCTGTGTCTGCCGATGACCCTCAGCTTTGGACCTCTCACACCTCTTGCATCTGAACCAGCAGAGCTCAAATCTGTGACCCCAAAAGCAGGATTCAAAATTTTTGTACTCCTGAGAGGTGGGGTTTGGTAGGGAGGAAAGCAGGTCAGGGAGGCTCATTCTGATGGCAGGTGCAGTGTTCCTGCCTCATCCTTTACACTGAAACGTTTTGCACTGTGATAGCATGGACACTTAATTTACTTGGTAGCAAAAAGGACTCAGTTTAAAACATGTGCCTGAACGCTTCAGAAGGGCACCTCTTTCCATCTCTCCTACACAAGACAGTAAGTAAACCATCCAGACAAATCCAGGTCCTGCCATTCCAGGCAGTGGAAGAAGAAGAGATTAAAAGTTGTCTCTGCACTAAAATTACATCTTTTTTTCTGAGAACAGTTGCAGAAGAACTTTCTTGTTGCTGTCTAATGGGTTTGAAATCTATTGTACCCATGCAGCGACTGAGCCAATCGCTTCATTTTATTCATCTGTGAACACTTTTCCAAAAATGTGTTTCTTTTCTCAGCTGCAAAACTTATAGGACAATATTGTGTCTAAGGTGGCATAACTAAGACAGTTCTCACAGACAAGTGCTGATTTTTGTTGTTTAGTTTGCAATGGAGTCATTTTAGATACAATTAGATGTGTTTGTATTTTTAAAATAGGTGAAATCCACAGCCTTTAGCTACTAGCAGAGATTCCAAGCTATTCAGGTAGATCACACCGTGCTCACAGCTAGTTAAGGAAATAAAGGTGATTGAAGTGAGAAAGTGATAGAAAAAGCCCATCTGAAGGACCCATTCAGGAGGAAGGTGGTGCTGGGTGTTTTCAGGAACTTCTGTAAAGGATTCTTTGAAATACTGATTGAGAGGGTAAGTATTACTTCCTGCTCAGTAAGCACCAGTATGAACACAATAATGACTTACAGAAAAGACCACATACAGAGGTTACATCTTCTCTTAACTTTTATTGTGGTGTAAAAACAACTCCAGATACATTTCCTGTAAAGTAAAAATCAAAAATTTCACAAAATTTTCATTTTGTGAAAAATCAATATTTTTCACATATATCATTTGGAAAAGGCATTTATTGGTTCAGATCTAATAACTTAGAGTGTTCACTAGTTATATGAGCAATTCATGGATTTGTCAGTTAAAAGCTTTTTTCTGAAAAAAAAAACCAAACAGGTAAGGTTTTAGGGAAGCATGCAGAGAAACAATGTCTAAACATCTCACCTAATACTTCATCACAGCAAAGCAAACTCTGAAATGTGTGGAGGTATGGGGTCATCCTGAGCAAGGTGAGTAAGTTTTAGTTCTGAAACAGTGAATTGCAAGTGCCCTGGGAGTTTAAGCATGTTACTTTCCATTACCAGAAAGCTTTAGTGGCGGTGCATTTTTCTCTGTGTGTGGGAGCTCCACACCTGTGGTAATCTGAAAGGAAGCATCATCTCCTCCCTACTGTAGCAGACAGATGCATCAGGCTACGTGGTGCCCGAGGGATTAGCGTCCTGCTATTCATTTGGGTCTTTTTGGAGTGACAGGTAGACTCTGTGCTTTGGCTCTGGAGCTTTGGCAGACATACTCTAGGTATTACTCACCGTACAGCATTGTCAGGATGTCAGATTAAAGCACACCCAACCTGCAGATAAAGCCACGTTTCTTTGCTGTCTCTAACTCCTTCCAGTAGCTCACTTTTTGTCCCAAGATAATAAAAGCATCAATGCTACTTTTTTTTTTCCTAATTAGTAAAACTATGTTTACAAGGCACTGTCAGTCCCTTTCCTTCATGATATCTGTTTTATTGTCTCATAAACAATACATGAACTTTCTAACTCTAGGAGTTTACAAAAGATGGATTTCCCTGCTCGTTTTCACATATGACAAACCCCTTTTGCTGGTGCCAGTATTAAATGACGAGTGGGTGTAGTTTGTTACAATAACAGCGTATTCAGACAGCAGGCACAAAACCAACCTGCTGAGTCCTGGGCTGGGCCAACACCAAAGGATCAAACTGACAAAAACAAAGTTTCTGTCTGCAAATTATGATGTTTTAGGAAGGGAGATCTTTTTGCAAGGGTTATTTTGGCATTTTTGACCATTACTTTTGCAGCTAAACTGATGAAATTATGGATTTCACAGGTGAGCTGTTAAGTGAGTGAAAAACTGGATGGGCTGTCAGGTTCAAGGATGGAGGTCCATCAGTCAAAGAGTAGCTGGCACACAGCCACATGTGCCATTTCTCAGGGGTTAATACCAGGCCAGTATTTTTAGCATCTTTGTCAACAACACAGAAGAGGGGATGGAGGGCACTGAGGATTGTTCCGCACTGGGGGAGCAGCTGGAGGGGAACACAACCCTTCAGAGGGGCCTCAACGGGCTACAGATATGGGGTGCCATGAACCTCCTGGAGCACAGCCTGCCTGAGCAAAGGATGTGTCCTGCCCCTGGCTGCGAGGAGCCCGGGAGTGAATGAGGCCCTTGGTCTGGACAGAAGGGCTGCAATCCTGGTGGGCAGCAAGGAAGGTCAGCTGTGACCTTGGTGGCTGACCAGGGCCTAGGTGGTCCTTGAAAGCCAGTGGAGGGAAATGCCTCTCCACTGCTTGATGGCACTGATCAGGCAGCATCCCAAATTAAGTTCAGTCCAAGAGAATTTTTGAGAAAACAGATGAAATCATCACACAAGCACGGTGCAGTCCTTGGACGTGGTCCAGAGAGATGGTGGGATCTCCGTCGTTGGAGATAACCTGATCTGGCTTCATGGTATACTTGGAGCAGATTGTCGGAACAGGGACCTCCAAAGATGCCTTCCAATCTGAATTTTTCTGAGCTCCTTTAATTGCATTTCACAGGACTCTTGTAGTAGGGCTAAAGTTGGAGAATTTGTTTTGACTGAATGCAGTTTCTTGTGCTGTGCCCAGGAGGCCTGTGCTGAGATTAGGTGGTGACTTACAAACAAGAGACCATATGCCCTGACAACAGGAGGATGGCAGCCAGGGCCCAGAACACACTTCTGCCTCTCATGAAACCCAAACCAAGGAGGAATGATGCTGAAAGAAGCAGAGTACTGAGGCAAAAGTATCCCCCTGTAGCAGCACCTGTATCCTAGAGAGTACACAAGACCTGCCCAAAAACCAACTTACCCCCAATAGAGGCTGCAAGAGACTCAATGAAAAACTTGATGCCTGGTGTCCCTCACCCATTGTGCCATCCCAAGTGATCCTGACCAGGTTGCTTGGGTATAGACCTCTCTGTGCCCATGAACACACGTGCGAACGTGGGTGGGGGAAAATCTGTGAAGGAATAAGAGTGAGTAAAACCAGCTTGCTTAAAATTAAAATGGCTTTCTTAGTCCATAAAAGCTGAGGCAGATGAACTGGTTGGAGAGGTGGTGAGAAGACCCACTTCCAAGAAATCACAAAGCACCAGCAAAGGTGAACTAAGGATTCCTCTGTGTGCATCCAAACATTTTGGTAACAGAGATCAACAGGAGGTCAGTGATGTAAAAATTGATTTGTAGCACTTCTCCAACCTGACATGAAACAAACCTGAAACATACACTGAAGGTAGACCTGACCTTCCTTCCTACCAGGAACACACGGAAAATTGCCTATTTCGATCCTTCTCCTATGTAGCTACACAATGTTGCAGAAAATGCTGTATCAGAGCAACATCTGAAAGGAATGAATGGAAAGCACACATGCCCATTTGACAGACACTGCTGCAGACTGAGTAATCCTGTTGGGCTGCTGAATTATATTTAGCTCTTCAATTAAGAGCAAGTCCTGCACTTGGTACTCACACGAGTGAGCCCCAGGGTCACGCAAATAATCCTCAGGATTACTCAGAAATTATTTTTTAAGGCATGATGAACACATGACTGGGAGCTGCAGGCTGTGCACACAGAATCACGGAAACATTCAGGTGGGGAGACACGTCTGAAGGTCTTTGCCCCCACCCCCCTTTCCAAGCTCAACTGCCTTCAAAGCAAGGTCAGCTTGGTCAGGGCCTTGACCAGCTAAATCTTGAACATGTCCAGCAGTGGACATACCACCACCTCTTTTGGCCCTGTCCCAGGGCTGCACCACTGTTGTTTTATTCCTTATGTGCAAACAGAATTTCCCATGCT
This sequence comes from Mohoua ochrocephala, assembly GCA_013398855.1. NCBI lineage: Eukaryota > Metazoa > Chordata > Aves > Passeriformes > Acanthizidae > Mohoua > Mohoua ochrocephala. Next base: position 65,043 of record VZTA01009466.1, on the reverse strand, counting down.
GAAATGTGTCCCTTTTGTCTCTTATGACAAGGGCCAAAACAAGACTTTTTAAAACAAGACATCCCTGTGAACTTCTGAGAGAAGGTTGGTAACTGTCTGTAAGTCAGCGGACATCTGCAATTAGGGCTGCCCTGAGACATCCCTTCTCCATGCTAACAAAGCCTGATTCCCTCCATCTCTCCATCAGGTGCAGCAGACCCACCCACCATCTCCATGGCCTTGCACTGATCACTCTTTAATCTGCCAACAAATGATGTCTGCTTCCACCCCTGATGTGCACACAGGAATTGTGGCCACCCTTGGAACACAAATTTTCTTCTGGTGGTACTCTAATGCTTCTCCGGCTGTATGTACCAGTCTGTTCACACAGACTGGGATTGGTCCCTACGATGATGGCTCACGTTCTCTGCCATGTGAGACTGACAGAGGTAACAGCGGGAGCCCACACGGCAAAAAGGTGCTGTTTGCCATGCAAGGCATTAAGCAGCGGGAGCGTGGGCAACGCAGGACCTTGTGGTCAGCTGGTGATGGACGTCTGGACTCTGGACAGGTTAGAGAATGATACTTAGAGGCAGGATTTCATCCTGGCATTTGGCAGCACCTTCGTCTGACCCCCTTCCATGTCAGGACTGAACAAATGTATAAATAAAGCATGCTACTTTTCTCTGTCCCACTCTCTCCTTTATTAGTTTGGCTTTCTCTCTCTTTTTTCCCCCCCTTTATTTTCTTTTTATGGACAAAATGCTCTTGTGTACATTTCTTCAATAGGCATTGACCACTGGAGTAATGATGCTCTGTCTCTTTCTCTTCAGCTGCAGAGAATCCTGTCTGGCTTAGGCAAATGACTGCTTGCTTGTAGTATTGCCATTTGCTTTCCAGTGTAGGTACAAGCTCCAGACAATAACTGTTGAGCAACGCTGCAAAATCTGTAGGCCAGATCTTTCCCAAGGGCTACTCCAACCAGCCAACAGCACAGGAATCATATCAGGTATGAATTCACATTATCATTTGAGCAGAAGTATACGCAGGCTCTCTCTGTGATGCTCTGAAATATGTCAATACTTAATATCTGAGGAATGAAATACACTGACTTTCTGGGAGAGAAAAACATTTGGTATCAGTTGTTGAAATTTCACTGAAACTGTTAACAGGCAGCACGCTCGCTGCTCACAAGTTCACTAGCTGGGGTGTGGGTGGTTTTAGCCTATTGCACTGATTTCAGCTCTCGCATTCAATGTTTTAAATATTCTCATCACACTGCAGTCGTGCCCTCCACCCAGCACATTGCAAAGTTATTTACTCCTCGCTGAATGCGGTGTCTTTCGGCCTGTTGTGCTCGGGGGGATGGTGACCAGACCTCTGTGGAACACCGTGGGGTTGTGCTCCTCCCTGTGAAGCTCTGACAGAACCGGTCCAGGTTGCAGAGGAAATGGTTTGCCCTTCGCGGCCACCTTTGCAACTTCTAGCTTAGCCCCATGGCCTCTCAGAGACAGGCAGCTCAAGTTCAAGGCCTAAAATGCCTGCTTCCACAGGCAGGGCAGCCCACAGTCTGACCTTGGGTTAAAAACTATTTTTTTTTTGCAGATGTCAGCTGTACTTCATGTGAAAGAACAAGCCTGAAGCAAGGTGTAGGAGTAAGGTCAAGTGCACATAAAAAATATACATATACAAGCATTTCTGATATCTCTGTGTGGTGCTGAGGAGCATGCAGGTGTTGCTGGTTAACCTGGAGTTTACAGGAATCATACAGAAATGAGTGTCAGAAACCTGGGGCTAGCCTGGCCGAACCCCCAGGAATGCTCCAGCATTCGTTCCTCAGCTGTACTTGTTTAGGCAAACCAGACAAAAAGTACCTGATTTAGTCTGAAGAGGGAAGCTGGAGTACAAGGTAAACATGTATGGGCAGCACTCCTGAGCAGCTTGACTTTCAAGTTTTCTGAGAGCAGTCATGCCCACGGAGTCAGTAATGAGAAGGAATTTGTTTGCTGAAAGATCTCTGAGGCTCTGTAACTCTTTTCCAGATGGGGGCATTCAGACAATTGATGAATGAAGCGTTTTCTGTCTGGGACAGTAAATACTTAACTGGAAAGTTTAGAAAGATCCATGTTTCTGAGCTTTCAAGACCTTCTCAAAGGAAGTGTCTTTCCTGCAGTCACAAAACAAAAGAACACAGAAAAGAGGATGGAGTCTAGGAAACAGAGAAGTCAGAAAAGCTGCCTCCCTCTGTAGCGCAGTGTAGTCCTGCATCACCTTCTCTGCAGCACATGCAAGAGACCTGCAGCAACTGCCTCCGACATCCTCAGCACCGACATGCTGCAGAGCATGTCCACCTCCCTATTCAATTTTATTCAAGCACCCCCCCAAATCCCATTTTTCACGTTAGATCTACTCACTGAATGTTCAGCGCTTTCCTTTCCTTGGACAATCAAGCAACACAAAATGTGGCCTGCATAAAAAAGTGATGAGAAAGGCAAGATTTTTACATGAAAATGGCTTTCTCATTTCTCAGGTTTTTCCACTGATTTGCCTGGCAGCTTTTGGACATGAGACTGGCATCAGCAAGTACCTGGAACTTTTTAGCATGCAGTTTTTAGTGGGCTGGTACCTAGGCGGCTAGGATGCATCAGGATAGTTTGCTATAGCATCTTAGCATGGACAACCGTGGCCTTTGGATGCCTGATCCATGTGGCAGCAGGGGTTTCCAATGATTTCAGCAGAAACGAGTTGCTCCCAAGCACTGAAACCAGCTAAATCCTACCATTCACTAACTAGGTTATATTTTGTGGTTCATCCTGGAGAAGCAGCTGCAGATAAACAGTGTTAACCGTTGTTCTGTGGCTCAGGAAAGGCTGTGTCTCACGTTGTATCCTGCTGTGTCACAGACACAAGCTGTGTGTGATTAAAGGCCACAGCACATTTTGTAGTCAAGCGCAGTGGCAAAGAGAAGTCCCCGAGGTCTGCGTGCTCCCCCATCCGAGTCAGCTCAAGGACCTTCCCCTCTCCAGCGGGATGCACCTGGTGTCGCCGGTGAAATGCCTGCCTAGCCGGCTGCGACAAGGAGGCTTGAATCCACACTTAACCACTCAACAGCTCACACAAGTGGAGACTGCAAAGAGGATCTGCTGGTCACAGAGTGTTCTTAGGATGGTAATGCAGCCTGCTGCCCTGAGAGCAGTGCGTCTCTTCAGAGCTAAGCACCAGCAAGAGGAGTTTGAGAAGGACAGAAAAAAAAGACCAGAGAGATCTACAGGGAGTTTAAGTGGGCTTTTTCTTGGGATTACCACTTCTCTGCAGCACATTTCCGTTGATCTGGATGGTGGGATGTTGGCTGGGTCTCTGGGCTGTTTCTTCAGGGTGGTTCACTTTCTTGTTGAAAGTGGTCAGAAGCAATCCTTTTGCACCTGAGGGACCCATGATGGGAGAGGCATTTAGGAGATAACTACACAAGGAAGAAGTGGCAAAAAAGAAAAGAAAACACTTTGATGTCTGAGAGGGTATGCACAGCTTAACAAACAGTAAGGGGCAGAAGAGAAGGGTGCTGGGATTGTCCAGCCTGGAGAGGAGACGGTCAAGAGGGTACCAAGCTGCTGTCATCCGGGATGTAAGTGTGCACATGCCTTCTGCTCAGAAGGGAAGTGCCACACACTCCTCCTTCGCTGTCTTTCCCATCACCCCCTGATGACTGTTATGAAGGCCTCGGAAACCAAAGCTAAATCTTTCACCACAGGTGCCTAATGGCCATATGTAAAAAAAAAGCTGTCATGCACGCTAATGATTTCTGTATAGCAAAGCCTGTCACATCACTGATTGTTGGAGCCGTGACGTGGCAGCCAAAACAGCCTTAGATCTCAGCTGCTGGTGATTTCTCCATGCTCTGCGCAGGTGAGAAGAGGCATGAAGAACACAGAGAAACAAGGGCTCTGCAGAGCAGGAAAGGCAGCAGCGAAGTCGCTGAGCACGGCTCAGCTGGAAGTTTCCATTGACTTGGAAATGATCCGCTGAGCTTGCAGCAGGATGCTGCACTATGGGCTGCATAGGGAATGAAAATCAGGAAACCTAGGCAGGTTTTGTCTCTGCTGCAGAGAGCACAGGTAGAAGCTGTTGTCCAAGCTAACTGGCTGAATAAGAAACCTTGTGGTAGGCGTGCGCTTCTGTTCCTCTACTATTTAATAGGGCCTTGAGCCCGCAGACTGCTTCAGAGCAGAGGTGGCCTCCTCCTGGGCTTATGTGGTGTAAGAGACACTGGCAGAGTGGCCTGACTTTCCCTGCCTCCTCAAGAAGGAACTGGGTGCAATCCTTTTTCCTGGGAGAGAAACCTAGATGGGAAAAAGATAAGGCTGCAGCAGCAGATTGGCCAGCGATGGCATTGCCGCACACCTCTGGAAGGATGGGGGTAAACAGACAAGTGAGAGATCAAGCATGGCTGGAATGACACAGATAGGCTCTGGAGGCTGACGGAGATGGTCTGGAGGTAATGAGGGCTGTCGCTGGCAGCATATTTCTCAATTTTGTCTTTCATGTCTGTGAGTCACCAGCAAGCTGGAGGAACAGCTCAGGCAAGGATCCCCCCACGCACAATTGTGTGTGAGCCATCCCTGTGAAACTGCAGAGCACAGCACCACCGGGGTGTCATCTGGCACTACCTAGCTGCAGCTAGCTCAGTCCACTGGGAAGTGGCTCTCCATGAGTGCATAAGACTGAATTCAAGCCTCACTGGAAGACCTCTTTTTTTTTTTTAATTAGTCCTTAAACATTTGTCTTTCAACTGTAAATCGATTTTAACAAATTCTGCACAAAACTTCTCAACTATTTTTAGCCAAAAAACCCCACACCTGAAGTTTATCCCTTTTTAACATGGGATTTGCCATTTTTGAGAGGAACTCCCCTCTCAACAAAGTGATGGGTTGCTCCCCCTCTGCCTGAGCCTTTCCTAGAACTCTCTAAATGTCTGTTCCACCCTTTTTCCTTGGGAGGGAAGCCAGGCAAAGGTGCAGGATGTTAAGCTGAAACATGTTCTAATCTCAGCCCCATGAGACAGAAACTGGAGGAAAGGAGTTTGAGGATCATTTTGTGGTTTCCTGGGGGCAGCAGACATAGGTGATACAACACTGGAGGGGAACGGGCATCTGAAGACCTTGCCAGGGAGGCTCACCACAGCTCTCTTGCAGCAGAGTCTGTCCTGGTCCAGTGCCTTGCTTGGGTGTGTGGAGCACCCAGCAGCTGGCATCTCTTGCTTGCGACAACACCAAGAAAAATCAGATTTTAGGACTGTTGATGTTATGCTGGCTTCAGTCTCAGGGAAATTAAACTTAAAAGTCTTTATGGCGCCATGTCCCAGAGGAGACAAAGGAAGTGGACAACAGAGAGACAGGACACAATGAGTAACAAGTTCTCTCTTGAAGTGGAGTAACTCCAAGCTTTCCTCACCTGTTTTCCTGGAGTCCTCAGGGCTGGAAGCTGTCTTATCCCAGGCTGCTGCTCTGGCTGGTCATCGCAGATTTGCTGCCAGTTTCTCTTTATCGGCTCTCCCGGCACAGTGGCACACACACACACAGAGTAATCCTTGCTGCTGCAAAGTCTGTATCGAACAGATTGTTTCACTTCTTTTGTTTTTTAAATTTAGGGAGTTTGCACTCAAAGCAAATTTAGGGTGATGACCCACCTACAAGTACTACAGTACATTAGCTGTCTTTCACTTTTGTCTGGTATCACAAGCACAAGCTGCCTTCCACTCCCAAAGATTTCTCCCCTCACAACCAAAATGCACCAGAAACGATGATGACAAGCTAAATACACTGCATGTGTTTGAGGCCTGCCCACAAGCTCCTTTCTCTTCTCTCCAGAAAATGTCATCTGAGCTTTTGGGCCTCTCTCCTTCTAGAGCCCAGAGAGCCTTTGCCAACCATCCTTATGTAAATGGAAAATTTATGCACACACCCCCATGCATGTGCAGTCATCCCTTCTGCTTGCTGACATACTCTCTGTCAGACATCTCAGTTTTTCCAGTCAAGGCCTCTGTTTCCAAATGCAAACCTTTCTGGACAAATTTTGAGGACTCTTGTATCTGTCTGTTAAATCCAGGGCTAACAAAGTGGAGCTTGGCACCAGTCTTGTGCCGTTCTCCTAAGTGCCATAAGTCCACTGATTTTAGGAACTGCCTCCTGAACTGAACTCCCATTACTGTTCACCCTTAGGACGGTAGCATAGAGACTGTGTCCATGCACTGCAACCCAATCTCCTTTCAAACAAAGCTGTGTCTTGGCATGAAAGAAATTGTAAACTATAACTAAGTTTCAGTACCGCACTTTTCACCTCATCACCTGACACTGTTGTCAACGTGGGTTAACTCCATTAAGAAGATTCTATTTGATATCTCTTCCTTCACAATGCATGGCATTTTACTCAAATAAACTGAGCCAAGCAACTGCTGTCTGAGCTTATTCCCACAGCATACTCCTCAGAGGGGCATGGGTTTCCCACCCTTTGAAAAGAAACTGCAGGAACCGCAGATTTCATAGTGCAGTGAAGGTGGCCAGGAGATCACACATTAAGACCTACAACAACCCCAGTGACATATGGACCAGCTCAAAAGTGCTGAAACATCTTGACTGTGTAAGAGAGCCTGGGCTGGAGGGAGCACCACTAAGCTTCACCTCCTTTTCGCTTGGCTCCCATCTGAAATCTGCAGAAGCCATGCCGGAATCAAGGAAATATGACTAACACTAACTAACACCCATGAGTGATCCTGGTTTCTCAGCAGTCCTGCCCAAACTTCAGCTAAAGGCTCAATGTAAATAGGAGGATGATAATTATAGCAGCCAAATGGCTTTGCCAGTCCACTTAATCTCATTTTAGATGCCTAATTAGTATCCCTTGAAGATCTGTGATCTACTTGTCACATGGATTAAAAAGCAAGCAACTGATAAAAAATAACTCTGTGGAAAGTTCTTTTTCTGACTATTCCTGACACAGATCCAGCAGACATCTGTTCTTGGTGCACTGCTCCAAAGCAAAGTAGCCAAAGATCTAGGTAGGAGAAGATGCTGTTTCTTGTGAAGTTTACAGCTGATGGAAGCACAAGTGGACTGGTACCTACGCAAACACACCGTGTTGTGCCACACTTCCCACACATGGAGGATGCACTACTGTCAGCAATTTTTGGAGAGTGGAGACTCACTGAAACGCATGAGGAGGATTCGGTGAAACTACTTCAGCCCACAGGCGAGCCATGGGAGTGGGTGTTCTTCTCTGAGCAGCTCTAAATTAAGAGAGTATCATGGATGGGATCTTCCATTACAGGTAGACTAGCCCACTTGTAACAACAGTGCAGTGGTGGTGGGATTATGATCAGAAACTGCATCACTCCACACTTTGAAGAAATTGGCAATTAGAGAGTTTTTAAAGAACAATTTTTACAACATCCTGCCTGAGAGGTGGTGCACTCTGCTTCTCCTGAACTCTCTTTTCCCTGTGAAGAGAACACTTAATCTCAGCATGCAAATGCCTAGGGAGGGCAAGTTTCTGAATCTGCATGGCAGCAGGTGAGCCAGGGTATTTATTCCACTTCACCTGGACCAAAAGGAAGTCCTCCTTCTTCCCTTCAGAGGGTTGTGGGGTTTTTTTTTTCCCACTAATTTAAAAAAAAAAAAAAAAGAAAAAAGGAAAAAAGGAAAAAAAAGGAAAAAAGAAGAAGAAGAAAACAGTTCAGGGTCAGTTTCAAACTGAAAGCTTCTCAAGAAACAAGAAAGCAAAGGAATTCCTTTGGAAAATGTCAAAATGTGTTGTTTCCGCTTTCAGGAACTTTTACTTCTCTCTTTTCAATTAAAGCCGTTTGTCAGTTTGGATCAAATTCAAGAAGTAATTTAATTTGCCACCAAAGCACACCTTTACAGTCCAAAGGGTGCATCTGGAAACTCCAGCTGTGGTGTGGACCTTCACCCTGGCATCAGGGTGCTCCTCTGTGCCGTGAGGGCGTTGTTTATGAGCATCACTGCATGTGAAGCTGAATGGAGCAGTTCTGACTGTGGTACAGGATTATCGTGCCAAACCCACCTGCTTCAGCTGGAGCAGACCTTTCAGAAAGAGGCAGTCTGAAACTTAGGCTACATAATTAAATTACCGATGAACTGGTAACCAAGATCCATAGTCCGAGAGCTCGCTGACAGACTTCTGTTTCAAAAACGTAAGAAATCCCTAAGTAAACAGTGCAGAGCTGTCATCAGATTTGGAGATGTGTAGCTTTGAAAGTTAGGAGGAATTGTTTTGCTTGTGTGCAAAGGCTGCAACAAGTCACTTAAGTGCCAAAGCCAAATCTGGGTAGCACTTACCAGCAAAGTGAAGGTCCCACCAGCACTGGCACTGGTGTTTGACATGGTAACTTCCCTCCAAATATGCCAGGCTACAGATCCCCCACCTGATCTCACAAGACAGGAATGCAGGCAGAAGCATGCAGCGCACCTGCCCAGTGGTTCCTGGGCAAGGACTGCACATGAGGCCAGCCAAGTCCCAGGGCTGATTCTGACACCCCTTTTTCTCTGGTGGCTGGTGTCCAAGGCTTGCACTCACCAAGGGCACATGAAGTTAAAAACCTCTGTCTCCAGGATGCTTTAAGAAGTCTGCTGAGCTGAGAGCATGGATTCCAATAGCTGGGCATCCCCTACTTGCATCATTTCCTTTGTGGTCAGAGACCTGGAGAGATGCTCTGTTCCAGCGAAGACTGTTGCAGACTCATTACTAGGATTTTCTCCATCCCAAGGAAAAAAAATAAAATTCCATTTTCCGTTGATGGCAGAATCACAGGCATATTATGAATGGCCTCCAGTGAGTATTCCTGAAATTAAAAGAGAAGGTTAAGTGGAAAGGACATGACAATCAGTAGCTTTTTGAAATCAAACAGGGGGAAGGATCAGCCCTGTTTCCCTGCTAAGACCTTGTTTCACTTTTAATTTGGTATATTCAGCTCCTATAGAGATACATTGACAATACTGATGACACTTGTGATTAATTATTAATACAACCCTTAAGAGTCTGAGCTGTGAGATGAGACACCTCTGTCCAGGGTACAAACACAGAAGAGAAAGGCGGAACAAGCACAGGGCACAAGGAGCTGGAAAGACAGGAGCAAGATAGTGTTGCTCATTTGGTAAGTCTAAATAATTTGCTGGTTTTCACGGGTACTTCAGAAAGGAAAGCTTTAAAGAGAAAATTTAGGAGAAAATCAAGGAGAAAATTGAGGAACACAGTGATAACCTGTGAATAAAGCATGAAGAAAAGAAAATTATATTTAACCAGTGGAATGGATGGAGATATTGAAAGTGTTTGTTTCTTCTTATCAAATATAACTCCTAACAGGAAACCTTACTTCAGGTTAATGCAGTCAGACATTTTAGAGTCTGTACAGGAAAACTACGTTCACAGTTGTGGGCATGTCTGTGGGAAGATCCTGCAAGGTTGGCTGGTTGCTTTTAAGGGGTAGGACTTTAATTTTATACCTTGTGAAAATCACGAAGTTGACTGAAGCCAAAATTCACAGATGGGAGGGAAAAAGACAGCAGTTTGCTCTTGAGGGAGGATTATTCTGTCACACAGGACACAATAGAGACCTCTTCTTTTACTACTTTAACAAGTTTTGCTTCATGCTGGCATTCCTGCTTCAGAAAGGCACTGTCATGGGAAACGGATTCTGCCTGGAGACCAGACATTGTTCAGGATATCCCTTCCACCTCCGCGTGCTATTCAGCATTAACACAGCCGTAAGCAAAGCCCTGAGACTATTGAAATTTCTTTCTTCATCTCCCCCTTTCTCTTTGACAAATGTGTGACAAGGATGCAATTGTTTGAAAGCCCAGTGATGGAGAAAACAGAGAGCGAAGCCTTCAGACGTGCCTCAGTGATTTAGAAGCCTTCCCCCAAGACTTGTGAAAAAGGTCACGGGAGGTCTTCCATAGAGTTCAGCTTCCCAGCAGGGCTCTAGATGCCAATGCAAAGGCACTTAAATTCCTTTAACAGCTGACCCCTTTGTGGATGTTCCCACCTAGGATTATCCTGGCTCTTGGGCTGAAGAATAGCCCTCAGCCAACTAATGGATCACAGGCCCTTCCCTTTGAATATCTGCAGTTTGTGTTGGGTAATCGCCCATCCGGCCAGCAGGAAGTTGTTTCTTCATTAAAATGACAAAAGCTTTTGAAAGACGAAGATAAGAGGAGTTCTGATGAATCACGGCAGCGCTCGTTTGGGAAAGATTGTTTCATGCTACCCAGAAGTTACTCAGCAGCTTGCTGGTAATGTAGCCTGAGCACAGCGGAGGGACGAAGCTCAGGTGTTGATCTGTGCACACATTCCCCTGTCAAAGCCCAGCCCAGCCCCGAACCAGGCCTTTTCCCCTGCAGCTGCTGGGGCACATGGTGCCTGAGGTACTCCCGGTGTGAGCAGACTTGTGGACCAGGTTTCTGCTGGGAAATGGAGAACTCCAGGAGCACGTCTGCAGCGGAAACCTGCACCCTGTCACATGGACACCAACCCTCTACCCCAGGGCACTCCTGCTCTGCCTCCTAAACAAAGAGCACTCTCCTTGCTAAACCCCCTGCACTGGGCCCCCCATACCAACCCCTTCTCTGCCCATGGACACCCCTGGGCTTTTCCACCTTCGCCCCCTTTACAGAGCAATTCCTGCTCCTCCAGGCTACATGCTGCCCTCTCAGTGAGAGGGCATAAGGAGGTGGTGTCAGACCCCTCTCCATTAAGGCTAAGCTATTTAAAGATCAGTGGGCCAGAAAGAGGGACCGAGGGTCAACATCACTGCTCAGAGGAGTATTTACATATTTCATGCACTGGCGGCCTCATTTACAGAACTCCAGAAGTCCTTGGAGCAGGACAGGCACAATGGATCTCTTCTGGCAGGGGCAGCTGTGACTGCCAGGTGACCCCCTCAAAGCCCTGTGCTATTCTGACTCTGGCTGCAGGTCCTGCCAGAAACAGGCAGCAGCTCCTCCAGGCCCAGAGCAGCACACAGCACAGCCCATGGTGGGGTGGTCTGGCTCCTCTGCAGCGGACATTAGCCCTGCCTGGTCAGCAGGATGATGCTGGCCAACCAAGAAGAGGCACTCCTGTACTCCTGCGGCCACTTCGGGGACTGGGCACCTGCCACCAGTGCCATTGTGGCCTGTGAGTACACAGAGCACTGCTACCTGCAGTCCCCCATGCCTGCTAAATGGCAAGAGCTGAACTGTTGCTGGGCTCATCCTTATGCATAGGGCGGTGCATTTTCCATGGTGCTGCTGCTGATCTGGTCACCCTTCTGTGCCCTGGGGCCACAGGACCTGCCATCGATCCCAGCCACCCACAAGGCCAGGAGCCCTGGCAGCCCAAGTGTCTTCCTGTCCTTGTTCCTGCAGGTGTGGGGGAAGAGGCCGGTGGGCTGCAGGTGCCAGGCACCCCCAGTGAACTTGCTCTGAGCGCTGGGAGCAGGTGGTCTTTCCCACCTCAGCTCCAGGACTTCAAGTAGTGGTAATGTGCTGTCTGCCCAAGAGCTGCCCTGCACCATAACACAAGGGATAGCTGCCTGGGAGAAGTGACATGCCTAGGAGCTCCAGGTGCTCGCAGGACCATGAGAGTTACTTGAGCAGCAGACATATATCCAAAGTCCTTTCATAAACCTCTGCACCAAACCACCTCCTCTGACTCAGAATAAAACCAGAAAGAAATGTCTGTCTTTCTGCTGCCTCTCTCCCTAAGTGACCTCTCCTGAAAGCCCTCTAGGCTTCCAAAACAAACAAACAAAGAAGAAAAAAAATCAAAGAAATGGAATATTATGAAAACCAAAAAAAATTGAGAAGAACCTCAGGCACCATTTAGGAAAGTACTGTGTCTTCCTCCGGCACTGTGCCATCTATGCTTAATGCCTAGAAGGCTGGGAAAGGTTCTGGGAGAAAAGTCTGCTGTGCGGGAACATTTTAAGGGCCTGAGTGGTAATGAGTCAGTGCTGAGGTTTGGATTCACATGTTTCCTACCCAGCACCCGCCCAACGTGCCAGACCTTCTTGGGGAAGGACAAGGGAAACCATTATCCCTGGTTCACAGAAAGGAAACAGGAGCTGAGCAGAAGGACTACGTGCTCAGGATCATGCCAGCAATTGGCTGAGGGTCTTGGGTGAAAACCTACAGGTTTCAGGCACCTTGGGACCTAAGATGCAGCAGATGGAAAACTGTTCATCACAATCCCATAGCCATTGCTGCTCTGTTGGTTTGCAGAGGAGGGAAGATAGGGTGAAAATGGAAGGTGATGCCATGCTTTCGATGCAGAACCTTTTCTTAATGTTAAAGGAATGAGGGCAGAGCAAAAGAACAACGATCTGCCCCGGAGGAAGACCTGTCTGAGGCCTGTTCCATTGCTTCAGCCTCTCTGTGGCCGTGCCTCCAACCCTATCAGGCTTTGTTCTGCTCATTGGTATGAGTCAGCCTTGCTTCTCCTTGGCAGTGCTTGGCATGCCTGGGGCCACGAGTATGTAAGGTGGCAGCTCAGTCCAGCTGCTCCTGCCACCAGCAGGTCCCAGGGCCACCTGTGCCGGCTGGTACTCCAAATTCACAGAATCACAGAATGGGTCAGGTTGGAAGAGACCACAGTGGGTCGTATGGTCCAACCTCCCTGCTCAGGGGGCAGGGTCATCCCAGAGCACATGGCCACGTGCAACAATTGCTGTCTGTGTTCCAAGGAAGGGAGAACCCCACTCTGTTTCTTCTATCTACCCATGACCGAAATGGCACTCCCTGAGTCTGCTGTGGCTTTTCTGTGGTGCCCTCAGAGCTTCCTTCCTTCTTTCCCTTTCCACCTCCTTCTGCAGGCTCACCTGCCCCCAGGTCTTTGTACTGCAAAAGGACTGCAAGTGGGCTCACACAAATCATGCGCCAAATGTGCAGCTTTCCATCTCACAGGGTCTCTAAACTATTAGCTCGGACTTTGCCTTGGGGTTTAGCTGCCCAGGCAGGAGCTGGGCAGCTGAGAGATCTCATATGGCTACATCAAGCAGGAGTACAAGGAAGCTCTGAGCTTTAGGGTCCCAGCATATTTAATGCTGGACCAGCTCCTAAGTCTCTGCTTCATGCAGCAGGACAAGCTATCTGCTGGGTTAGCCACAGGCAAAGCTGGGTGCTGCCAGGAACGTGCCGAACTGTCCCTAAGAGGAGAGGATCCCCAGTCATCACCATGGGGTCTGGCAGCCCCTCCAGACAAGGAGAAGGAAAAAACCCCAAAGCAGCAGCTGCCAGAAAAGATATTGCCTTGTAGCTGCATGAGGCCAAATGCCTTCACCTAGTGCACACGGCTCCTGCCCCTACAAGGAGGTTGAGCAATAACCTGGCAGGAATTTGATCGGGAGTTAAGTCCCAGTTACCAAATACAGGTTGCACGGGGCCAGCGTGTGGGCGCAAACCCTCTTTACGCTCCGTTTGCCCTCGTTCTGGCGCTGACCCCGCCATGAGCTCACGGGCAAACAGCTTTGTGCGCAGCAGCCGCGCGAGATAGGCTCCCCTCCACACCCAGCCACGGCCCTGGAGGCCCGTGCAGCGTGAAGCACCCCTCACTCGGTGGAGAGGTGAGGCAGCACCCTCTGACTGCCGTGCAAGCTGCGGGACACTTGGTGCTGGAGGAAGGCTTGGGACCAGAAAGACAGCTGTGGTCAGTCTCTGGAGCAAGCACTGTGGGGAGAGGCTGAACTCTTGTGACGGAATCAATTGGGATGAGCATCAGACATGGACTGAGTTTTGGACTTGCCAGCTGGCCTTAAAACAACAACGTGAACTAACCTGGCTTTCCTGGCCACAGTCACAGCCTCTTTGCCCAAGGGGTATTGTAGGAAAGGGCACACAGCAGCACACACCTCCTGATGCCACACTGATAAGGGCACTGGTGGTTCCAGAGCCAGGTCAGCATCTACACTCATAGCTGTGCCAAGCAGCTGGGTGTAAGAGGGAGGGGAGAGAACCCTCCAGCCCCAGAGTGTTGAAGTGAAAACCCATTTCCCCATAACCACTGTCCAGCTTGCTCTGTAGCGGCAGTGAGCCTTGGTGCCACAGAAACTGGCAGAACGCACCGGGAGACGAGTCCAAGCCTGCCAACAGTGCCCTCACCTGAGGTCCTTTGTTCTTGGGGGATGCTGCTTCCACCCCAGCCACACGGCATGGAAGGCCACTGCTCTGATCCGGGTTCCCTAGAGTCCGAACACCAGAAACCATCCCCCGTGACCCCCAGCCTCGGATTCAGGGGTCATGGCACTGTCGGAGCTGCCACAGCCCACCCTGTTTTTCAGGCTGTAGCAGACCGAGGGTTTCAGGTTGCGCCAGGAGGACATTCCTCCGGCACCACATTCCTTGCAGGGCTAATCCTCGGGAGAATGCGCCGGCATGCACAGCAGCCCCAAGCTGCGCCAGCCTGGCCAGAGGCGCGGCTGAGCCCGCGCTGCCCTCGCCTGGCCCCGGCCCCAGCCCCACCAGGCTTGCAGCTCCGGCAAGCCTTGTCCCGTTTGCCGCTGCTGGAGACCCTTCTGCAGCTCAGATCTGCCCACAGCAAAGTTTAAAGAGCAGCAAGACACAAACTGTCACTGCCAAAGCCCTGCCATGGGGGCTCCAGCATTTCACTGCCTGCCAGGCACAAGCACCAAGAGGTCTAGCGCGTCTCAGCTGGTCTATCCATAAAGGTCAGCTGGTTTTCCCCCATCCTGGCTTGTAGAACAGGACCCACATCCACTGAAAGGCTGCTGCACTTTCTGCCCATGTTCTGGGCATTTCAGAAATATCTTCCTTTAAAACTTAAGTCTTTATCCTCATCTAAGTACAACTTTCCTGCAAGTGTCACATGTCTACTAACAAGAGTGGGAGAGGCTGGGATGGAAAAGTGTCCTCTTCTCTGTGACTCCCTGATGCTTTAGCTGTTTGCTGTAACCACACCAACATCTTTATTTTACAAGGGGAAATGTTTTAACTGCTAATGGAAAAATTACTTTCTCTAACTCACACTCTGGAGGTGAGCCCTCTTGAGCTACCGGTCTGCAATCGGGTGGACGCATCTGCAAAGACACCAGGTGAAGAAAGCAAGCTAAAGTAGTTAAAAGACTTGTGAGAGGATGCAGGGGAAAATTATTTCTACGTCTACAATAACTTCAAGAAATCCAACCTTCCTTTCCCGGGCCCAGATATTTAGGCTGGGCTTGTGCTTTCACCCCAACTACTCTATTGTCTCTGCTAGAGAAATCTGGTTGAAAAGTACCTTAAACCTTTGTCAAAATTCCAGTGCTTCTCTGTTTGGACTTGGCCAGTGTAACCCTGGCTAAAAAAAGCAAAAAAATATTTCAAAGTCCAACTTTAAAGGGACAGCCATTGCTTTATTTGTGTTTAATTAAAAATAATAATGAAATAATAGTAATTGTTTTCCAGATCCATGGTAATTAGCAATCCAACATACAGCTCCCATGGGAAAGAGCCTCTGTTTCTGCAACTAGTGTGCTTGAATATTGACGTGCTCCAGACATTGTCAAGGTTTTGACTACAGCAATTTGTTGGGAGGGGGTTTCCAACTTCGACTTTGTAGCAGTTTAACTGTCGTGCTCCAAACCACAGAGTTTTACTACAGCCTCCATTTCCCTTTGTTTTACCTGAACTTCTCATCTTGCTCTGCAAATCCTATGCCAAAATGAGTCATTCCTGCAGGATTAGCTCTGATTTTTCAACTCCTCTCTCAGTGTTGCCCAGACTAGTTCTGAGGAGAAAAAATCGACACGCCCCGTTCAGGATGTGTAAGAAGTGAATGAAAGAAATTACCTTCAGTGCTCAGCTATTTGCACTGAACCAGCAAGAACCACCCCATCTCTCCACCACAGCCGAGCCCTCAGCACGGCACAGCGTCAAACAGCACTGGGCTGGCAGCTCCAGCCGAGGGGATGCACCGATGTCCCCCTCCTTGGGGTCATTCCCCCTCACCGCTGCCGTCCACACAGGGATTTTGGTTTGCTCCACACCCCAGAGAGGGTGTCCCGAGGACGACCTGTGAGGGCCCCCAGGAAGGAATGGGGGCACCACATGCTACCCATGGGGAGCACTGCCCTGGTTTTGCTCTCTGAGCATCAGGGGGGGCCGCATTGAGCCCAGCTCTGATCTCCTGCCTTTAGGGTGGAGGTACCTTCTGGGGGCCCCCTCTTTCTGCTAACTGCAGAGGTCAGTCCTGTACCTCCTGTGTTTAGCACCTTGTCCAGACCAGAGAGTCTCCCGCTCACCTACTGGAAGCAGATTTTAGCCTGTCCCTGCCCTCAGACCTTTTCTTGAGTGCACATCTAAATAAACACTTCTTACAGGAAGAAACAGTATTTTTAAAAATTATTTTCACATTTAATTTTCCGCCTCTCCCTTGTTCTCTGTTTTTTAAAGTAATAAAGACACTCTGTTGTGGTTTAACCCCAGCCAGCAACTGAGTCCCCCGCAGCTGCTCACTCACTCCCCCCGGTGGGACAGGGGGGAGAACTGGACGAGCAAAAACAAGAAAATTGGGATAGAGACGGTTTCGTAGGTAAAGCAAAAGCCACACACACAAGCAAAGCAAAACAAGGAATTCATTCACCACTTCCCACGGGCAGACAAACGCCATCACTCCGAACCTCCCCCTGCCTCCTCCTCCTTCCCCCAGCTTTTTACGCTGAGCATGACACCATATGGTGTGGGATATCCCTTGGGTCAGTTGGGATCAGATATCCAGGCTCTGTCCCCTCCCAACTCCGTGTGCACCCCGCCAGCCCCCTCTCTGGTCCGGTGGTTGAGAAACAGCAAAGGCTTTGGGTCTGTGTAAGCCCTGTTCAGCAGCAACAAAAACATTCCTGTGTTACCAACACTTATTTCAGCACAAATCCAAAACACAGTCCCATACTAGCCACCACTGAAAAAATTAACTCGCTCCCAGCCAAAACCAGGCCACTCTCACACAGCAAATTTGCATTGTCTCACAGCAGACTAAAGGAGAGGGACTCTCAAAGGTCTCAAAATGGTGCCACTCTCCTTCCCTTTCCAGGCCCAAAACATGAAGTGATCCTGGAAGTGATTGTTAAATCACTTGGAAGATCTGTTTTCTGATAATGGTCCAGCATGCCTGGCAAATCTGTGATTTGCATATGAATACCCAAACTGCATAAGCAAAACTACCAGAGCCAGCTGGAAGAAAGAAAATCTGAGCACCTGGCATTTTGAGAAGTCCTCTTGCTTGTGTTCTCAGATCACTTTCCTGTCTCATTGACAGGACTTGAGGTGATTTGACAGAAACTCCTGGAAATGGTGTTTCTACCACAGGAACAGAGAGAACTGTAGAAATCACAAGGTTTCTGCTCCAGCAAAAACGTAAAGCATGGTTACACCCCAAGTAAGATCAGCTTGCTCAGGGCCACGACCAGTCAAATTTTAAAAAGCCCGACAGACAGAGATCCCACCATCTCTTGGGGAAACCTGTCCCATGGCACAGGCTTCACAAGGGAAATATGCAGTGGTCACAGAACGAGTAAGACCAGACTGTCCAAAATCAGAAAGCGATTTCTGAAACTTTTTGCCGTCCCCGGAAATACATGCAGTGCAGTGCCTATTTTTATTAGCAGCACAGAACTTAAAAACACTCCTTTCTCTCCAGATTACCACGACCTACACACTTTTGGTTAGAGGTACTGCCTCAGGCAAACGCTGGGCAGATGCTTATCTAGTGTAAATCCCCACAGATCTGTTAACTTCAGCAGGATGCCAGCTATTCACTGCCTTTTCGGTCTTGTTAAAAAAAGCTTGGAATTTGAGAAATAACCCATTTTCTCATCTGGGGAGAGACATTTTTTGCTACGGGCTCAAGCAAAACTCCAGCAGATTTCGGAAGGTACTTGTAAATAGGGCATTACTTGGTAATTACCATGGTGATTGCTAAAGGGTCAGAGAGAGGCAATGAGAACAAAGAGGCCTAGGGAAAAAAAACAGGAGCTCTTTGTAAAAGTATTCAGATTTTGTCTGCCAGTGCCAATAAGCTCGAACTATCCCCACTTTACACTTTGTTTTTTCAATAAAGACTATTTACATCCCTCAGGCATGGAATTACAGCGGGGTAGCGCTGGGTCCTACCGATCCCCCCTCGGCATCAGCCCGACAGCCGAAGGCATCGGCGGCAGCGGTGCCCGCAGCTCACCCTGCTGCCAGGCGTGGTTTACCATCCAGCGGTGCGCTGTGCATTGCTCGGGCACACGCACACACAGCGCTGCACTTGTTGTACCTCTTCAGGTACAGTTTTTCTTTCCTCGATCGGTGCTTGACTCACACTCCCCAGCCTGGGCATCCACCTGGCTGTGCCCAGGGCTAGGAAAGAGCCCAGAGAGGCTCCTCGGCTTTAACTGGGAACTGTTTTCAAGATGGGGGTTTTGCCTCCAGCCGCAGGGCCACGCTGTGGCTGTGCCTTTGTCTCTCCCTGCAATCCGACGCAGGCTCTGACCCGATGTCTTTTCTCCCCAGCTCTGCCTCTAACCTGCTTTGTCGCTAAGGGCTTCCCCAGAAAACCCCGAATAAGAGTCAGAAACTTGGCACACAAAGGGGCCGGGTGCCTGAACCTACCTACTGAAACGGCTTATTTTTGTTAATCAAGTAGAGTCACGCAAGGCGTGCTAAAAGCTGCCGTTTCCAGGGAAGGGCAACAAGTGTTTTGTTTAATAATGCTCAGTAATACAGTTTAATAAGTGATTTTCCTTGGTTTAAAGAAAAAAAATAAGGATGAAAAGCACCTTTTCGTGGTCTGTGTAGACCAGTCCTAGAAAGCTGTGACATTACTTTTCGTGGGTTTTTTGCCTGTATCAAAGTGATGCTGAGAGTCTTTGATTCCAGACCAAGACCCAGAGAAGAAACTTAGGTGAGCTTTTTTCTGTCTACCCGTACAAGATTCTCTCTGCAAAACAAACCTCCCAACCAGTGTTCCAGCAAAGGCTCTTCATATTCATCCAGCTCCACCCCCAACCCTTCCTCTCCACATTCCTTGCTTTTCCACGGTACTTCTCTTTCCCCTCTTTCATGTGTTCTCAGTCTTACCTCACGGCCCCATCTACGAGCCCCCAACACCTTTGCTCCCCTTCATCTCCCTCCTTGGCTGATGCACTGTCTGTGACCACGGGGAAGGTGCTCTGCAATCCACAGTGCAGAGCACGTCTCAGGACAGGAAACTGGTTAGTAAATTACAGGACAACTCCACTGCAATTTGTTAGAGTTCTAGATATCCATATTTCAGTGAAACAACATGAAGAACACTGCCGACAAAGAATACCAAGAAATACCCAGAAATTCTCTCACCTGCACTGGGAAATTTACCTCTTAACTCTACAGTTTGGCCAAAATGACCTGTCCCCTCTCCATCCCATGCTTAAGTGTGAGTTAGAGTGAGCCAGTGTCCACGACAATGTGGTTCTGTCTGCAACAAAGAAAAAAAACCAACCAAACAAATAATACTTCTTTCCATATGGCTTATTGAAGTAAAGCAGGATATTTGCAAATATATTTTGTTCACAATACGGCAATCAATTAAATAATTATACTTAAATAAAATTCCCAGCTTCCAAAGCAAGCAATAAATAATTCCCTCTAAACTGCTGTATTCTGTCGTTTTCTGTTGAGCATCAGGTTTCACTAGTTTCTGTGAAGAGGGTTGAATTACTACTCTGGCAAATACTGATTTGTCTTAAAAAAACTTGTCACCGGGTGACACTTCCTGTCCACAAGCCTCAGGGTCTTTCTGACCCCGTGGGCCCTTTGTAGGAGCTTCTGTCAGATGGCAGTGACACCTGTTGAGAGCCAGCAGAACAGACAGGCCCCAGTAGGGCACCTGGGAAATACTGAGTAGGAGATGTTCACCCTGCCAGAGATTAAACCTCTCAGAACTGTTGAATGACTGCCCAAATAGGGCATTTGATAGACAAAACAGAAAGAACTTATTTCCATGCCAACAGTGTCTGACGGCTATTCAAAGATACCCATCCGGAAGATTTTCATGAGGTGCTGAAATTCACAGGCTTCAGGGGAGCAAGAGCCATGCAAACTTCCTAACACCTGCACACCCACCAAAAAAAAAAAGAAAACCCCAAAAAGCGTAGTAAGTGATTTTCAGCTTACAGGAGAGAGCCTGACTCTGCTTTGCATGTTTCCAGAAAAAGCCAGCTCCTCCTTTTTGAAGCATCTGACAGATCTGCACTACTCCCAGTGATATCTTGGTGGTGCAAAAGCAAGAATGGGCAGCTTATTCTCTTGGAAACCAACTCTAAAACCTGCTTCGGCAGGAGAACAAACGAATGTGTCACGGCCCATCCAGCTCAGGCTGCATCCACGCAGCTTCCACCAAGAAGGTGCCTGCTCCTTGCTGCCCACATCACATGCGGTGTTTTGTATTGCTTCCTTTTGTGGCTCCGTGTCCTGGCTAAACGAGGCTCTCGCTGCCAGTGTGCACAGCGAGTTTCCATGTTTAACTGTTTAGGAGTGCTGGCACAGACCTCGGCTTGCCTGACAAGCTGTGCTGCTCCTCAGGAAACCCAGTACGGAGTGTACCTCATCTGCTGCAAGAGTCACTCCTGGCCCGTGTCCAGCCTCATGCACGGCGTTCCCCAGAGCCTCTGCAGCAGGGCCCCAGCTGGGACTGGCACACAGGGCACTGCTGCCACAGGGCACCACTCGCATCTTTCCTCTGCTGGGCTTCCCAAACTTTCCAGCAGTCCCCTGCTCCCATTTGTGGTGGCCCCTGCTCCTGTGTTCCCTGCCTCTTCCTGTGTCAGCCACTCCCTCTAGCGCAGCCCTCACCCCGGAGCACCAGCCCTGCACATCTCCCGCGCTGTACGGCCAATCCTTTTGCCATTACACTCACACCGGATTCCCGAGTGGGGCAGGGTCCCAAGGGAATGGTCAGAGGTGGTGTTCTGCTCGCAGAGAGCCTGCCCTGCCCACCTGCACCTGCCCCTGTTGCAGCTCACCTGCTGCAGGTCCTGGGGAGCTGCTGGGCTGTCTGGCAAGCATGCTCGGTGCCCTGCCCAGGTGAACGGAGGCTAAGGCTGCCTGTGACTCTTGCCCCAGTTTCTGGCCTGAGACATGGCCTGTTTTAAAGCCACCGTGATGTTTTGGATTTTTCTACAGAAGAATGACTTCAACAGCTAACTCAAGCCTCCCACATGAACCTGGCTACATCTGTGTGATCCTCTCAACAAGCAATTCTTTCTCCCCTGTAGCCCCAAGTTCCCATAGAAAACTCAGCCAAGGGATGAGAAGCTGCAGTAATTTGGAAAAACAGCGCTGACACTAAACAACCAGGCCACTGATGGAGAGTGAAACCTTGCCGCCACTAGACGAGGCAAGGGAACAGCTGGTGAAAATATGCAGCATCCTTGTAGTATGTTGCTTTCCAGCCTCTCTTCTGCCATGTGGTCACACTCCATGTTCAGCTGCACATCAGTTCTCTCTCAGAGGCTTCACCTTTGTCCCCATACCACAATCTAGCCCCAAAGTGTTTCCAAAATCCATGCAATCACCTCCCTGCTCTTGCCTCCCACCAACTCCGGTTAGGTGCAAAACATTTTAAGCTCGGTCACTTTGGACACTTCTTTGTGGAATGTGCTCTGGAAGTGCATGAATGATGTCATGCCATCACCTGTCTTATTCCAAAAGGCTCAGGCTTATGGTCCCCTCTCAGATCTTAACCACGAGCTGCAGGTAGGGTTAAGCTCTTTGTGACAAAGTGTTGTGAAGTGTCTCCACACTTCTAACAGCAAAGTCCTGGCACCAAACACACAGCCAATAAAAAACCCAAACTTGCCATTCTGTCACAGATGCAGCTGAGTTTGGGGTGGTGGCTGTGCCGTGGGTATGTGCTCTCACTTGATTTGCATTCAGCCAATATGGTCTAGGATTTTGACTCTGCCAGACCCTTAAGTTGGAGCACATTAATTGCAGCCCTGCTGTTCCTGGGACACAGAGACAAAACTTTCCCTCACCTCAGAGAGGAGAGGAATTCTGATGCGGAACCAAAACTATCAACATGCTGCACATGAAGGGACTGTCCACACATGTCCACACTTCCCCTCGTTTGGTTGAAGTGGAAGAAGCACCTCAGGTCACAGGACTAAGGAAGAGCAAGGAGTCCCAGCAGTCTACCCCTGAGGGATCTCAGTTGTACGGTTTGTAACATGGCAACTGAGTGGGGAGTGAACGGGATTTTTTACCATGGGTGGAAATCACTCTTGGAGATCCAAGCAGATGGGATTCTCATTGGGGTAATTCTCTAGCACCTACCAGTACTAACAAACTCCATTCTTGAGAGGCCAAGGCACAGTGCCCTCGTGCAGGGTACACTCTGCAGTGCAGGGGTCTCACTATCGATGACCACTTTTCCCAGTTGAAGGCTGCAGACCTTAGTGTCAGCAGATCTGAATGGAGAAATTTAGACAGAAGAAAATGCTAACTCTAAACTTTGTCCCAGAGACCCAAAGAAAATTCAGGTGATGGATTTTGTATGGGTAATACTATGTAGATACCATACATTTTTGATTGCATTATGAACTCCAAAGGTTTAATCAATGCGTGGTGTTTTCCCTGTTACTTACCCTTGTCCCTCCTCCAGCATGACTGAATCGAAAGAGAAAACAATGCTTCACAAACACGAAAAGCACCAACTGTTCTGCTCCGGCAACAGGCACCACTTGACTTACAGATGGAGGAGATCTGCAGTCTAAGATCCACCTGGGTGAGTTGGAGTTTCATGTTCTCCATAGTTCCCTCCCCATGGGAACTGGTACTCAAAAGAGACACACCAATGCTTAAAATGGAACATACTCCTGCTCCCAAAGTAGAGACTTAAAAGTGTATTTAAATAGGTTTATGGTAATGTCAGATTGAGGATAGTCTCCAGGGCACCATGTTATACAACTCTCACTTCACTCACAAATACTGGCACCACAGTTTAATCTGTGTGATGTGGAAAGGAGAAGGGACGAGAGCCAGCACATGCTGTTTGGGTATCCATTTCACTCTGCTTTGGGCTCTGCCAAGGAAAGTGCTTACTTGGGAAAGGATTTTCATCACCAGCAGGGAGGGCAAAAGCAGCTGTTCAGCACACCATCCCTCCTCAGCACACATCTCTCTCATTCCCCATCCTCAACAAGTGCAAAGCGAAGCACGATCTGACTTTGCCCTCTGGAGGCATGGAATTGGCATGGCACAGAGAGACACAGCCCCAGAGGTGACTGAACTACGGCATTGCCTTTCGGAACAGCTGATAGGAAAATCCATTCCCAGCTGCAGCTTCCCACGGGTCAGAAGGCCATTACTGGTGAGGCAGCTTCGTACCGAAGGAGCTGGGGTTTTGGTTCATACAGGGTAATACTACCCTAGTCTGCCGTGCGCTTCAAGAACGAGGGTGTTGGTACAGGAGTTCGATTTTTCCTTTTGACACAAACTCTGCATCATGTGATTTGAAATACTGCCCGGTGTCTGCATCCAGCGACTGGACACGGTACATGCACACATGGGTCTTCAGCAAGTGCCACTTCATGGTTTATTCTGCTAGCTGCATAGGATTTTTTGCTATCTCCCAGATTGCTGGGAAGCTGCACAAATAAGCAGGTGGCCAGTGACTCCTGGGTTCCTTATTTAGCTAGAAACCAGGGCTGGGGTTTGTTTGCTGCGTGGAAATGGATCCTCAAACATACACACACACGCACGCACGCACGCGCTCATACGCACATACTGATTTTTCTCCAAGCAGATAAACAACTCTGTTGGACACCTCCAAGGGAGCTGTGTTTCATTAGGATAAACAGCTCTTACCTCCTTTTGCTCCCTTAAAAATCATTTGTGCAATGCCCAAGAGGGCTTTGGGAAAGCTTCTCCTAAAAAGATAGACTCAGCAGTGCACTGGTGACTCGAGTTCTGGAAGAACTGGCACGAGACACCAAGACATGGACAGGAGGAGGTGCACAGCCACGCACAGCACCTGCACACCTGTGCACATCCGCCTCTCTTCACACACATCTGCCCACATCTGTTTCTTGCCTATGTGCCCACATGCAAGCGTCGGCTCCAGCCACGCACCTGTGTGTGCTGGCATTTGTTCGTACGCACACTCACCTGTCAGCGCACACCCACAAACTCTCACTCGCATCCTCGCCCCCACCCCAGTGCCCTCACACCCCCATGTGCCCGTGCGTATGCACCCCTCCATGCACATACACGCCTGTGCACACCTGCACGCACTTTCCATCTCACCTGTAGGACCCCCTGACATCTCCTTTATATTCAGGCTTGCAAGGAATATCATGCCAGCAGGTGAGGAGGCTGTGCTGCCCCCAGGCCTGTGGGTGTGTCACAGGTGTTGAAGTCCTGGGCAAGCATTCCTCACCAGATGGCACACTCATCTGGGGTCTGACCCTCAGCCCCAAGTATCTGAGCAAACACGAGGGAGCTGGCAGGTATGTCCCGGCGGGCATTAGCCTGTGGAGAGCCTGACATCCTTCCTGGTTGGATCATGGACCTCTGGGGTCCTGTGGCATAAAGATCAGGGACAAGCAGGTCAGCTCAGGGGTAAAGCAGGGGCACGGGAGCCTAGCCCTGTGCCAAATCGTTGCTGGGGACCAGCGATGAGGGCCCCAGCCTCAGTGCATTCTACATAGCAGCTCTGCACGCAAACCGCGTAGCCTAAGCCCACACTTACTATCGCTCCCCACGCAGATCTGTCACCGGGTGGTTTTTTCCAGCCTAATTTGTTTCGACAGCTTGATTTCCGCAAAGGAGCGTGGGGCTCCCTGGGCAACGTTGCCCGGGGCCGACTGTCCCGCGCGGACCGGCAGCATCCCCTCCGACAGCGGCGGCCGCTCATCGCTCCACCTCTCCCCGCGGCCGCCAGCACAATCGGCCCCGACGGCGCCGAGCCCTACGGGGAGGCGCGTTAAATGCCCGTGCCCGGACACCCGCACCGGGATCTCGGAGAAGCCCCCGCTCCGGCCGGTGCCCGTCGGTCCTCCGGAGCTGCGCGCTCCTGATGGCGGCGGGTCCGCGGCGCCCCGACGGCGCTGGGGACGGGGACCAGCGGAGAGGGGCGGGCGTGGGGTGCCGGGCAGGGCGCT
>VZTA01009466.1:11907-31057 GCA_013398855.1 Mohoua ochrocephala | reverse complement strand
CACCGGGCGCGGCGCTGAGCTCCGGGGGCGCGCACGGGAGCCGCGCCTCCCGCCCGCGACCCGGGTTTGGACAAGCGAGCGGCCGTGTCCAGGGCCGTGTGATGAATGCTGCGCCCAAGCTCCGTTTTAGTGCTTTCGTGAGTTCCCGGGGTCTGTAGAGGAGAGAGTTGATAAAAGCATCACTATTAAGGCTGCAAAGCTCAGATCCCGCTGTTTGCCACGCGAGCTCTATCCTGGTCTCTTTGTGTTTTCTGTGTCCTGTCAGTGACAACCTCTGGCTGTCCGAGGGAGACACAGGCACAGTTCATGCTCAACACCCCAAGCCCATCTGGATGGACTGAATTTCAGCCAGTGGCCATTCCCCCTGCCTTATGTGAGCCCACAGCAGGAATATACTGGATCCAGTTAGGGTAACCCAGAGCAAGAAAGTCATTCTTATATGGGAGCTCAGCTGAGATGTCAAGGCAGGGAGCTGGTGCATAGGACAGGCTGAAGGAATCAGGGTTCTCACGGAGAGTAGGTGAGCGTGGAGTCTAACAGGCAGTCTGAAAGAGGGTTACAGGGAAGATGGAGCTGGGGTCTTCTCTGAAGTGCACCAAGACAGAGGAAGAGGCAAGGAACTAAAGCTGTGCTGAGGGAAGGACTGGTGGGACATAAAGGAAAAACATTCTTTCCTCAAAAATGGGGCAGCCCTGGGACGGGGACAAGAGAGGGATGATCTCATGTCTTGCAGAAGGTCAACACTTGACTGGAGAAAGCCCAAAGCAGTCTGGTCAGACTTAGTCATGCTCTGAGCAGGGGATGGACTCAAGATCTCCAGAAATCTCTCCTCACTTAACTTTTTCTACAGTTATATGACTTCTGGTGAAACAAGAGAGTCAGGCCAGGTGGTGGAGCACTGATGAGCCCAGCTGGACACACAGCTCTGGTCTATGGCAGCCCTGGCAGCTTTAGAGAGGTATTTATTTAAATGGTGAACACAGGATGGGAAGGAGCAGAGCTAACAAGCTCTGAGCAGGAAGTGGTAGCCACAGAGGGAGTGGGTATTTGCTGTCTCCAGGATTTACTGCTTAAAGTCAATATTAGCAAATTAATCAGTAAATTTTTCTTATCTCTGCAAGACCAGGCACTTATGGGGTGGAATGGCTTTCACTGACCTGCGGTGGCCTCTGGCTCTAAGTTGCTTGCCCACTTCTTTCTGCTGAGGCTTAGCTACCACTTCACTTCTGCTAAGGTCGGGAAGATCTTTCTGGTTGAAAACATCACCCATGAGCATCAGCCTGCCACAGATCACCCCTGACTTTCAGCAAATGTGGGGGACCCTGTATAAGAGCAATTTGAGAAGTGGGAAGCCAGGGTGCACAAACCAAAGCAACTTCCCTTCTCCCATAGAGCTGGAAGCATGTTTCCCGAAAGGATATTGAAAGGTAATTGGCATGGACAGCAGAGAGTCTGGTTTTCCAGGATATGATGTTAGGTTTCCTCTCCTTAGCTGCCGTGTCGTGGCTGTCAGCACTCAGGATGGCTTCCCGTGCTCTGCGGGATGGGGGGACAGGACCTGAGAAAAGCTCACAGGAGCACATCCAGCCCAGCCCACCTGGCATTAACCAATATCCCGCTGGATCTCACCAGTGAGGAGACAACCACAGTAGTGGTGTCCACTGTGCACCACAACTGCCTTGGTCTGCATGCCTCAGGGAGCAGGTCGGAGCATCCTGGGGGAGCCTCAGGCAGCCCTGTCACCTCACAGCACAGCAAGGATCACTGTGTCAGGCACTTACCTGCCTCCCTGTGCTGGCCCCATAGCTCGGAAGCTGTTTCCCTGCACCCGCATCCTTTTCTTTGCCAGTAAGAAGGCTGCAGTCAGTTAAAGGTCTCTGGCCTCCCCCAGACTTCCCCTTCATGTCAGACCCACACCATGGTTGTCATCCCAGAGGGTGAAAATTTACTTTATTGGACTCTCTGTCGATAGCCCTGGGTAAAGACATCTGTCTTGGACTCAGGAAGGAGGGAAGAGAGGGAGAAGGTGATTTGTTGCCCCTGCAAAACAGCAGCCTCCCTATCCTGGATACAGCTGCCCTTGCCAGCCTGTCCCCAGCTCCGTTCAGGCAGCAGGACCTGCCTCAGGGATACTCACAGACCACCGGGAGCCCAGCTTCACACCTGAGCCGCATCTGTATAAGCAAGAGCTCTGTTATCTGTCGTCTCAACAAAGAAAGAAGTAGTGCATGGCGAGTTAAAGTGTTGATTAGGAGGGCTTTATCTTTCCCTTGTTTAGTTTGCGATAAGATTTGTTGTTTGCAGACACACCTTTCTTACTGTCTGCCAAGGAAGACAGAGTAAGAGCAGCTCTGAGAGAGCGTGTGCAGTACTTGGGATGACTCCAGGACTTCCTAGCCACCAAAGGCATCTCCACAGAGATGGACAGAGGTGCTTGCTCTGGTTCCTGCACATCTCTGACCACAGGGAGCTCCCCCAGCCCTTTCAGTGCAAGGATTAGCACTGCTGCCCATGTGTGTTTCAAGAGTGAGTATTGCCCCATGTTCACGGACACCTCACTCTGCCAGGCCTTCACCACCTCCTCCAGCTCCACTTCACACTGGAGAAGGTGGAATGTGGTTGTTTTGTGCTCTCCTTGATTGATGTGAGCTGTAAGATGAGTCTAAAGCCCCCCAGAAGTTTATTCTCCCCAAAAGCTAAAGGGCTCTGGAAGCCAGACGAGTCTAAATGTCTGCAGATGCTGAGTGGGCAGCATGGCTAATTCGTCCTCCCTGTCAGCACCACAGAGGACTGGAGAGCTGGGAAGGGCCACTGGCTCTTGCTGGTCTCTGCCATGGCACGTGTGGGGCTCCCACCAGGTGGAAGGGTCTCCTGGCCCGGCTGGCAGCAGCCACAGCCCAGCCTTTCTGCAACATGGGGTGGGCACCGCACCTGCAGGCGGGCCCCGGCACACCTGCTGTGATGGTGCTCAACCACAACGTGACCTCCAGCCTCTGGCTCCACTGCAGGCCAGTGCAGCCTCCGCTGCCGTCCCCCAGTGCCTTGGTCTAGGAGCAAACCTCCCAGACAGACGCTCCTTCCATGCTGCAGGGCTTCCACAAGGCCCTTTTGTCATACCTTAGATATTTGGGGTTATGGGTGAGGTTTGAGTGGTTCATGGCAGAAGCTGAGAGATCTTGTTCAGCTGCCGCCGGTGTCAGTGACTCAAGGGGAGAGCAAAACCTTGTGTTAGCTGATCTGTCTGTGGAGACCAGAACAGTGTCAGGATCCCTGTGCAGGGAGCCCCATCCCTCCAGGAGCTGCCCGTGGGGAATGGGCTGCATTTGCTTCACTATGCTGCTGCTGAATGCCTTCTGCTTTGACACCCACCAGGTGCTTTAGAGCTTCTGGCAGTGTATCTGTAGAGGTCACCCCAGGACTTCAGCGTGGGGAGGCTGTGCAAAGAGCTGGCAAGCACTTGTCCCTCATGTGACATCCCTGTCACCAAAGCAGGGGCGGGATGGTCAAGGGTGTCCTTGCTGTCACTGGAGAGACTCTTACTGGTGTCACTGGTTAGATGTCACATGCTGTGACACAGAGCCTGGAGGGCTGTGGGACAGCAGCAGCAACATGTCCAGAGCCATAAAAACGTCCCCCAAATCAAGGGTGCCCTCAGGGCCCGGCCAGCCTTGTGCTCTGGGATCACAGGCCCTTGGGAAGTCAGATAACAGCAATATGACCTCCACTCCTCCTCAAGGGGAGAAGGATCTTTTGGATGTCAGGATATTACAGGAATGTAAGAGAGCCACTTCCCTTGCTATGCACAGGAACAAGGACCACAAGGCCCAAAACACGGGGAGACAGAGATGGGGTGCCCCATTGCCTCCTGGCTTCAGGAGAAATCCTGTGTGAAAACTGGGGAGCCGGGAACACATTGACAGTGCAGAGTGTCTCCTCTCTTTGCCCCAAATGGCATTTTCCCGACAAAAGTGCATGCACTCAGTTGTTTTCAACCATCTTCTGTTTGTCTTACAAGGTCAGAGTGAAGCTGCCCAGAAACTAAAAACAAAAAATATTTCCAGCTTTAGGAAAGCAAGGTGTTTATTGCAGAGGAAAACAGACTGTGAGAAAAACTTTCAGACTATGAATAATAGTGCAAAGTGTGTTGGAGCTTGTAGAGTGCAGTAAAAAGCTCGAGCTGGGCTGCTCCAGCCAGCTAAAAATCACGGTGGGTGTCAGCTTTGCAGTGCCACTCACATTTATGCAAATAAGAAATTACTTTCAGGAACACAGATGGATGCTGGACTGCACGCTTGAACTGTAGTGTGGCAGAGCACCGTGAAGCCTTCCATGGGCCCAAGTAAAACAGCCTGTTTGCAGAGAGAGCAGGGGCTCATAAGCCACAGGCAGGTCCCTAGGGGCTGCCTCTCTAACCTGGAAGAAGCATAGAAAGCAGAGTGACAAGGAGCGTATAGGCTTTATGACTCCCAAGAAAGCAGCCGCTGAAAATCACTGTGCTATACTTATCAAGTTTGTGAGGCAGGAGTCAAAAAAAAAATATATCCCCAAATGATCAGAAAGTTAATACAGAAAAGTTGTGTCTAATTCGTTATCCTCGTGGTCATTTTCCAGAGGAGTGTTCAGCTCTTCCAGTATATCTGCTTCTGCTGGTTTCAGCACATCCTCTTCACCTGTAGGGCATGTAAGAGACAGATCATTCCATACTGGGGGGCTCTCATGCGTTACCCCTCTGTCCCATCCTGTGCCCCCATGGCCAGTCTCCTGCAATTGCCTGCAGAAGCTGATAGGTAGCCCCGAGTGGATTGCCTGCTTTTCAAGGGGGAAGTGGGAGAAGGCAAAGCACTGATGGGTTTAAAGCCAAAGGCAACAACCCCAACCCTGGTGGTTGCCCATTTCAAGACCTCAGGGCTGGAAGCTGGACCGGTGCGATGTGCCCCAGTCAGCCCCCGAGCCCAGGACACAGAATGGCTGTTTTCCACAGCACGAGGGCACCACGTGCCTTGCAGCAACAGGCCTTTTCTTCCCCACTGCACAGACATTGCTGGAAATGCAGTAGTTGAGGGCCAGAGGATTCTCACCTCCTCTGAAGCAGATCCCAGGTTTTCCTGGTTTTGAAGCAACCTGTATGCTTAACCCACTGACTGCTAAAGTGAATGTGCTCTACTCTTCCCAGGCCAGATCTGGGAGCAGCTCCTGCTGTGGTAGCTGTGAATGGATTTTCTGAGCCTAGATACCAGCCTGCCATTCAGACCAGCTTAGTGCCCTCCATGCCTCAGTCCTGGCAGGTTTCAAAGGTGTAGTTGCCTGCAGACACCACCCCTTGCCCCAGTGCCCACTTTGCTCTCCCACCAACCCAGTGTCAGTCCTGGAACTGAATGGACTGTGTACAGAGCACATCTGGACTTTGGCTCCCCCAACCAGCTCTGACCTCAAAAATCTGCATCTTCTCTCCACAGAGGAGAGATCTTCAAAGAGCTATCCCTCTGTGCTAACATGGCTCTTGGCAGAGCCACAGAGGTGTTCTTAGGACAAGGAGTTGTTAAGGACCAGGTCCACAACCCCATCCCAATGACTGTACTGACAACAGTGGACTTGTTATCACTCCCCTTGACTTGGAGAGGGCTGTCTGTCCCCATAGCCCCACCATCCCCCCACCCTTTCTCAGCTACCCAGGTTTTGTGGGGTAGGGACCCATGCCATGGAGATGCTGTGGGATCATTTTTGATGAGGTGGGCACCCTTGGCTGACAGTCCTCGAGAGGCAGCATGGCACTGCCCCCCGAGCCACCGCGGGGCCAGCAGCTCTGTGGCAACTCACCAGCAGGGTCCAAGCTCCTGGATGGCAGCTCCCCACCCATTGCCACTCCTTGCATCCCACTGACCATGTTCGGGATGGTCAGCATAGATGGCTGCTGCTGACACACCGGTTCAGGCAGTGCTGGCTCACAGGACACTGGCTGAGCCTTCTCCTGTGGGCCAGGCTGGGGGTCCGCTGCTGGCTCAGACTTCAGGACAGCCTTGAGCACCGGATGGCGCTGTCCTCTTTTGCCTCTTCTGGATCTCCTTTGGTGTTTGCGCGTATCCTCTCTGCCAGGGGATTTCACAGGGATGATGACTTGGGAACAGGACAAAGGACTTTCCCTTCTGCCCTAAGGCTGCTTTGCCTTAGGGTCCCCTGTTGCGATTGTGACCCAGTTCCTCCCGGCAGAAGCTGCAATTCTGCAGCCCCGCTCCTGAGCCCTGCGCAACAGCCTTCTGTGGCTGCACCAGTGGTTAGGAGCTTGAGCAACAGGCCCCCAGCCCCACACTATGGTCGAGGTTTGCTTGCCACCCCCCCATCCATCTCTGCCCCCCAGTGTCTGCATAGACCTTGAGCAGCTACTGGCTGAAGGTGGGTGAAAGACAGAGGGGCTGGGCCGTGCCTGGGCTCAGGTTAAGTGCACCACAAAAGCAGTTTGACAGAAAAGGCAAGATTTACCCCAGAACCCACTGAGCTGAATCTTTCTCCAGGGCTTCCGCTTTTCTTTTCTTGAGCAGCTCCCGGTCTCTCAGGCGACGGGTTACGATGATATCTGCAAGGATAAAGCAAGTGCTAACATGACATTCTGATCCAGGGACAGTCTGACCCCTCTCTGCCTGGTACTAGAGCACTGATGCAAGAGGCCATGGGGTTTTTTTTGTCACAAAGCAGGTCCTGATATGAAACTACTCGAGCGCTGTACTTCCAGCGCAGCCTACCCCTCAGTGGGTAGGATTTGATGACACAGCACCCAAAACTCCCAGGCTCCTAGCCTGACAATTACTCTAAATTTCCACTTGCAGTTCCTTGGGGGGACCCATGTCCAACCTACTCCCCTGCTGTAGGGACCTGAGGCCTGGTACCTTTGGTCAGACATCAGTACAGACTGCAAGATAATTCTTCATGTTTGCTCCTTTGTCACCCTTTTTCCCAGATAGCTGGAACTGGCCACTGCTAAAACTGAGATGTTTATCTACCAGCCAAGGAGAAAGCCTTGGCCCATGGAACAGACAGTCCTTCAAAAAAAGGAACAGCTCTGTGGGGGCAAGGATGAGCCAGAGGGCAGAGCCTTACCCTACACAGGTGCTCACATGCATTAGGCTGAGACCTTGTGGGGGGATGGCGATCCAACCAGAGACCATCACAGGGCTAGTACACACTGCTGGGGATGAGAAGATCGGTCCCAAACACCACACAGACAGCCCTACCTGGTCTGCAGCTGTGAGGAAGACGTGGAAGGGCTGAAGAAAGGCTAACTGATGTGAGAAAGCTCCAACGCTGGCTTTATGATTTGGGCAGGATGTGCAGGTTGCCTACAGCCACCAGCAGAGAGGAGCACTGCCCAGATCCCAGTCACCCTCTGACATGCCTTCCTTGGCCAGGTTAAGCAGTGCCCATTTCACTGGTTGCAAAGGGCCCCAAAAGGCTTCCCGAGGAAAAGACCGGCCTGGCTAATGGTCTGAACTTCACTTTTCTATGTCTTTGTCCTAAAAGACAGCAATCCTTGATGATTTATAGCTTAGAATCTAAGTTGTGATAATAAAAACTTGCCTCAAATCAAGCAGCATGAGACCCAGTCCTGGGAGACAAAGGGTATTGTTCAGGAGCAACACTACTGCCCTGAGGCCTTGAGGGAGAGGGAATTCTTCCCAAATGTACACTGAAGAGATCACAAAAGAACTGATTTTCATAGTTTCAACAAAGCCCACACAAAGCAAAACTGTGACCTGCTCCTTCCAGATGTAATTGGATCCAGCTCCTTTCACAAAAAGCCTCAGCTCACACTAAGGTAAGGAAATAACGGGAGAAGTGTCAAGGTGAGACAAACTTCTGAGGCTGAGCTGGGATTACAGATCTTTTATCCCAGGTGTTTATTAAATGCAAGAAAAATTGTAGTCCAGGACAGGACAATGCAAAACTGACAGCAGGAGCCAGTCTCTACCCAAAGTAGACTTTTACACAAGACACTTCTGATAATTAATAATAATCTTACAGAAATTTAGCTTGGAAAGCATTTATGTTGGTCTATGTTCAAATGCCCTCATCAAAGCAGAGTCAACTTTAAAATTACATCAGACTGCCCAGGACCCTGTCCAGGGAAGTTGAGAATAACTCCAAGACGAATGGGAGGTTGTTCCCTGACGTGAAGCAGTAACAGAGACAGTAGGGCTCAGCCAGCAGGAGATGGCTCAGCCATCCACATAGAAAAAGGCAGTAAACTCCCTGGGAAGATGAGGTTACAAGTTGCAGTGGCAGGATCTGCACAGGGCTTCAGTTCAGCTACTGAAGTACATAATCCCTTGCACATCCCGTTTGCAGCCAAGGTAATTTTGTTTTCCTTTCAAAATTTCTTGTGAGCTGTAAAAGCAACTTCAGCTGCTTGCAATCAGTCTCCTTCCCAGTCCATTCTAACAAAACACCCCTCGTTCGCTTCTAACTGGGCCAAGAAAGCACTCCCACAACAGCTCCGAAGCTGCCTGTCATCTGCCAGCACTAAACAGGAGAGATGGCAGTACAACATATGCATCCTGATGGAAAAACATTTACTGGGGGTCACGAAGAAACAGAAATTAAAGGAAAAACATCAAGTTATAAAAACAATGAGACAATACTGCCAGTCTGCAAACAGACAATCTACTGATGCTCTCTAAAGGACTTTAGTTGAAAAGCCTTTATATGTGCTTCTGCCTTTGTGATCTGAAATATAACATGTAAAAAGACACATGTATTCGCAGTTAAATGTGCATCCTCCACCCCCAAACATAAACTAGTAATTATTAATTCCTTTTTTAGAAACACTGCTAACAAAAATCATTCTCTCCTCTCTCCGAAAACTCAAGTTAGGAATGTTCTCATCATTACCTGGCCCAGCATGCTCCTCAAAGCTTGTAGAGGGTGACAGGGAAGAGCCCAAAGAAGCCTGGTCTTTGCCTAAACTCTCCATTGCTCTTTGCAGTTTTAATTAGAAAGCAGCTTAGTTCCCTGGAAACAGCATCTGGAGATACTGGTGCAGCATAATGAGAGCTTGAAAAAAATGCAGACTGCCCGCCCCAAACCTCTTATCTGGCCAGGCCACTAGGAGGGTAATAATATTCTCCTTATCAGAGTGCAAAGGTGTACGAGTCTCTGTCCAGGATCTACTGTGTGGATTGCAAAACATGTTAGTGCTTTTATACTGTAAATAATTCCACTTCAGATAGGAAATTTACACTCAGAGCTGCTAAACTGTGACTCAAAAGCTCTCCTTTGTAGTGGACAGAAAGCTGCATGGCAGGGCAGGATTCGGCACTGCCTCGCCGCTGCTTTCCAGAGTGAGAAGCAGGGATGTGTTGTTAGCCCTTAAGGACTCCTTGAGAGGTCTGAAATGGGACATATTCTGTCTGAAGGTGTTTGCATAGGATCGCAGCAGTGCTGGTGGGAAGGGACATCCTCCAGCTCGCCTCACAGCAGGACTGGCTGCTGAGTTGTCATATTCTTTGGAAACCCCGAAGGATGGAGACTGCCAAAGACATGTTACCTGTCCAAGAGCTGCACCACCTTCCTGGGATGCTGAGAGAGTAATAAATCCATGCCAGCCTGTCTGTGCATGTTGAGGACTTCCCAGTGATTCTTTGGTCCAGTCCCTGGTAGATCAGGAATACAAGCAAAACACTTGATTCATGAAGCAGGATGGCAATGGGCAGCCCCAGTAAAACCAGTGGGGAGACCCAGCCGTTCCCTTGCTCCCATAGGATGATTTCCTTTAGTGGCTGTTCCTAGCTGCTGGTGGCCCCTTGCAGCCCCAGCAGTGCCCAGCCTGCAGGCTCGTGCAGCTTCTGCAGGACCATCTGCGGGGCTGCTATCGCTGCAAAGGGGAAGCTGCTGCTTGGTACAATGGCTTCGATGCTGAGAGCCTGTTCCTTGCTCTGTGGGAATGGCCAGGCCCCTAGATCAGTGCGTGTGGCATGAGGGGGTAATCTTGGCCTCTCCTGAAAACTGCCTTCATAGTTTCTTATGCCAGGATCGCACAGAAAAGCTCAAGTTTATATTGTGTATAACAACTCTGATGGACCAGAGGCATCTCTTTGGCCAGTTTCTGGTGCACTCAGCTGCTGCCAGCGCTTTTATCCATGAGACACTGAACTACTTATGCACTGGTGAGGTGCTGGTGCCCCTAATCCCTTCCCTCCCTGCCCCCCATGAATTCAAAAGTGGTTCAAAGGTTGGTAGAAGAACTTGACAGTGTGTCTATCCCCAGGTCCTCTGGGACCTGACTGTCTTTCATGGCAGGGGTGATCCCCCCTCCTTGAGCAGTCTGAGGACCTGCCCTGAGGCAGAGCAGCTCCTCAGGGATGAGCAGATCTGGCTGCCTCCAATCTTTGCCAATCTTTTTCATTTTTAGTGTACATCCTTTGCTCTCAGCAGGATCTCTGTTTAGGTCCCTGGAAGGTCCAGAGCTTGAAACTTCATGCATGTGGATTTCTTAAGATGTAACCTCGGAGGTCCGTGGTCATCTCTGCTGCCACTCTTCTTATCCTCTGAGTTACCACTTTGCTCTCTCTGTGTCCACTGCAGATTACATGGTACCTCCAGCGAGGTGGGGAAGGGCTAACAGCCCCAAAAGAAGCAAGAGGGTGGTGGCAGCAGAGCAGATATGGGAAGGCTCTGATATGGGAGGGTGGGCCAGGAGCATGGATGGCATAAAGAGATGTGTGGCTACCAAGTCATTCACAGAATAGTTTCTTGTAGCTCGGTCACAAATGAAGGCAAGGGGTCCCAAGCCAGTGAGGGTGTCCATGTTCCAGCACTGTGTGATTCTGCACAGCCCTAGAGACACCCTGGTCATGCAGACATCTGAAAGCTGTATCCTGGCAGGATATTTTACTGTGCAAAGGCATTGCTTGTGGAGGGGGAAAAACATATCAGACCTTGAACATTGTTTTTGTTTTTGTGTCCCTCATTGCAAAAACCACATTATCACAGAGCCACATAATATGCTGAGCTGGAAAGGACACAACAGGATCATTGAGTACAACTCCTGTCCCTGCACAGAACACCACAAAATCACACCATGTGCCTGAGAGCATTGTCCAAATGCTTCTTGAACTCTGACATACTTGGTGCTGTGACCATTTGCCTTAGGAACCTGTTCCAGTGCCCAACAACCCCCTGGGTGAAGAACCTTTTCTTGATATCCAACCTAAACCTCCCCTGATTCAGCTTCATGCTGTTTCCTCAAGTCCTGTCACTGTCAACACAGAGAAGAGATGAGTGCCTGCCCCTGCTCCTCCCCTCACAAGGAAGTTGTAACTGCAGTGAGGTCTCCTCTCAGTCTCCTCTTCTCCAGGCTGAACAGACCAAGTGACCTCAGCCACTCCTCACATGGCTTCACCTCTAGGGTCCTTCCCCATCTTTGTTGCCTTCCTTTGAACACTTTCTAAGATCTCAATGTCTTTCTTATACCCAAAACAACACCCAGAACTGCCCCCAGCAGTGGAGGTGAGGCCGCCCCAGTGCAGAGCAGAGCGGGACAATCCCCTCCCCTTGTCCTGCAGGTGATGCTGTGCTTGATGCACCCCAGGACACGGGTGGCCCTCCTGGCTGCCAGGGCACTGCTGGCTCAGGTTCAACTTGCCACCGACCCGGACCCCCAGGTCCCTTTCCATGGCACTGCTCTCCAGCCTCTCACTCCCCTGTCTATACACACATCCAGGGCTGCCCCATCCCAGGTGGAGAAACTGAGGTGCTTAGAGCGTGTTCAAAGAAGAGCAAAGAAGCTGGCAAAGGATCTAGAAAACAAGTTCTGTGAGGAGTGGCTGAGGGAGCCGAGGGTGTTTAGCTTGAAGAAGAGGAACCTGAGGGGACACCTTATTGTTCTCTACAGCTGCCTGATAGTACACTGTAGACTGGTGGGAGTCCATCTCTTCTCCCAGGTAACAAGCAATAGAGGAAATTACCTCAAATTGCTCTGCGGTAGGTTTAGGTTGGATGTCAGGCTGCCTGATGGAGTCACTGTTCCTGGAGGTATTTAAAAGATGTGTTGGCATGGTGCTCAGGGACATGGTTTCCTGTTGGACCTGGCAGTTAATGGCTGGACTTCATGGTCTTAAGGGCCTTTTTCAACCTAAATGATTCTATGATTCTATATTCTGGGCTTCTTGCAGGTGGTATGAAACGTGGAAGAAAGGGTGGAAATCCCTGTGTGTTTCAGTGCTCCGCAGGAACTGGGTGCATGCTCAGGCTGTGACTAACTCAGCTTCTCACACCTACCATCTACTCAGTCACCCCAAAGCCTGCTGAGGGCTGATAAGTGACCCTTGACTCAGCAAAACATTGTCATAAGACACTGCAGAGCCAGTACTGTGAATGTTTCTCCATTTCCTGTCTTCGACCTCGGGAGCATTTGTAAAAGAAAGAGTCACTGTGCCCCCAGGTTCTTGAGAGGTGTTTTATGGAATAGATGGACTTTAAAATCTCACAGAGCTTGCATTTGCATCTCTCGGGAAGGAAATCTCTGTAAGACACTTGTCTCTTGAGTGTAAATTACTTTAATGCCAAAGAAGTGATTTCAGTATCCCACAGGAAAACTTTGGTAGTGGTTAGCAATGTGGAAATTACAGGTCCCACCGCCTACTTTCAGGTTGTCTGTGCTCTGAAGCAGAGGGACTGAGAGTCAGAGTCTCGCCCGCAGTGCCAGGGGCACCGTGTCCCACAAGTCTCAGCAGTGCAGCAAACTCTTCTTCTCCAGCAGAGCTCCCCCACAGATGTGGCCAAAGCTGCACCCCCACTGCTGCAGAGGAATTTGTGCAAGTAGGTTAAACTTCCTGGCCAGTCTTGGCTGCATGAACTGCTGTAGCCAGACACTTCACAGTGTTCCAAGTGCTGCTTCCCTCCCCTTTCTCTCCACATTTCTGTTCAGCTAGCCCTGGGCCATTTTCACTGATGCATGCAGTTTCCTAGGTGAGGCCCTGGAAGACATCAGCTGAGTGTTCAGCATCCCGAGCATCTCCAGTGTCACAGACTCCTCAAGTGTCATTGGAGCTGCTTGGTAGGGGAACATCACCAACCTTGGGTACATCTCACCATGCCCCCAACACACTTTAACGCACAAATATCCTAGGAAAGTTTTGTCCAAGGGACAAACACTCCTCGGGCTGGATCCTACCGTCGGTGGGACTGATTTCGCTGTAGACACAACACCAGGCGTTGGATCGACGTGTGAGTCAAAGGGAGCCTCAAGGGTATCTGTTCCCCTTATCTGGCAAGGCTACTGCAAAGCAGCGTCCAGAGACTGACATATCCCTCCCCACAGTCGTGGATGCAGCCCTGCTCAACGTGGGCAGCTGGCAAAGCTACGCTCTGCCACTCTTACAGGGTGTCAGGGCACTTCTTCCAGTTTTGTCTCACATGACAATGACAGAGAAGCAACTTGCAGGCTTTGTCCTTCACTCCCAGACTTGAGGAAACTTGCCTGGTTGCAACACACTGCTCTGGGAGCAGGACTCCTCATTGCTCTGTGTGACAAACTATGGTGCCTGTGAAAGCAGATAGTCCTTTTCTTTCCCTGCCTTGACTGAAACATGAAAAGATGAGAAATAGATGGATAAATTGAACAAGAAAAGCATATGCAAAAGTGCAAATTCATGTGCATACTCGTTGGCACAGATCAGGGCATCGGAGGCATCTTGCTGTCCACCAGCTGCTTCCCGAGTCTCACCTGACCTTGCCAGACACAGATCTGCTGGGCTTCAGAGACAGGCTCTCTGCACCAGGCTGCTCTTGCACTGAGGTCTGTGGTGGTGTTCAATCACTGCCTTCACCCTTCCCTTGGTCTGCCACTTGCTTTTGAGCCATGTGAAATAAACAGCCAAATCCACAAGTCCCTGGGGAGGATGAGCATCTCTGAATTTGCCGTGTGTAGAGTCAACACCGGCCCTGTCCTGTGGCTGCCCATGCTCTGACCTTGCAGGTCTGGCCTATTAGTCTGTGCTTTAGTTCTGCAGTTTCTGAATAAACACTCCACTTGGTGCTGGAGGCATGTGGTTTCCCTCTTCAGAAGAGCTTCTGGATCGTCTGTGTTGTTTTTTCCTAGCCTCTGCACATAAATAGTCGTGCCTCTCAGGGCATGCACAGCACACACACTCTTTCGGGCTGCAGCCGCTCTGCCGGTGCAGCTCGAGCCCTGGCGTGGGGCTGAGATGCTGGTGACACTTGCCCACCCTGGGGGAGACTGCGCCCCAGTTATGCACTGTGCTAAGCTGGGCATAACCTTCCCCTCAGCCATGGCAGAAAACTGGGATAGAGCTGCCCAAAAAAATCCTGCCTGCGGCTGAGTTGGCAGCAGCAGGAGCAGAAAACCTCAGGACAGAAGTGAGCAATACATTTGTGTTGTTCACCGTGGATGTGTTTTGGGGTTCATAACCCT
This sequence comes from Mohoua ochrocephala, assembly GCA_013398855.1. Lineage (NCBI taxonomy): Eukaryota > Metazoa > Chordata > Aves > Passeriformes > Acanthizidae > Mohoua > Mohoua ochrocephala. The sequence goes on along the minus strand of VZTA01009466.1, from coordinate 16,635 downwards.
ACCAAAGCCCTTCCCTGTGGTGTGGCAGGGGAGACAACAAGGTCTGCAGAGAAGAACTGGCAACACAGAGAGTATCACGCAGCCAGAACACCTCTTCCATGCTATCTGGGGACTGGAAGGGCACAAACAGGCTTGCAGAGCCCTGGGACAAATGAGCAGGTGGTGTAATAGCAGCAGCCGTGGACAGGTGTCTCCTCCTCTGCAGAAGTGGAAAGGGTCCAGGAAAGGAAAATAGGGAAAATCAAAGCTCTGGACAACCCTGAGCAACTAGTCATGCTAGGACTTTTCAGCCTGGGAGAGAACTTTCTAAGGAGAATAAAGCTTTTGTTGACAGCAGCTGCCTCTGGGACAAAAAGTAGTGGATGCGATCCATCTGACTGAGCACAGCTGTTTTATGCTCCTCAATGCTATTTCCAGCTGCAGCATTAAATCTGTCAGCAGTGGCTTTGCTGTGCATTGTGGTGCTATGGGTGTCCCACCTGGTGGCCCCAGCAAGGTGCAGAACTGGGTGAGAGGGTGAATTCCAGCTGACCAAGCACAATAGTCATGATACCGGCACATGTCTCGGACTCCAAGGATGGTCACTGACTTCGGGGAGCTCACTTGACCACAGGATGGACCCTGGACTCCTACTCAGATGCCTGCAAATGAGAGCTATCCTATTAGTATAGGATACTAATACAGTAGCAAGTCAGAGCAGCATGATCTCCTGTGGGTGAGCACAGACCTATCTTGGAAGGTTTCAATTCACCCTGAAGCACTCTTCAAAGCTGATCAGAAGTCTCAGCCAGTAATTCTACACAAACACAAGATCTGGTGCGAGACTGAACTGAACTCAGGAGACACGTCCTGCATCAGCCTGTGCCACTCTGAGCAAAGGGGACCCCCTGCATGCCCAAGTTGTACGGCCTTGTTGCAGGTATTTTGTGAAAGGTGAGTTGTATCCATGTGCTAGAAGTGGGAGATGAAGGAGCAGAGGAAGCCCCAAAGACTACTGATGCACACTGACGTTGTTATTTTCATGGGACTGAGCCCTGCCACAATCTCAGAGATGGCTCTGACACCAGGGGCAACCCAGACCTGAAAATTCTTCAGTTTGGGGTTTTTCTCAAGTGCTGGAGCAGACATCTGGGATCCCCTGTGTTCACCATCTCCGCTCGGGCTCTTTCCATGCCCCTGTGTGTTATCTGAGGTGATTGCTCTATGAAAGGACCTTGGATAAAAAGCAGAATAACATCTCATATGAGAAATGCAGGTGTTGCTATTTTCAATTTATATCTGCTCTGGAAGCATTGAAGCAGTTTACTAGGGAGCCAGGGAGTCATCTTCTCCCATGCCAGAGAAACTTTACTTTCCCTTCACTAAATTGCCTCCTACAGAAACAAACAGTGCTTGTTCAGCGTCTTCTTCGCCAGGACTTCTGTGTTTTTTGCTACTCCCCCATGGCCTTTCTCGCAGGAGTGTGGGTGAGATAATACTTTATGCAGAGCACCCTGGTTTGTTATGTGGATTTGAAATTATTGTTTTGACTATGCGCTTTTAGTAGCCTTTGGTGGGAACTGGCTTATGCTGTTTTCCTCCAGCCATGCATAAAAAAAAGTACTGTTGAAATAAGATTGTGCATGTCATTTTATTATTCACCATAGGTAGCTTAAGTGTGCAATCAGCACAGAGCACACAGGATCAATTAATCACCTGTTTCTAGGCTCAGGAAAGCTATCAGAAAACTCAGGTATCTTGACACTCCCCGTCTTTCAAAATCCGGATGTCTTGCCTGGTTTTCCTAGAATAATATAGGAAAAAAGAGTTAAGAGATCAAAAAACCGACTCCGTGAGTCATACTTTGGCTGCATTCCATCAAGTGGAATGGAGCTGACTATTACAAAACTGACCCGCTCATTTTCCTGTCTAAAAAGCTGAGGCGACTGCAGCATCCTGGCTCGTGGATGTGCCCTCCCAGGGCCTGTGGCACTGGTGGTGCGTCTGCAGCCCAGCCTGCTCACAGCAGGGCTGTCCCTAGCACGAGGTTATGGTGGCCCTGGCTCCATCTGAGCCCCAACCACTGCTTCCAAGAATGGAGACGACCCCCCCCACACCTGCGTGGTGCACCACCCATTTGACCTGGTGCCTGTGTCAAATTTTCACCCTCGGGGGCTGCTGTTTGTGGCTGTTGCCCCGTGTTGTACCTCCTGCACCAAGAAGACTGTGGCTCCATCCCATCTGCAACTGCAGGCTGCTGCTGGATACCCCCAGGCACTCCCTTCCTCAGACTGGCTGCGTGCAGCTCCTCTGCACTTCCTTGCAGCTTTGCTTGCCAAGCTGGTCATCCCTCCCCTCCTGCAGCCCAGCACACGGTTGGTGTTATTTGCCATGCAAGTGCAGCCTGCCATGGCTTTTCCCAGGCTCTGGGGAGCCTGAATGACTGTACTTCACAAGCACCCGGTTTCAGACAGCCAAAATTAGACCCAGGAGGTCTCTGCCAAGGGCATGAGCTTACATTTTTTCCACACAGAGCTGGCATTCATTGGCATAGGTATTTCCATCACTCCCACAGATGGGCAAGTATAGGAGGGGGCAGGCCTGCAGGTGAACCAGGTCTTCACACACCGGCTGGAAAGGAGAAACCACAGCGCACATTTCAGTGCCAGCAGCACCCGTCTCTTCTCCCCAGAACACTCAGGCAGGAGCAAGTGCCACTGGCAACCTGGTTCCCTCTGTCTCAGAGTGAGCAAGGCGTGCGCACAGAGGAGCAGGGGCCGCTGAATCCCTCAGTGGGACTCGTGGCCTGGGCTTTGGTGTGGGTTTGGTGTTGGAACACCAATCCCCACGAGGCTGGGGATGATTGCTGGGAACAATCTTTCTCCCAGGCACACCAGGCATACCCATCTCAAGCATGAGCAAGGAAAACCAGAAACCTCTTACCCTTCTCAGGCCACTCCCTTCATTTAGCTCTGCCCCTGGAACAGAGCAGAGACCCATGAGCATGGCACACCTGTGCCTGACAGCAGAAGCACGAGATATTGACAGAGGATCACATCCAAACCAAAGGGAAGGCAGTATCATGCAGAGCCCACTCAGGACTGAATCAGCTCTGTGGGTTTCGTGAGGGGGGATCAGTTTGCTCTGCATGCCACTCCCACCCCTCTCTGCCAGCAGCACAGTACACAGCTTCCATCCACAGCTGAGCTGGTTGGAACAAAGCTGCGAATGGCTGTTGCACCCCCTAAACCTTCTCCCAGCAGCCCTCTCTCCCAGTCTCGGGGTCAGAAGCTCCACAGAGCGTCCAACGTGTCTCAGGAAATGGGAAACCATGCAATGCAGCGTGAGGCGTGGGGTATCCTCAGAGGGATGAGGCTTGGTGACATTGCACAGCTGGACAACTGCCACCTCTAGGGAGAGCAGCATTTGGCGGGTTCCTTTTCCTCAGGTAAGCAGAGCAGTAGCAACAGTTCACAGCCCACCTGTGCAGTGCACAAACGTCCTGGGAGCATGAAGGCTCACACGCAGGCGGCAGCGGGGCCACCACTACCTGCACCTAGGCAGCCATGGCTTTCCAGTGTCTACAGACAGGTGCTTTCCACGTAAATATGCTGAGCACATAGCGTTCTTGCAACGACTTGCCAGTTTTTATGGAGGCAGTAACTACAGCAGCTGCCACCGCAGGCTACGTGCTGTCCTCCCAGGGCCTGGTTCCTGTTCACATTGTGGTCTCTCCCCTATCCCAGACCTCTCCCGAGTGCAATACATTTGATGAACCAGCCTGTAACCTTTGCTGCAAACTGCTAATAAGGAGGGCACAGTGTGTTTGTTCCAGTCCTCCTTCCTCACCATGCTGCCACTGTTTGTTTGCCTTCACGTCACCTCCTCTCCAAACCAGAATTTCTGGGTCTTTCTGCCCTATCATGCATTTCCCTCCATCCCATTGTCCATCTGTCGTTCCCAACCCACCGCTGATGATCCAGCCTCCAGCAGCAGAGCAGATTTACCTCCGGCAGCAATGAGAGTCACCGTTGCTGCCACCAGCAGCAGCAGCTCCCTCGCAGGCATGGTCGGTTCAGGCAGACCTGCTCATGCACCTCGCTCGTACCTGCCTTTATAGGGGAGGGCACAGCCTTATCTCGGGAACGCTGGGAAAAGCAGCGTTTTGATCCATGCTGGGAGCAGCTGGACCGTACACCCAAAGGGATCACTTAGGCACTCTCAGGCATAAGATAAGCTTTCCCCTGAAGCTTCCCGCTTGTCAGCTTCAGGTGGCACCACCGGAGGCTGCTTTATAATCCCTCTGCACTGTAGGCAGTTGTGGTTTGACGCTGGCCAAACACCAGGCACCCATGGAAGTTGCTCACTCACCCTCCTCTGCTACAGCTGGGCAGAGGAGAGAAAAATTTAATGAAGGCTTCATGAGTTGAGATAAGGACCGGGAAAAAACACTCCAAGGGCAAAACAGGCTCACCTTAGAGGTACAAAGTGAGTTTATTACTAACAGAATCAGAAGAGGATAATGAGATGTAAAATAAGCCCTTAAAGAACACCTTTTCTTCTCCCAGCCTCTCCCTCCTTCCCACCAACAGCTCAGGGAGAGAGGGCATGGGGGTTTGGTCAGTTCATTGCTCAAGATCTTCTTCCAGTGCTCCAGGAGAGAAGTCCTTCCCCTGTGAGACCATGGGGTCCCTCCCATGGGAGACAGTTCTCCAAGAACTTCTCCAGCATGGTTCCAATCTCATGAAT
>VZTA01009466.1:0-11764 GCA_013398855.1 Mohoua ochrocephala | reverse complement strand
GCACGGGCACCTCCCCCACGGGCTGTGGGTGGGTCTCTGCATCCCCCGTGGACCCCCATGGGCTGCAGGGGCACAGCTGCTTCACCACGGCCTGCAGAGGAATCTCAGCTCCGGTGCCTGGAGCACCTCCTGCCTCTCCTTCTCCATGGTTCTCCATACCTTGGTGTCTCCATGTTGTTTCCCTCACATGCTCTCACCTCCTTCTCTTCTCTGGCTGAAATTAACACTGTGCCCCCACCTTTGTTTTGATTTTCTTCTTAAATCTCTTATCACAGAGGCATTGCCATCATCTCTAACTGGCCCAGCCTTGGCCAGCAGCACGTCCATCTTCGGAGCCACCAGGGATTGGCTATGCCAGACATGGAGGAAGCTTCCAGCAGCTTCTCACAGAAGCCACCTCCGTGGCCCCTCTGCTACCAAAAAAATCAGGCCATGCAAAACCAACACATCAGGGTTGGGCAATGCTGCTCTTTCTTCTCTGCTTATCCCAGCCAGCTACTTCTGAATGTATCTCACCCAAACCATCCCTTCAGCTTTGCAGCTGCTGTTCTTCATACGTGACAGGTATCTCCACTTGAGTTGTGAGACTAGACATAGAAAAGCCAGGAAATTCAGGCTGATTTGGGTGGTGGCACTGTGGCATTATCTCATGAGACCTAGCCAGGTGGACACTCAGCTGCCTGACACACTGGTCAGGATCCCAAACACAACAGGAGGCCTGTCACCATGCTGCAGCAAGCCCACACAGTCACTGGGTGGGATGGGACAGGCTAGGGGTGCAGAGGGTCTGGAGGGCACAAAATTCAGCTGCCTGGGAGCAGGGAGCTGCAGGTGCAGTCACTGCCAATGCTCAGTGAGGGGCCACATAGTCAGAGATGGTTTAATACCTTACTCCACTCACCACCTTGGCTGCAGATGAGATTGACGGAGCAAAATTATCATAAGATTCGGTGTGTTGGAAGGGGGCTGTGTGTGTGGATACCCAGATTAAATACACAGAGGTGGCACACAGAGCAGGGAGGGGACAGAGAGGCTGGAGATGATCCTCAGTGGTAAGAAACACCATCTTTTCAACAAGCATCATGACCCCAGAATATCCCAGCTGCTTCGCCTGCAAGACTGGATGCTTGACATCAGTGTGAGCATCCTTATCTGCTCTTTCTCAGAAGCTCAGTTTTCTACATCTGTCCCCACTTTCCTTCGGTGAAACAAAATCAGTTGGTGAAGGGTGAAGGATGGGAAGGAGGACCACTGGTCATAAAGTCAGTGTAAGACCGATGCTGACTAAAAACTCCTTTGGGTCAGACTTGCTGAAATGAGGTCTGCGCCAGAAGGGACAGAGAGTCACCTTCCCCAGGGGAGCAGATGGGATGTCTCATGTGGACGAGGGGTGAGCAGGGGGTAGGTGCCCTACAGAAACCGCCAGCAGGCTGGGAGAGCTCCAGATGCACGGAGCTCACACATTTGCTGAGGACCTATGACCGTGCTGAGGATGTTGCTTCCCCAGAGGAAGGTACCCACTGGCCCTGCCTGTGTGAGACAGAAGGGGACAGCTTGAGCATCCCCTGTGGCCAGAGAGGTACGGGCTCTGTAAGAGGCTGCTTGCCTCCTTCTGCTGGAGCTCCAGCTACGCAACTCAGCAGGGCTCAGACCAGGTTTTGGGAAGCGGGAACACAACCATCTCAGGGTTCCCCGTGCAGAATCATTCCTCTGCTCTGCCGAGGCAGCTGTGCACATGTTTTATATTCCCTCTTCACGGAGTTTACACAGTTCAATAACCTTTAGCTTTCATTATTATTCCACTTTGGAAATCCCTCAACTAAAGTAAATATTTAACTGCATTAGCAGTTGTTCCCAAGGCACATGGGGTCCTGTTAGTCTTGTTTAGTCTAGTACAAGGGAGGCCAAGGGGGATGTGATAGCAGCCTACAACTGCTGGAAGGGAAGCTGATGGAGCCAATCTCTTTTTGGTGGTGCCAGATGACAGAATAAAAAGCAATTGTTACAAACTGCAGCCTTGAGACGATCAGGTCAGGAGTCAGGAAAGAAGCCTTACCCCAGCGGGTGAACCCTGACCAGCAGAGAGGTGAGACATCTCCATCCTCAGTGGGACACGTACCTGACCGAGCCCCACTGTGCACAAGGTTTGTCGGGTGAGCCCAGAAGGCTGGGTCCATGGGACAAGCAGCTGGCAGTCTCCAGCACAGCTGGATACATGTCCTTAGATTCACATCTTGCAAATCTGGTCCTAGCCAACACTCAACAACATGAACAACACAGAGCCCCCTTCTGCAAACTGCTCGCACACCAACACACTTCACAGCTCTAGACCAGGGCTATCTTGGGCCTTTAAAGTCTTCTTCAAAGTTTTTACTCCCAAGAAAAACATCCCAGTGCTGATTGTAATGCCTCTGGTGCCACCTCTGGTGCCTCTGGTTCCAAGCATGGCCTGGTTCTTTGGTCATGCGAGCAGCAGCGCAGGAGCGACACGCTGGGGCTGTGCTGCTGGGACACACTGTGTGCTCCAGATCACTGTCCTTGGATAGAGGGCGGCAGGAGATGTCTGCATCCCCTCTGTGCCAGAGGCAGCAAGGTCAGTGGTGCTGTAGCAAAGCTGTTGGCTGATACAAGGCCTGTTCTTCCTCCACCTCATTCCTCAGTGGTGTTCAAATTTGCTGCCTTCACAAAGCAAATTAAAATGATATGCTACGAAATAAGACAGGGTAAATGACCTCTGCAAACGAGTTTTGTTTTTTCAAGCTTTTCTGCCAAGCACAAACTTGCAACCCCTGATGAAAGTCCTACCTACTGTACCCCTCGAAGAAGAGGTGGGGAAATGCTTCCTCAGGTGGGGCAGGAGGTTTTCTGGTGGTTGCTTTCCCTCACAATGGCTGTGAAGCTCCAGCTGGCTCTGCCATTTTCTCCCCGCGCTTTCACCAGCAAGATGGTGATATAGAAGGCTTCAAGACATAGGATGGGCAGATGGGCAGGCTCTGGGTGTGCCTGAGGAGCTGGAGACCTAGTCTCACCACCAGCAGGACACATAAACTCTGCTGGAGACAGTGGCAACAAGCAAGGAGACTTCTACTTCCGAACCCAATCTCAGGCCTGCTCCCTCGCAGCGCTGCCCCTGCCTTTGCGCTTGTTGGCACAGTCGCGGCACCCACGGGCCCACGTCCGTGCGCTCACCCAGGACTGCTCATCGCATCGGGAGCCCCTATTACACCTCTCCCCTCCTAGGGGACCGCAGCTCTGCTTGCAGGCTCTCCATCTGAGTGGGCACAGATGGCAGCTGGCCAGACCGGATTGCATCACATCGCTCTTGCCCCATGTCTGCCTGGTGGCCTTATCGGTGGCGTGGCCTTGGTGTCGTCACCACTCCACCCAGCACCTGCCGTTTCCTTGCTCTTATCTGTTGCCTTTCCTGGATTTCATGGCTGTTTTCGGCCTTCCCGCTGAAGGGTGCATTCTGCACCCACACTGATATTTTAACTCTTGTTCTGCTGCTCCTCCTAGGGCTTTGGCGTACCACGAGTACTGCAGTACCCCGAGAGCAGAGCGCTGCCTCGCTTATGCAGCCCAAACCAGAGCCCACCATCTTACCCTCCTGTTGCACAATGGGGCAAGGCAAAAAGAGGAGGGCAAGTACCATGCTCATTTTCATCTTTAGCTCACTCCCTGCAGCTAGATGGTTTTTATAGAGAGGAGAACAATCTTTGTTCTGTTCCTCTGACCACTCTGAGGTCTCCACACAAGTAAGAGAGAGAAGGAGCAATTTGTTCTCCTTTGTATGGGAAAAAAACCCCAAACAAACCAAAAACCAAAACCAACACCAGAAATGCAAGTGACCACCAGAAGTTTGCCTCTGGATATACCATGGACCCAAAACCCGACACCTGAAATATCCCTCTGTAACTGGGGCAGGCACCAGCCATCACCACTTCCTAGCAGTTTTGCCAGACTTCCTGGATTCAAATCACACCTTTGGCCACCTTCCTCCTTTTTATTACTGTGGATAAATATTGCAGCGTGTCAGACAGTGATTAGTGCTCATTACCTCTTTTATGATAGAAGAATTTCCCTGTGACACTGTCAGCTGCGAGAACACAGGACGGCGAGTACACAGACTAATCCTGCCTGCTGACACGCTCACCAGATGCAGTCTGGGCCAAGGTGGCATCAATCTGGAGAAGACTGGAGCTTCCAGCCAAGCCAGGCTGTACACTGGACCTCAGAAGTGCAACAGCCTAAGGGAGTATCCGTTGCACATCTTCTTCCCCTGCTGCAGCTTATGGCTGTAGCTGGGCAGAAGTTGCTGCAACTTGCCCTGGTCCAAGGGCACCGGCTTCTCATCTCCCTTGTGTTTACCTCTGCCTGTTCAGGCCTCTGTTATGCCAGACATGCTCTAAATGCATCTGCAAATGCTCTGCAGCTCCTTGACAGCTTAAGGATGGCCTTGACCTGCCTTTTCCCACATGCTCACACTTGAGGGCTGGGTGACCAAATCCCCGAGTGCAGCAGACAAAACAGCAGAAAAGCACGGATTCACTTTTTGCCCAGTAAACGCTTGGCACGAGGCACACCAAGCCCCAGTGCTGGTGCCAGGGATGGGACGAGGCTGTGTGGCTGGGCTGGGTAGGCAGAGCTCCCTGGCTGCTGCGGTACTGTCCCCTCCTGCTCTGAGCTGACGCAGAGAACCCGGATGCTGGCAGCAGTGGTAGGTGTGCTGTCCCCAGCATACTGATGTTCAGTCTTTTTATCTGGGAACTCACACCCACTGTAATTTACAAAAAAAATTAGATTTCTCGGTCTCTTTTTCCCTGGCGTTTGTTTCTGAATGAACGAATCTGTACTGGGCCCCAGTTTTTTATACCTTCTGCAGAGAACAGTGTTGCTAATTCCATTTTGTGTGGGACTGAATGCTGTCATCACCCTGCATTTAGCACCATGCTGGAGAAAAATGGGTAGCACATATGCCAGCTCTCCCCTTCAAAGTGACAGCTGCTCTTGGTGAGTTTTTGTGGAGGAGGTCCCTTGACTTTTGCAGGAAAGGCCTGGTCTTCCCAGTCTGCCAATTGCTAAAGTCCCTGAAGATACCCCAGAGTGAATTGATGTGATAAGGGACACAGTGTAAAAGAATTGGGGAAGGCTTTCTTTTTCTCCTTGCATTTTGAGGGGATGTTGTTCTGTGACGCAGCATTTGCATAGATCTTTGACAGCAGGGTCACCCAGTCGTGCCTGGCCACCTTTCCACATTGCCACCGGTTAACATTCACGTCTCCGCTTCCTCCTACACATCTGCAGGCGCATCGTCCTTATGAAGAAAAAACCAGGGAATAAAACGCTCTCTAGCGTTCTGTTTACCCGGCGAATGTGCAGGCACACGCACTGCTCAGCACTTCCCCACTAGTTAAGTTGCCAGAGAAGGAAGATGCAGGTTTACACGGAGACACCAAGAGCAGAAATGTGTGTCCTTGATGCTGCCTGCTACTTCTGACTTCAGAGCCCACCTACTGTGCAGGTGTAATTTTTTCCAAATGACCTATTAACTACTTGGGGGTGTGTGAATTAACACCAGGAGGGAGCCACAACAAATACCACTGAACAGAAGGGCACCATCACCCTCAGTGAAACCCATGGTGTTTCTTGGAACACATTCCTGCGGCCTTTCCTTTCATTTCTCTTAAAAGGTGTAGAGGGAACTTCGTAGCCTCTGAGATACCTCATTTGCATTGAGACAGGGATGCCCTCTGTTAACTCACTAAGCTCTGTTTCTCGCTCTGACGCTGCGGTAATCTAGATGTGTGCTGGCAGATCAGAGCAGGACTAGAAGCACTGAAAGCATCTTACTCTTGAGCAGACAGATATTATGCAAAGTTTCTCCTTCGGGAAGCTTCAGGCAAAATCATCTCAACAGCGGCTACAAACCCTACCTTTGAGTGTAACTGCTATCCCAGATTCTGCTCCAGAAAATACACTGTCCAAGGGTCCAGCCAGGTCCCGGCACCTCCGGACAGATGTTATTCCTGCTGCTGTCTGTCCAGGGAGGCAAAGCAGTGCATAGAGAAGAAATGCACTGCTGATAGGCACAAAGGCTAAGCACCCTTATAATGAATGGGTTTGTGTGATTTACGTATTAAATTTCTGTGACAAATAATCAGGCTGTATCTTAGGCACTACAGCAGGAGCCACCGAAACCAACAGAAGATGAGCATGGAACTGGGAAAGTGCAGCAGTAACCAAATCCGAGCTGGCTTTGGAGCCAGATTTTGGCGAGGCCCATTTAACCTTATTCTAGCGATTAGGAAAAGATGTGTATGGCACCAGAAACCCCAAAACAGATAAAGAAAACTTTAAGATTAAAAGCTATCGAAGACTGTAACTAAGAAATGGTGGAAGTTTCTCTTCACTTAGATTAATGTAGCTGCATGTATAGACCATATCTTCTTGCCTGGTGATGAGTTTCTCTGCAGAGGAAGCTATTTTTTTCTCTTGTTCTCCTCAACCTACACACAACCAGAGCTTCGCAGGCACCTCCCTTTGCTCTGGCAGGCCTCACTCCATGCCTCATGCAGAAGATTATTGTCACTCCACTTCTGAGGCAAGCACACAAAATGGGGCCTGAGACACGGGGCCCAGCTTAGCACCGTGTGGTTGAAAAGATGCAGACCTTACAGGACTGGGTACAACTGAGAGGAAAGGGGGAATAAGCCTGGTGGGGCTGGGTAAGGAGGTACAAGCTCATGCATCTTTCCTGTCACAAGTATGGGACACCTTCCGTCCACAACAGGACCGGCCAGCACCATTCAGGAGGCAAGGAGATTAGGATTAATCTCCTTAGGTCTGTGTCAGCACTCACTGTATCAGGGCTGCTTGGGACCCTTCCCAAATTGCTGCACTGTGCAAAACCACCCCGCAAAACCAGTTCACTGCTGGCAGCAGAACTGTGCAAACAGAGTTCCAGGTTTGTAAGATGATTCAAGTTTCTTTGTTCAGGTCTCCAAGTCTTTATTTCAGGTAATGATCGTTGCAAATTGTAGACAAAGCCTGTGGCCTGGTCCCTCATGAGACTTCTTCCCATGGAGACAGTGCTGCTCCTGATTTGACTCTTCTGGGCTCTCAGCAAAAGGAGCTGGGTGTTATGATTGGATCTCCAGAGCTTTCTGCCTCTCTTTACTTGTTCCTTTCTGTCTGCCTTGCCTGGTACCTGTCCCTCCAGATGAAGTCAGCCCTTCCCAATCCTCCTCCTAAACCAGTGCCTTGGCAGAAGAGCTCCTCAGCGCACACAGGAGCAAGGGGTGACCTTGCGGAGCAGGATCCTGGGAGCAGGGGCCTGTGCTGGGACACTCAGGCTCATGTCCCCGCAGGAGGGTGACCTGCAGGCAGCATGGAGCCATGCCCGTGCCTCGGGGCCCTGCCCTGCGGAAGTACACTGCTCCGCACTGCTGCCACGACAGCGCTAGGAAAAAAAACAGGAATGTGCCTGAATGGTGCCGCAGTGTGCAGCAGGGATACCGCCCACCCATCCACACTGCATGCCCCAGAGGCCGTGAGCGAGGGACGGACACTGGGGATACCCCTGGGCTTCTGCAGGCCTCGAAGGGAGCGATAGAAAAAAAACATAGAATGATTTGGGCTGAAAGGGACCTGTAAAAGATTTTCTAGTCCAACACCCTGCCATGAAGAGGGGGACCTTTCACTTGACCAGGTTGCTCTAAGTCCCACCCAAGCTGGCCTCGAACACTTTCACAGATGGAGCATCCACAACTCTGGGCAACCTGTCCCAGTGTCTCACCACCCTCACTGAAAAAAACCTTTTTCCTCATGTACAGCCTAAATTTACACTCAGTTTAAAAGCCTTGTCCCTTCTCCTATTACTACAGGCTCTGATAGAAAAAAATCTGTCCCCTTCTGTCTTTTAAAGCCCCCTTTAACTATTGAAAGGCTGCTCCAAGCTCTCCTTGGAGCCTTCTCTTCTGCAGGCTGAACAACCCCAATACTCTGAGCCTCTCTTCATAAGAGACATGCTCCAGCCCTCTGATCTTCTTCATGGCCTCCTCTGGACTCGCTCTAAACAGGTCCACGTCTTTTTTGTTCTGAGGACCCCAGAGCTGGACACAGCACTCCAGGTGAGGTCTCACCAGAGCGGAGCAGAAGCAGAGAACCACCTCCCTCGACCTGTCAGCCACAATCCTTTTTATGCAGCCCAGGATACAATTGGCTTTCTGGGCTGCAAGCACACTCTGAAATAAAGAAAGCCAAAACAAACTCCCAATGTCATTAATCTGGGTTACTCCACTTTTGATACTAAGGAAAGCTGTACCTTATGGAAAGCTATCAGACCGCTTTAATAGGATGTCACAGAGGGTGTGTGTCCCCCAGCCCACACCGCTGGAGAGGGAGCATATTTCTGTCCTGCTGGCATTCCTGGAGGCAGCATTTCTGTTGAGAGAGCTGCACGGGATGTTCTGGGGAGCTGCACAGCACGGTGCCCGGGCTCCTCGCCAGCGCCAGGGAGCACGGTGCCAGCAGAGGGCACCTGCGACCCGAGGTACCCTTGGCACGGAGCCCCACGCACCGCAGGGTGCACGGCTCTGCTGCCACCCGCCACTCGCCGAAAGCCCTCTCCATCTGGCTGGGCCCCAAATCTCGACATTCCCTTCCGACCTCTCCTCTTGCATCCTTCTTGCCCAAGCCATGCTCATCTCAGGCACCCCTTTCATGCCCTGGGGATGTGCACTGCATATTTTTTGCTCTTGTGAGTGACCCGAGGCTGTGGGTTTCATTCCAGTACAATCCAGGTCTGCTCACGCATGTGGGGCCCACTCTTGTCCCACAGATGCTCAGGGCTGCCACAGCCACACTGAAGAGCAGAGTCACAAGCCCAAACTCCCACTCTTCCTGGAGAAGCTGACATGACGCCTGCCGAGCTTGGAATAAGCAGAGAGCTGCTGTGGGGCTGTGCTTCTCTGTGCCCTCCCTGGCCCAGAGAAAGGGGCTCGTGAGGTTTGACTCAGAAGGGCTAGAACAGCTACTGCACCTCCACTGTCCCAGCCACCTTCAGCTCCACAAGACCACACACGCAGATGGGCCATGTTTTGCTGCGGGGCAGCATTTTCATGTGGATACATCCCTGCAGTGCTGGAGGTGACCACACGCTGCTCTTCAGGCGAACGGTGGTTGCCCAGTGGAAATACATGATGCTACCGCTCTGGCTAAAATACTGACCCCAGCACAGACCTGGAAAGCTGGAAACTAATCCTTCCACGAGCTGCCTGACTGAGAACCCCCCATTTGACTCATATCCACACCCTTTCCTGGATTCTGCCACGCTCCTTGAGAACTTTGCTTTTCTTCTAAGAATACGGAGCTCCTTCTTCGTCCGCATACTTCGATGCCTAACTACAAATGTCTTGCCACATTAACAGGGAACTTTCACTCCGTTGCACCCTGATGGCTTGTTTCAGCAGGTATTTTAGATGTTTACAATCTCTTCAAACTGCCAAGTTTGATTAAAATCAGACGTACAAGTCATTAGGCATGATGGATGGACAGACGTACTCATGTGTAGCAAAGCATTGTAATTAAGTGGTAATTTTTTTGTAGGGAGAAAAAGACTAAAAATTAGCTTTGCCAAAAAAGAACATCGCCAACACGATGAGGTTGGAGCAGACTATGGTGTGACTGGAAAAGTGAGATCTCCAAGGGGTATAGACTGCAATGGTGAAAACCTGGAGAGGGCTGACGTGCAGTGTGAGCAGCCAGACCTTGCACAAGCACATGATCATTTTTATTCTTCCTGTAAGGCCTATATTTATCTTTCTTCGTTCAACGGTTCAATAGGACACCTTTCCTCTTTTCCAAAAATAGGTGTGCCGTTACCTGCTTGGATCTGTAAGTCTATATTTACCCTTTCATACATCATTGCACACTTGAGTGGTGCAGAGTGTGAATGATCCCTTCCAGCAACAGAGCGTCCTTTAATCACAAAGCCTTCCTCTACTTCCAGAGCCATGTTGAGACCAAGTGAGATGGTGGTCCCATGGAAAAAATGGCAATATTTTTATAGGATTCACATAAAACATTGCAGACATTCACGGTGGGGACCTGTGGAAAAATGTGTTAGGCGTTTCCTAACTCTCTGATGTTTTTACTGAACACTGTGCTGTCACTGGTTTTGCTATTGCTAGACAAATTTGAAAGATGACATATATAATAGTGTCATGGGAAATCAAATTGACTCTGCCTTGAGCCACAATTGAAGTCTGATTCACAATGCACCATGGGGAACTTTCCCTACAAGCGCGCAGTTCAAAACTGAAAGGAGGGAAAGACAAATTCCACTAGCGCAAGTCCAGGTATTTTCTGACAGTAGCAAAACATGGAAACTCTGGACTGACCCGCTAGTTCTGAAGAATGGATTTTCTGCTGGCTTACATTGAGGGTTGCCTTTTGGCAATCGATCCATAAAAGATGTCTGGAGAGCCTGAAGGGTTTGAAAGCTAGGTTTACTCATTGAAGAAGGCGCTTATTGGGCTGATGCTTGTTTGAATGTTGACTGAGAACATCGGTGCCATCAGTGATGGCGTCATTACAGCGTCATGGACACCAGCACTGTCATCATGTCGCTCACAACATCAGGTTTAAGCAAAGCACAAGGTGATCATTGGCCTGACTTGCAGAATGTGTCAGAAAGAACTGAGAAACATCTGAGTGAACAGAAAAGAGGAAACAGATGTCTCTGGTCATGCACTTTGGCAGCAGGATAGCTCATTCTCCTCACTTTGGCAGCCCACCAGGCAGCACCAGAGGCCGCTGAAATCAGCAGATCCGCGACGGCTGAGGACCGTAGGAGGACGGCTGAGTGAGTAGGAGTGGCACACGCCTGTGTGTGTGTGTGAGAGAGTGTTACAAAGTCGTTTCAACCAATAAGAAGAATGAGATTCATTTCCTCCCTGCAGTTATTTTGCTTTCATGAGACCAAATCAACAGCAGCATTAAGGGCTACTAGCAGGAATTATTTATTGCACTTGAAAACCACTTGAGTGTCGCACGGTTGAGTACCTGAAGCACTCTGAAGCCCAGACACATGCAAGTCTGCCGGACCACGAGCAGGATTTTGCCTGGTCAGCTGTCAGTCTCACCCTGTGAGTCACCGATGTCCCAAGGATTACTCTCCAGTCAGCTGCGAGTGAAATGCCCACAGCGCCCAGGGGAAAAGCAAGATTAGTACTGGCTCCTTGACTGTTGCTGCTCTTGCGGTAGGGCAACACTACAAAACTTCCCCCAACCCCTCTGCTGGCCAAGACAGGGTAGAATTCTTCCTGTAGAACCAAGGCGGTTTCTTTCCAGGCTCACGGACTCACTAGTTGTAAGAAATACATGTAACTTTGAGAGATGCTGGATGGTGCCCAGACCTGCTTGCACAGGCACTGCTACCGGCTTGATGATGGACATGAGGAAAATCCTTCCTCAGAAATGTGAAACGGCTCTGGGACAGGGCACTGGAGAGGTGTAGATCACCACGCTGGGCAGCTTTCAAGACTCAGTGAGACAAAACCACAGCTGACTTCACCTGTTGCTGGCAATAGTGGTGCTCCAAGCAGGATGTTTGGCTGGAGACCTCCAGAAGGCCCTGCCACTGCCTCTGCTAGGATGCTTGATACATTTAACAAAAAGGTGGTCCTGGTCTTTTTTGTCCTTTGCAAGTTGAAACAAGCTCCACCGAGCTGTCAGAAAACTACAGTTAATGCATAGTTGCTCC
>VZTA01009465.1:124907-143871 GCA_013398855.1 Mohoua ochrocephala | reverse complement strand
CCCGGGCTCCCCGGCGCCGCCGGTGGCAGCGGGCACAGGAGGGCAGCAGAGCTCCGTGCAGCTCCCGCCGGCGGGCACAGCCTCCCGGGCCCCGGCAGCACCGGCCCCGGCTCGGCAGAGATGTGGGAGAGGGCAGAATAAATTTGGGGAATAACGCCCCGCTCCTTTGAGACGACAGCACAGAGGTGCAGAACTGGAGTGAACTTCGAGAGGACGAGCGAAACCCAAGTACTTTTTCAAGTATTTGCTTTGTGGGCAGCAAGGGGAGGGGGGGGTAAAAATCCCTGCCCTGCTGTGACTTGTTCCAGCTTCTCCCACCGCCGTTCTCAGCAGCCTGAACAGCTCGTGCAGATGCGGGGGCTGCAGGCTGAGTTGTGCCGCTGCGTCTGACAGGTGGAGATGGTTAAAACATGGACAGTAAAAGTGTAAATCCCAGTGTCTTTTCAGGGATCTCAGTCAGGCTGTAAGGATGCTAAGCACCTGGAGTCATGCAGGCTCTGTTGCACGAGCTGTCACAGTGTGAGGTCCTTTCCTTGCATGTATTTTAATCCCTACAGACAGGGGAGTGCTCTCCTTAAAAGGATGATTGGTGTGTCCTCAGGGCTTTCTCCACACAGGTAGGGGCAAAACTGCACATGGGACTGTTACCTTAAAATACCCACAACATGCAAAACAAACTAGATGAGTAACAGCTTGATTTTGGTTGCTGAAAAATGACCCTAAGTCCCTTTTGGGCCAGTTTCAGCTGAGCTGCCTGAACTAGGAGTCACTCCTCTGTGTCTCTCGGACCAGGGAGGTTCGGTGAGCATAGTTCTCTTCTAATGAGCTGCGAGTAAGGACCTCCCTTCTGTATTTTGTGTCCTGTAGCATTTTATCAGCTGTGTTCCAGAGCAGAAACCCTTGGTGTTCATCTCTCATTTAGGGGGGGGGGGGGAAAAATCAAAAGTTGTTCTGCAAGGTGGATGCCATTTACAGCCTCGCCTTTGTCTTGGGTCATTACCACTAAGCTGGTGATAAGCTGCTATTAATTAGAGATTGTCAGGACGTGCAAATTGGAACAAGAGCACACCAAATGCATCAGCTCAGCCCTGCTGAGGGAGCTGGCACTAAGGGCCCTCTGAGCTGGTGATAAACTGTTCTCTGAGGATCTGCCTTTTGAAGTCCTTAAACTTTGCTTGAGAGCATCTCGCTGGGGTTTGGTCTAAGTAGCCCTTCACATTTAGATTGCTTATTCTAATGAAGCTTTGGCAGTTGTTCCCTTTATCACCTGGAAGTTTGGCGATGAGCACAATGGCTCTGAAGGTGTTGGTTTAGCTATTTATTAGGCATGTGGTGAGAGTGCAGGTGTGGATTGTCTCCTGCTCCCTCTCCCCCTGTGCAGACACTCAGCACTCCTGGTGCTTGGCCTCATGCAGTGCTCTGGCTGTGCTGGTGCCCCGGTCACACCGGGGCTGAATCCCTGCCAGGAATACAGAGCTGGAGACCTGATCCAGCTGCTTGGCTCGGCTGCTGAGCTGTGTAGGGCATGCACGCCAAGCAGGGCAGTCTCCAGTAAACCTGCTAATGGAAAGTCTTTTCATTTATTATGGTCTACATGGGAGTTTTACTTCTTCCAGCACTGGGGTTCTGCAGGCAGTGGAAGTGCCTCTGCCTTGGTGCTGTAGTGTAAAAATGAGTTTCCTTCACTTTGTCTAATTTTCAGCTGACCTTATGTAAACCAAAATAAGTTCAATGAAGAGGAGCCCATAAAGACTGCGTGTCCCAATTAAATGAAAGCCATCCTAGAGTAATAATTGGCTTAACCAGAGTGCTCCTTTTGCACAGACCCAACCTCGTTACTTGTTCTTAATGATTATTGGCAAATGCAGCGGCTAAGTCAGCAGCCGTACTTTCAGCAAGCGAACAACCCTCTTGCTGGTTGAGAGTTTCCTCCAGGTTGGAATGAAAGGATGAGTGATGGGGAAGGAGGCTGAGCAGTCCCTGCCTCTGGGGTCGCTATCCAGAGCGGGACGGAGCCCTTGCGCTCGGCCATCGCGTTCCTTTGTTCCAGTAAGTTCCGTGCCCGGCTGCGTGGGGCTAACCTGCTGTCACCTTCCCTCCCTCCCAGGTAGCCGAGAGACCGCGTTCACCTACGCCGTCAGCGCCGCCGGGGTGGTGAACGCCATCAGCCGCGCGTGCCGGGAGGGAGAGCTGTCCAGCTGCGGCTGCAGCCGCACCGCCCGGCCCAAGGACTTGCCCCGGGACTGGCTGTGGGGCGGCTGCGGGGACAACGTGGAGTACGGCTACCGCTTCGCCAAGGAGTTCGTGGACGCCAAGGAGAGGGAGAAGAACTACGTGAGGGGCTCGGAGGAGCAGGCTCGCATGCTGATGAACCTGCAGAACAACGAGGCTGGTCGCAGGGTAAGGCGGTGCTGAGCCCGTTCCCTTTCCTCAGAGGGACAGTCAGAAGGCTGGAGGTAGCTGGATACCAAATTGCTTGGGGGTTTGGTGGGGGATAATCCCGTGATGCCCCAGTAAAAGTGTACAGTTACACTTTCTGCATTTTGGTGACTATTACAGACAATATCGACAGTATTCCAGTTTTACTGTCAGGCTTCCACTGCCAGCTAAAGCCAGTGAGTTTTGGGGTCTGTTGAGGTACTGTATGGCAGACACATGCAGACATTTAAGCCCTTTCCAAATAAACTAGGTGCTGTTATGGCCCACTTTTAAGGTTTATGTCTAAGAAATCCCAGAGCTCTGAAAGTGGCAGGCCGCTAGTGAAAAGAACAATCTTTTGGCATGTACAGTTCTCCTCTTCTACCATCATTTAGATTTTTGGGAATATAAAGCCAGGAGCCTGGCTGTCTCTGAAACCCAGGCCTTGTTCAGTTACCTTGGCACTGGGCACAATAAATAGTTTGCATTTAGGCGACAAACATTTTCTGAGAAGATTCACAGTTTTGATCTGAGGACCCCTAGGGATGGAGAATCCATCACTTCCCTTTGTAGTATGCTACCAGATTAATCACTGTTTCAGCTCTGAACCTAAGGATCGTTTGAATTTATCTGGCACCCGCTTCCAATCAGTTCTTTTTCTGACTCTTACAGCTAAATCCAAAACCCTCTTAGTAATCAGAATTTCCTTGGCATACAAGTATTTATCTCCTGTAATTTATTCACCATTCTTTCTTGACAAACTAGATTGAGCACTGAAGGCTCTCTCACTTTCAGAGGTTCTCATCAGCCATCATCTCATTTCCCTGTCCCTTTCCAATTTTCCCATACCCCTTTTGGATGCATTCAGTGTATGCACTTTTGCTTTTCACACAATTCCTCCCTCTGTGATTAATAGCCTGGAAGGTGCAGCATCATTCATATGCAGTGCAGCTGTGTAATCCTGCCTCTTTCCAAAAGTAGAACAGGAATACTAACTTGAACATTTGTGCATTTTCCCCAGGGTGTTTTAAATTTTTATCATTCTTCCCTAGAAGTAAGCTTTTCAAAGGTTACTTTTATTTCTAATACATGTTAAAAAAATCCCATTAAGTGTACTTAGTCTTGCTCTTCTGCACATTCTTAACTAATAGCCTTAGTTTCCTTATCAATTTTCTGCCCTTTCTTACTTCTAATTGTTACTGAATTATCTTTCCCTTTCCCTTGGATGTCTGTCTTTTCTGCATGTAATTTCAGCTTCATTTTGCCACCAGAGATGATTTGTTCTATTTTTTTTGGTTGTGAAATCAATGTGTCAGGTGGAAGCATTGCAAGTTCTTCATGGTTCTTTCTTCTGCAAAATCAAATTGGGGTAAATTTGCAGTAGGTGAAAAACTGGACTTGAAAGCTGTAGAAGTCAGTGAGTTTTGGTTTGGGATTGGGTTTTTTTTTGGGGCTTGGATGGGCAGAGGCTCTGCATTTGCTTGGAAACGGGGTCTGTGTGGTGGAGTGGTAGCCTGAATGTGACATTCTTTTCTGCATTACTTGCTCCGAGCATCCTACATATCTGGAGCATGAACTCGGATTGCTACAAATAAATACCCTGCCCAAAGCAAGGAGTGACCATGAGACCCCAGCAGCTCAGTGTCACTGCCTCGAGGGCTGCAGAGGCTGAATATGGCCCGTGGTCCGAGGTGCCAGGTGAACTGCAGTGACACAGATTATAAATGAACACAAGTCATTGCATGGAAGTATAAACCAGTGTGTAATTAAGCTTGTGGATTTAAAAAAAAAAAACCAAAAAAACCCCACAAACTCAGATAAACTAAGGGAGCTGGTTAATAAGCTCAGCCGAGGAATTGGATGTGGAGGAGGTCTGGAACTTTTTCAAGTCAAAGATGCTAAAGCCATTACAACTCTGCATGCCAACGAGGGAAAAAAGGTTGTAGGAAGAATATCCAGACCTCACCGAGTGAGTAACTGCCACAGAGAAGCTGCTAGGAATAGACCAAGAGCCTACTAAGAATGGAGGAGGAAAAAAAAGAGAGCAAATAAATAATGAAAAGCTCTGTCTTAGAGATCAAGAAGTGTAAAGAGGAGGTGAGAACACTAAAAACCATGCTGAGTCAGACCTCGCAAAGGCTAATAAAATAAACAGCAAAGGTTTTTTAAACTTTGCAAATTGGAGGAGGTTGGAAGAAAGGAGACAGCCAGTGAGGATGGGACTGAGTCTAAAGCAGAGAAGTTTTGGTATCCAGAGTGAGTGAGTGCTTTGCCTGGGGCTTCAAGTTGGAGTGGGGGGTATTGGATATCCCAGAGGAAAATAGGAAATGATTTGAGGGGACTTTTTCAAAGGTTGATCACACAGTCATTTAGAACATCACTGATTTTCTCAAAGCAGACTAGATCTGATAGGTCTCATTTCTGTGAAACATTTAAGGTATTTCCCACATGGGAGAATTCTTGGTTAAACTGGGAAATGCAATGAAAATTGCAGTAGCTGTGAGATGGACAAGAATCTGGTTCAGGCAAAGACGTCAGTAAGTTCTGAATGTAAGTGAAAGAATGTAGCTTGATTTTAATGGAGCTTGATTAGCAGAGCTCATCAAGGACTTGCCCTTAGTATTTTTGTTTCTCAGCCTCAACACAAGCCTTAGGGACGGGCTGAGGAGCTTTGCTGTTGATGCAAAGGTGGCGGGTGTCGTGACTGCAGAGGAGAATCTGCACTTTGTACAGCAGCTAATGACACTCAGTAAAACAACACTAAGGCCATCCTTTGAGGCCTTGGATGAAATACATCTTCAGTCACCAGGAAAAGAGTAGGAAAGAACCGGTCGCAGCAGTCGGCTGCAAATGGCTGCAGATGTAATGTGGCCTGGAAGGTGGTAAATATCCTGTAACATACTAGACATAAGGCTTTCTCTACAACATGGGGAATACTAATGCCATTGTATTAAGCTCTCCTGAGGCCCCGAAGGATTGTATGTTCTCATATTCCCAAGTAAAATGACCTCAGACTAGAAAAGGCTTGTTAGGGCTGACCCAAGGGATAGGAATCTTTTCTTAAGAAAGTGGGCTAGAACAGCTTGCCATATTTAGCCTAGTAAAGTGAAAGTGGAGAGAGGATATGACTGATGTCTGCATTCGTGGGAGAAATAATAGGGAAGGAAAAGTACTTTTTAGAGCAAAAGGCCAATTTGGCACAATAGCAAATGGGCATAAAGTAAATACACATAGGCTGGAAATCAGAAAAAGCTATTTTATTGTTGGAATAGCAATCAGAATAATGGTGGCCGGAAAGCTAATTGCTTTTAAAAGGGCATCCTATGCATTTAGGGAAAATGTTACTTGAAGCGGTGCCTACAATAGCAGGAGATCATAGTTAATAACCCAGGAGGTCCTGCCTGGCCCTGCACTCCTAAACTCCTGAGATACTGGTTTTGTGAGCAGGAAGGTGCATGTGTGACTCTGTATTCCCAGAAGTTTATGCTGAAAGAAAGGAGTGCTGGAGACCCAGCAGTGAGCACTGCAGAGTGACCCCCAGCTTCATCCCGCTACAGCCTTGTCCTGCTGCCACAGCCAGCCTTCCAGCTGATACCTCCTGATTCATGGGCAGACTTTTGGCATGTCCCTTCACTCAGTTTCCTATTGTTGCCTTTTTCCTGGTCTTAAAATGGAGAGCCAGACACGGTGAAAGGGAAAGGGGTTTTTACCTGGGTGTTTATTTAGGATCCTTGGTGCCCCACACCGTCCCAGTGGAGCACGCCCAAGTGCCCCCCGGAATGCCCCCACCCCATAAATCGTGTGTACAACTCACAGGCCTTGCAAATGAGCACATCTATCAAAGATTGCCCAGGGAGAGACTCGAATGGATCCCCCCATGCTGAGGAGTCTCCCCCCTGGCTGGGCCTGTCTCAGTTCCCAGGGTGTGTTCCAGAGAGGCCCTTGGTGTCTGGGGCTGTCTGACCCTCAGCCGCGGCTCCCAGGGTGTTTGGGCTCCTGGCTGAGCGGGACACGGGGTGTGAGGCTGAGGGAGTTACAGGTGTGGGGGCTAAAGGCACTGAGGAGATAGAAAAGGCTGTATAAAGTGGTATATAAAAGGGGTATATAAAAAAGGCAAAAATCATCATGGCATCACTATGAGTGAGAAAGTTCTCCTTGAATCCTGAGGGGCTCTGGTGGCAGGAGAGAGGATTGTCCCTTCTCTCTGTGGTTCTCAGAAGGAGCTGAGGGGGGGACAGGAGGGGATCAGGTCTTTTATCTCCCAGGCAGTGCTGACCCCATCACCCCTTCACTCCACATCGGAGTCCTCGTGGTGGTGGCTTCTGGCTTTATTGCTCTTGTTTGTTTGTCTTTGGCTGTTATCTCAATATGTCCTTTCCTTCCATCTGTCTTTCTCTTCCAGTTGGTCTCCATTACCCTCTCTTGCTTCCCCCCACTCCTTATCTGTGGCTCTGTCTGGCAGACTGTGGCAGTCAGTCCTTCCACGCTGTTTACCCAGTCAGCATATGGCAGCCCTCAGTCATCAGTCACTCCAGCCACTGCCAGAAGAGCCTGGAAGGGGGTCTGGCTAATTGACCACGTAGGAATTACCCATTAATTCTCTTCCTGTTCCCATTCTTGCACAAAAAGAATTGGAAGAGAACTTGGGCTGATGGGAAGGGGCTTTAAGCCTTTCCCTCAGAGGCATTTCCACCCTGTTTGAGTGGCGTGGCCATCGATCAGATCCTGCCCTCAGAACTGCATGTGGGGTCTGTTATTCTTTACCTTGACCCGAGCCTGGTCGGAGAGGAATTCTCCAATTTCCTCTGCCTTCTCCTCATCTGGGCAGCGAAGGGGGAGAGTGGGAGAGTCATTTAGCAGCTGGAGCTATGGTCGCCTCCGCAGGACACGGGTGGTGGTGGGAGCCGTGGGGGCTCAGTGGCACCGTGCTCACCTGTGGTAACTGGTAGCACTGGCCTTCCCCAGAACAGCTCCTACCCACATGGGCCAGATGTTTTGAGCATCAGTTGCCTAAAGCCAAGTCAGAGTGAACTCATTCCCATGACATTAACTGAGGGGGATTGAGTTGCAGTGTTTTTCTAAAGGAACAAAGCCCAGGATTAGGAAGAATCATAATACTTTATAAAAACACATGCAAGGGCAAGGGAGGCATGAGTGGCCTGGGATTTGACAGAACCATAACCAAAAAGTGCTAACACAGGCTTAAAACAAGCAGGCTGGCAGCGCAGTGAGGATATAGTGAGTGTCTGGGGCTCAGGAAATTCAGCTCTAGCCTGTCTGGTCATAGTGCAGCAGGAATCCCTAAGTAACGGTGTGGTTGGTCCTCTGCAGTTGTAGTTTGATCCAAGACAAGTGCTTAACTCCCAGCTTGTAGCTGTTACACTGCGCCGTGAGGGATTGCCTCAGTAAATTGAGCTCCGAGGAGCAGAACTAAAGCTTTTCTGTTTCAAGGACTCACTCCATTGACTTTCTCAGGAGCTGGATTGG
Source organism: Mohoua ochrocephala (assembly GCA_013398855.1). Taxonomy (NCBI): domain Eukaryota; kingdom Metazoa; phylum Chordata; class Aves; order Passeriformes; family Acanthizidae; genus Mohoua; species Mohoua ochrocephala. The sequence continues at coordinate 135,966 of VZTA01009465.1, read as the reverse complement.
CCTCCATGTGATTTAGCCATTAAGCCAAATTGAATCTTCACTAGCTGTCAAAAGCACTAGACATTAGTTAGGCAAGGAGCAACCAGTGGCTGGAGGAGAACTCTGACCTCTCCCTGCTGGTCCCGAACGTCGTCGTAGGCAGAAGGTTTCACTTGCAGTATGCTCGATGGCCTTCATCACCTTGGCACGTGAAAGCAGAGAGCCGGGAGGCTTTCTTCTGTGTCCCTGAGTGGGGCAGAAGAGAAACCTCTGTGTTTGGCTGCTTTTATTCCCAGCAGAAAACCTGGCTGGAAGACACGTCGCCATCTCTTTCTGAGCACCCTGTTTTGTGCTCGTGTTCCTCGCTCTCCCCCACCAGATACAGCTGGTGGTAGTTTTGCAGCTGATGCCAAACATCCGCTTGGTACGTGGGATCTGGCAGAAGCACTGCAGGATGCAGGATGGTCTCGGGAGAGCAGCTGTGAGCCTGATGGTGAGAGGATGAGGAGCCAAGGGCTGGGGGATCGAGCTGCTGTAACGTGGAGCTGCTCTGAGGGTGAGGGGATGCCCAGCTCTTGCTTTGCCAGCTCTGTCAGTGCCCGAGAGCTGGCAGGATCTCACACGGCATTGCAGTTTGGTACCCGTCTCTGAAATGAATGGGAAGAACGAACCCAACCCGCATTTCAGTTGATTTTCCTTGGTTTTTATTTCTCAGTATTTCCCTTGCCTCCCTGCTAGTGTGGGGAGGAGGAGAGTCAGCGCCGTTTCCCTTTACCTCCTGTGCTCTCTCTGATGAGGCTTTTACACTCACTGCCCTGAGTTTTCAAGACTCTTTGCTAACTTTGATGCTGGATTTCCAGAGGTACGATGCATCTGCAGCCCCCGCAGGCTGCCGAAAACGCAGCCGAAAAGTGTCTGGGAGCAGACAGCACGGAAAGCTTGCGTGTGCTGCTGAAATCCTGGCTCTTCTGCCTGGCGACAGCCCTGCTAGTGGAGGGAGCCGGGCACGAGATGGCGCAGGAAGGCAGTGAGGGCTCCCGGCTCAGCCCCGTGCTGCCAGGGGAGGGACGCCTGGTGAGCACCTCGAGCTCCCTTTCCAGGGAGATGTGTCCGTCTTGTGCACCGCCACCCTGCCTGCCTCCCCCTGGACGCTGCCCCTGGACGAGCTCCCCTCGGGAGAGAGGAAGGGAAAGGGTGTGGGGGTCCGTGGGTTTGTTCCCAAAGGATGCAGATGTGTCCCTGTAACGACAGCGTGGGTTCCTGGCGCGGGCGGTAGGAAACGGGCTGGTTCCCAGGTGTTGCCTTTCTGCAGCACCGAAGGGAACAGACGTGCCCCACCGCGGGGGTCTGCGAGGCGGGGAGTTCCCAGAGCCCACGCAAAGAGGGCTCCTTCTCTTTTCCTCCTGCTCCTGACCCTGCCGTCAAGCCAGAAATCTGCCGGAGGGAAAGAAGGTGGGGTGAGGAAGTCGTGTTTGCAGGCAGTGTGACCAGAAATAGAAATATTTAGGGAACAGGAACACAGCAGTCGCAACAGGGGGAGGAGAAGACCTTTGTCTCCTCTGAAGGGCGAAACAACAGAAATTGCGGGATAATCAAAGCAGTTCTGAAAGCGCGATGAATTCATTGTAATTAAGCCAGCTGCCAGTGCAGCAGGAATAAACACAGCCCTGCCTGATTGCGTCTCTTTCCCCACAGGCCGTGTACAAGCTGGCAGACGTGGCCTGCAAGTGCCACGGCGTGTCGGGCTCGTGCAGCCTCAAGACCTGCTGGCTGCAGCTGGCCGACTTCCGCAAGGTGGGCGACCTGCTGAAGGAGAAGTACGACAGCGCCGCGGCCATGAGGATCAGCCGCAAGGGCAAGCTGGAGCTGGTGAACAACCGCTTCAACATGCCCACCCAGGAGGACCTGGTCTACGTGGACCCCAGCCCGGACTATTGCCTCCGCAACGAGACCACCGGCTCCCTGGGCACGCAGGGCCGGCTGTGCAACAAGACCTCGGAGGGCATGGATGGCTGCGAGCTGATGTGCTGCGGGCGGGGCTACGACCAGTTCAAGAGCGTGCAGGTGGAGCGCTGCCACTGCAAGTTCCACTGGTGCTGCTACGTCAAGTGTAAAAAGTGCACAGAGATCGTCGACCAGTACGTGTGTAAATGAAAGGAGCCACCAAAGCGACAAATCTATATTATATAAATCTATATAAATATATTTTATATTTGTATAAATAAACAGATGATGATAATAATTAAAGAAGCTTATTTAAGAGACATTTTGGTTTTGAAATTTCCCCCTCCCATCAGGCCAGCTAATTTGACATGCCTTCAGTTCTGCTGGGGGAGTGAGTTTGTCTTTGGGTGCATCTCCCCTCGGATGTTTCAGGCAGGGTGGAGAAGCTGAGGAGGTGCTGGCAAAGGACACCAGCACGTGCCATTGCATTACAGAAAGCAAGCCAGTGAGAAGAGGAGTGGTGGGTTCTTTCTTCTCTCTGGTCAGTGAATCTCAGCATTTTGCAATAGTTACTGCACATTACAAATTACAGCCAGACATGGGTGAGTCCTAGTTCTTCAAATTTCAAATCCTGCACTGGGGGATTCGGAACGGATTCTTGGTCCCTCTAAAGGGCTTTGTCTCATTAGGGGGAAGGTTAGCTAAGGCTACGAGGGTATGGCTTAAAATCCTCAGTCTTGTAAACCATTGCTGGATGCTCCCCAGACCACAGCGGGGTAGAGGAAAGTTCACAGCCTGCTGTTGTGAGGAAGGAAGGTTCCATCTGTGGCTGACCAGTGCACAGCCTGGGAGTCCCCCTGAAGCCAGCACCTAGCTCTTCCATACCACCTAGGCCCAGGGAAATCTGCCCAGCTCAAACCACGTGGCTGTGTGTGTGAGGGATTTTTTATTTTCTTTTTCCTTTTAATCCCATGCTGAAACTTAATTTTTCAATACAGAGGAGAAGCCGCCGGTGCCAGGGATGTTTGCAGAGTGTATTTTGCCAGTGGAAAGAAGCATTGCACACACACACACGCGCACATGACTGCGTAAGCACTCCTCATCCTGCTGCCGGTTCTCCTCTCTGAAGTGGATGCAGGTGGTCACCTTGTTCAGCTCCATTACATCCTGCTCACCACCAGCCCGGTTGTACAGCTTCTCTGTAGCATTAAACACCCCTCAACGACGTTTCTTTCCCTCTGTTGCTCATGTGCATGTGTGGTTTTGTTCTGTTCTTTCGGTGAGGTCCTTTTATCCTGCTGCTCTGTGTTTCAGAGTGCAGGGGCCGTGCTCTCCACGTTAACCACAGGAGCACGTGCTCCCCGAGCGTGGGTGTGTGTGCACCCATGGAAGTCTTTTCTGTGTTTCTCCTCGGTAATAAAAGACTATAATAAAACTGTACCAGGGCAGAAGGCATGACCAAAGTCTGCTAATCAGTCTTACCACACTGGGATTTTAGCACAATCCAATTCCTAAAGCAGGGAGCAAATGCTGTTTCTAGGACAAGACATTTCCTGTACCTCTCAGCATCTGCAGAGTTCATCATTTGCAGTCAGAACAATCAAGAGAAGCCAATTCCCAAAATATAAGGGTTTGCTAATATACATCCCCTTTGTTACTGACATTGCAAGGGTGTTGGGAGGTTTTTTTTCCCTGTAAATTTTAATATGCTCAAAATATGCCAGTAAGCAATGAGCCAGTCATGAAGATTATTATTTTTATATTAAACCTCTGTTTCGTATAAAACATTGCAGTTTTACAGATTCCACCATTTCAACCACCAGAGAAGAATTTATATGTACCTTTCATACTTCAAATATTTGAGTACTCCAGAAAAGCGCAAGGAAGAGAAATTATGCTCGATAATTAGGAGCTATTGTTTTTTTAAAACCAATGTGTCCAGTTTTTATTTTATTTTTTTTAATCCAACAGGCAATATATTTGCTGGCATCCCAGAATGCAGTTTTTTTGGAATATAAACAGTGGCCTAGATTTACTTTATTATATAAAATCCAAAGCCAGTGGTATTGTAATTCAAAGTAACGGAAATAGTTTTCCATGCATGGAAAAAATGTGAGTGCAGTGGCCTGATCCAACTCCCATTAAACTTCAGTGGGAGCTGGACCGAGCCCAAGATCGGATCAAATGTGTGAGCTATTCACTCCTGGGATACTCTGTTTCTAGCCCGCTAATAAAACTCGCTGTACCTTGGACACATCTGAAAAAGACCTTTCCTCCCACCACCCTCACCTCGTGTTCTTGTCCATCCTCGTTGCATCAGTGCTCGAAGGTGTCAGCTATTCGTATATGGCACCCTCAGGCATTGTTAACGTGTCTAAGAGTTTGAAATTACTTCATCTGGCCTTTCTGATAAAGACCACACATTTCAGGGAGCCGGAGCTCTCCTCGCGGTTTGGCACCACAGTTACATTTGTGGGTGTAAACAACTTGGGGAGCGGGAAAGTTGGCATTGTTAGGGCTGCTATTCATCTGAGTGTCCCTGGATGTGTCCTTCTTTTTCCACCTAAAATGTTGTCTGGATGGAAAAAAAAAAGATGTTTTTTGGCCTTTTGTCCCAGCATTCCAGACCTCTGGCAGCCTGGTTGGAGCCAGCAGTTCCTGTTGGACTGGGACCTTGCAGCGATAGGAGAGAAGTGACCATTGGATTTCTTTCCTCCTCCTTTTTTTTTTTTTTTTTTCCACAAGACCCAGATTTCAGTATTTTAGATTTTCTGGGAATTTTGTATCCAAAAATTTGATCCCACTAAACTCTAGCTTCAAACTTCATTTCAATGGCACTCACACGTGAAAGAACCTCCGTAGAGTGGTAGTAAGTATAAAATAAGAACACGGCCAGACTGGCTTGATGCAAATCCAAAGGAAGTCCAACAGAAAGCTGCAGCAGAACTGCTGCTTTCCTGTGGAAGTCCAAAAGTGGTGGATTTTAAGTTGTGCCTTGTCTGATGCACAAAGTGATGGAGAGGGGCGTGGGGCTGAGAGCTAAGCTTAATTCTGAGCTCTGCTGATAATCTGCTTTGCAATTTTCAAAGAGTTACTTAATTCCTTTGCATTTTAGCCTCGATGCCGCCTCCTGTATAAAATAAGGAGCAGGATACCTCCTTTTTCTGTGAGGCTCTTTGGGAAATACGGCTGAAAAAAGTTTTAATGGAAGGCCTGGGTTCTGTGCTCGTTAGCTCTGGCAGGCAGACAGCTGCACCCACATTGTGTGGGGACGCTGGGTTCGGCACAGAGAGGCTCAGCAGCACCTTGCAGGGTCGGAGGTGGTTTCTGGGGGGCTCAGGAGGAGCCTCGGGGGGTCTGCAGCAGCAAAGCTTTACTCTGGCACAACGCTGGAGGAGGAAGGACTGCGCTACAAAAGAGAGGTCAGCTCAGGGCTTGTTTATTTGTGGGTATTGAAGATCTTGCAGCTGAAGTAAGGCTTAGGGAGGTCAGCCTGGTTTCTGCCTGCCCAGGTTCTGTTTGCAGTTTCGTATGGATAAGATACTCACACAGTACACTATTATGCACTGCGGGCTGGCAACTGGCTGCCACATTCCAGCCCTGAAGTCACTGCACTTCAAGGCTGATCGAAATGGCCACCCTTAAGTCAAGTAAAACGAAAATATTTGGGGCTTAGAGGCGCTGTGCAAATATACTGTTACTGCAAGTCGGTGAACACGGGCTCCTAAACGGGGCAGAACAGGATGCAAATCTGTCATCATTTTCCAACTGGCAAGTGCTGCCTAAGTTGGAGTGGGAATGAATGAGGCCTTAGTGTGCTCTGCTGCAAGGGAAGCTGAGCAATAGCTGATCCCAGAACAGGAACTTTCAGTCGGTATTAATCACGCTAAAAAGAAGGTGGCAGGGTTGTGAGAAAATTTAAACGAACCTTTTAACACGGCTGAAATTGAGGCCGTTTGACTCATTTGGAAGCTCCCGTTCTTTGTCCCCAAAAAGTCTGTGCCTGCTTAGAGCTCCGTGTAACAGAGCAGCTGCTGCCTTCTGCAATTCAGGAAACAGCCACACTGAATCCAGACGTGCAGCATTGGTGTAACTTACACCTTCTGTACGGACCAAAGTTTTGTAGCCCTAACAAAGCACGAACGAAGCAGATCTTGTTCAGTCGTGAAATCAAACATGCGGGAGCCTCTCTCTGCTCACTTGACCCCAGCCAGGGAGAAGCCTAGTAGGTTTAAATTACACTGTGGGAGCAATTCCTGATCACCTGTGGCTACAGAAATACAGACAGTATTTTCATCTGCTGACACAGCCACAGAACATCCCAAGGAGACCTTGGGAAATGCCTTCCAGTGACTACAGGGCATTTCTCAAGCGTCTGTCACAAGGCTTGTCCAGAATCAGCTGCTTATATGGTCATTAACTTTCATTTAGCTTTTGTTTAACTACATTTCAGGTTAAATAGTTTCTAGCAGATACTCTGTGAAGTCAAGTTCACTGAAGGGCAGGCTCTGAAGGAGCCGTGGTAGGACAGACAGACAGAAGATGTGAACATAATACCAGAACCCCTTCTTCTCACAGGCAGACTCTGGCTGTGTCCAATCCCTGGGACCCAGAGACGCATCCCATCTCCCTGGTGCAGATGTGTATCCTGGCCGTGTTCTGACTCCCTGGCACCAACAGCCTGTGTGCAGAGGCTTGTGGATGCAGAGACTGTCGAGTGGGTAGCCTGTCCCAGCTCCAGGCTTTGGGCCTGGGCCACATCCTGAGCATACCAGCTCTGAAGTCTAAATATAACCAGCCTCAAAGATAAGCAAAGATTAGATTTCCGTGCCCAACAGAAAGGACAAAAAGAGTCATGATCAGCAGTTATAAATCCCCAAATAACAATAATAACCCCCCCAGTATGATACAATGATCACAGCATGCTCATCCACCAGCCCTCTCCTGCAGGACCTGCAGCTGCTACTAAACTCTTTTGTTTCTTAGTTCTGTTTAAACGACGGTTGAAATCTATTTTTTTTTTTTTTGCATTAGAATTCAAAAACGTGTGACCTACATGACAGCATTTCCTTGAAGATAGAAAGGGGGAGGGAGCAAACAGGGTCAGGAGCTCTCCCCGTGAGCAGTGATAACACGCAGCAGCCATAAAAAGAACTACTAAATACTGCCCTGTGACCCTCAAGTGGGACACCTGCCCTAAGTGCCACAGTCACCTCTCCACGTTGCCCACCCAATGCAAGCTGGCTCTGACGTTCTCTCCAACCCCCCAGTGCTGGCAACAGTTCCAGCTGTTTGGAATGTGGTGGCTGCAGCAGGCACCAGCCCTCAGCAGCATGACTGGGGGTGTGGTGAGGGTCAGCCCTCGGAGATTTGGGAGGAGAGGAAGACCCCGATGAGGACAGAAATACAAAGAGAACGAGCAGACTTTGCTGGGAGGCAGGGAGACTGCAGTACCTCCCCCAGGCCCTTTCCCCACTGGTGCTGTCACAGGTGGTGATGCCTTAGGTTTTAACTTTTCTATATTTCCCAAACCCTACCCTGCCCTGCCTGGTGTGTGACTCTGCAGTTCCTTGTGCCCTGGGAGCTGCTGTTCTCTCCTGCTGCTCACACACAACAAACCTCTGCAGGTTCCACTCCAGGGACACCAGGCCCAAAATGTGTCAACTCAAAGCCTCTAAAGGGGGGCAAACTCGGGGTGATTCCATCATGAACTGAGGTGATCATTGGAGAATGAACCCTGATATGCAGATGAACCAAACTTATCAAAGGGTGAACCCTGATATGCAGATGAACCCAGGGTCCATCTTGGGTATAGCCTCTGGACTGCCCAGGGTGAGCCTTTGAAGGCCCTGCAAATAAATACCTTCCTTTATTCCCTTATTCTTGTCTGGTCTCTGTGTTTTAGGTGGCTGCTTAAGGCACCAGTGGCAGCTGTCCTGGGGAATTCAGAAGAGAGTTGCTCAGGTGTGTTTGCCAAGAGAGATGAAGCAGTTTAAAGGCTTGCAGCAATAACACACATCCTGACAAAAAAAAAGGTCCAGGCTCTTCCTTACCCTGAGGCAGTTTTGTTCTGAATCATCATTTGTCTTATGGCTCTTCCTAGAGTGCCATATCGCTGTGTCAGCCCTTCACAAGACTCCCAGAGCATGGAGATCACGCGGGATGGGCAGGATGAGCCATTGCCCTGCAAGGACAACGCCGCCTTTCAGGGGGAAAACATTAAAAGATGTGGGGTAGACCCAGTATTGGAGCTAATTGCAAGCCTGTCTTGTCCACAGCCTCGAAGAACTGCGTAAGTGCTTTGTGCCTTCTTGGGCTTGGGAAACATCTGGAGCAGCTGTTAGAGTGGCAGCTCTCTGCAATTCACTGCGATGATTCTGGCCAGTCTCAGTTTCACTTGCCACAGGCAAATTTGTTTTCTCTTGCTTGGGAGCAACAGAGTTAACCCGTAATGACCTGCCAGCTTCCACAAATCACAGGGCTGTGTATACAGGACAAACACATTCTGAAGGAATTAAGGCAGTGAACATTTTGTTACTGCTACATTTTCTAGGAGTCATCTGTGAATGCCCAGGCAGCACACAGCTCTGTTGTTGAAGATGTGTTTTGCTGTATTGCAGAGCGCAGCTTTGCTTTTTGATTCCCAGTCTCCTGAACCAGAATCAACTACCCAAATTCCTTTTATTTAATATTCACTGAATCAGTATTCCTATCTCATTTTCCCTCTTAGTTGGCTGCTTACACATTAAGTTACGGTGACAGGAAGTGACAGATGAAAATGACACACCGTTTTTTTACATCTATTTTTCGTCAGTGAAGCTCAAAATATTTGAAAACCATTAGCGCCATTTTACAGAAGAAATCCTGAAAGACAGGGCAGGAAATACTTCATCCGACAGGCACGGGGTGGAGCTGGAGCAGCCGCTGCAGCTGCTGCTCCCCGTGCTGCTGCCCAACGGCTGTCAAAACACATTCTGATTGATGAGAGACACCCTGAGTACATGTAAGAGTGGCTACCTTGCTCCCTTCACAACAACAAAAACTTTAATGAATGTGTGAGATGGGACACATTTTAAAGGGGACAATAGGGAATCGTACTTTTATAAGCAGGGTTTTAAGGAATGGGCAGTAGGTATTTACTGTTTGTGGGTATTAGGGATCAAAACAACTCGAATATTGATTTATAGGGATAATTTTGCTTCCATTAACTATCGCATTCGCGCTCACTGGTTTGAGCTAAAATCTCTGGGTGTGGGGACAAGTGTGTGGGTTGGAGCGTGGCTCAGCAAAGCACTAAAGCACACAGAGCCACACAAGTGACAGACAGGCTCTCCAAACCATCCCGTTATTCTCCCTGGCAATGGCTAAGATTGTCCTCTAACAGAGCAGCGTTCCCTTCGTGTTTGACTGTAAAACAGGCAGGTGTAGGGTTTCCACCATTTTCCCCAAGGACACTATTTTGGGAGGCGAAACCTCCACGTCACGTAGGTTTTCCTGCTGCTCTGCCAACACTTCCCATTCCTTAACAGGGCAAGCTCTTGTTCTCTCTGGTGCTCCCCCTCCGTGCCTCCACACCGGACACAGGCGTTTGGGCCTGTCCCCTGAGCCAGGCTTCCCGGATGCCTCCTGCGACATCAGCCCTGGGAACCCTGCCTGCTTTTCACCAGACATCCTTCTGGTCTTGTACCGGCCGTGGCCTCCCCACCCGGTGCCATGCCCGGAGCAGGCAGGTCAATCCCGAGCACTGAACCCCATCCAGCGGGGCCTCTTCCCCCTCCTCCAGCTGCCCTGGACACGGAGGATGTCCACACCACAGAGTCACAGTGTCACAGAGTCACAGACTGGGTCAGGCTGGAAGGGACCACAGTGGCTCCTCTGGTGCCACCTCCCTGCTCCAGCACGGCCATCCCAGAGCACAGGGCACAGGATTGTGTCCACACAGGGCTGGAATATCCCCAGTGAGGGAGACTCCCCAACCTCTCTGACAATCTGTTCCAGTGCACAGTCACTTGAAAAGTAAAGAAGTTCTTCCTCTTATTCGAGTGAAACTTCCTGTGCATCAGTGTTTGCCCGTTGCCCCTTGTCCTATTGCCTGGCATCACCGAGAGGAGGCTGGCTCCATCCTCTTGGCACCCCCCTTCAGATACTTATAGACATGGATGAGGTCCCCTCCCAATCATCCCTTCTAATGCAAAAAAAAAGAAAAGATTTCAACTGTCATTTAAACAGAGCTAAGAAACAAGACATTACAGTAACAGCTTCAGGTCCTGCAGGAGAGGACTGATGGATGGAAGGCATGAGCATGACATGATCATTGCGTTATAATGGGGGTTTTATTATTGTTATTTGGGGATTTACAGCTGCTGACCATGAGTCTTCTTGTCCTTTCTAGTACAAGTTCTGTTGGGTACCTTCCCCCCAGTGAGCTGTGCTGTGCCTGGGTGGCTCCGGGCTGTTCCCACAGGTGGCCTCTCTGCCGTGGCAGTGTTGGGTGGCATGGGGTTTCCCAGGACACCGGTTCTGACAGGACAGGGTGCCACTGCCGCCTGCTCAGGAAGCAGTGAAACACACAGGAAGCCGTGAAACAGGGAACCCCCCTCCAGCCCGGAGGCCATCGCTGGGGGCTGGGAACTCCATTCTTTGCCAACCCCCTCCGTTCTTTGGCCACAACAATCCCATGCTACAGGCTGGGGACAGAGTGGTTGGAAAAGGACCTGGGAGTGTTGGTCAACAGCTGGCTGGACATGAACCAGCGTGTGCCCAGGCGGGCAAGAAGGCCAATGGCATCCTGGCTTGTATCAGGAACGAGAGCACCGTCTTAAACTGCGCCAGCTGAAGGCTTAGTTTGCACATTAGGAAGAAGTTCTTCACAGAAAGGGTGATTAGACAGAAGTGGGCTGCCCAGGGAGCCGGTGGAGTCGCCGTCCCTGGGGGTGTCTAGCAAAGAGCGGACACGGCCCTCAGTGCCATGGCCTAGCTAACACGGTGGTGTCTGGTCACGGGTGGGACCCGAGCATCCCACAGGCCTTTCTCCCCCGATTCCATGAACCTGTTCCCGGGAGGAGAGGGGGGGATGACCCCCGGCTCCGACCCCCGGCTCCAACCCCCGCTCCACCCTCGGCGCGGCTGCGCGGCC
>VZTA01009465.1:107642-124529 GCA_013398855.1 Mohoua ochrocephala | reverse complement strand
CGCCGGGCCGGGCTGAGGCCCTGCGGGCGGCTGTCCGGGGCGGCGGCGAGCGGAGCCCGCGGTCAGGGAGTTCGCTCTGGGGCACGGCGGAGCGCTGGGGAATTGCCGGCTGCGGGAGGAGGCTTTAGGCCAGTGGAGCGCTCTAAGTGGGTCAAGAGCACCGTAAGTGGGTCTTGTTTATAGCCTTCCGTGCACTTGTTGCTTGTCAGGGCAGGGAAATCTGCTGCTGCCGCTGCGCCTGAAATCTTCTTACAGAGGCAATATAAATAATAATTCCTCCGCTTGCACAATATGGGAACCTTTTTTTTTTTTTTTTTTTCAAGCAGAGTGTTTTTAAGTGCACGTATCTATCAACACTGGAGTTACCAGCAGTAGATAACGTAATATAAATATTTGATATTAGGGTAACCGCAATTTGGATGTTCTCAAGTGGCATCTGAAGAAACTTTTTTAAAAGTTGGTTTCTTTTTTTTTTCCTGAGATAATCAGGTATTCATCTCTGGTTTGCTTGGGATGAACAACAAAGACGTTTAAACATATGGTAATCGCCTGGAAGACAAAGAAGAGATGACAGCTGTTGTTCTTTACTGGGGTTTTCAAGCAGTGTTAGTTTCTTTTTGTGTTTGTCGTAGCCTTACAAGTCAGTCGATTTTGTGGCTTCGGTAGATGTGTGGGCATTTGTTTTGGGAAAACCACTAATATTAAATGATGCCTTTTTTTTGTCATACGGGCTTTGTCACTCTGTGTACGTAAACCATGGTGCACTTGTCACATAGCAGAAAAGCTTTTAGCTCTTACCCCTTTTAAAAAGGAGCTTCGTGTTCTTCATGCAACGTTGAAGTTTTTCAGGCAGATGAATTGTCTTGTGTATCACAACCATGCTGTGCATTTTTAAAAATGGATGGAGTTTTATGAAACTGGCCAGGCCCTGTGGGCAAACCCTTCTCGGTATAATCTGGTTTCAAGAGTTGATGTCTTAGAGCGTAATTTAAACTCTTGTTTTCACTCCCCTGCTGTAGTCAGTGTCGGGGAGTGTTGAGTTTCTGGCTTCGTCCTGGCTCTGGTCTTCACAGATCTGCTCTGGAAGTCAGTGAGGAGCTGTGTGCTGCACATCGCTCTCAGTATTGCTGTGAAAATCCTCAGCTTTCAGAGGCCTTTTTGTAGTATTTCAGCGTGGAGGTGCTTGTTTGCTGCAGAACCTTAGTGAGACTCCTTCAGATTGGTGGTAGCTGCTGTAAGAGGGGAAAATACGTTTGTGATCGACAGAAGTAGGTGTTGTGTCACGGAACTGTGGGTGCAGCACAATCATAAAACACGGCCAGTTTCCCTTGTTGTCTTTGGCCATGGCCTGGTCTTGTTTATAGGAGAGAGGAAGTTGGTGTTTTGAGTTTGTTCTTTTTCTTTTCCTGTAGGGTTGCAAGCCAGTTGCAGTTATAAGAAGATTTCGTGCTGTGGTTCTTGCATTGTAGGGATAACTTATAAATAGTGTGCAAACTTCATCTGTTCTGCGACGCTTCAACCCATATGAAGGCTCTGAGTGTGTGTTAGTAGGCAACTTAAAAGAAGGTCATTGTTGTGTTGGAAGTGTAAGATTAGTTGATAAAATACAGAAATGATTCCCTTGTCTGAGCTGACAACTAAATATGGTTGTGAATAAGGTTGTTGGCAGCTTTGCTGTGAAAGCCATGGAGGATAGTTGCTAATGTGGAAAACTGAATCAGAATAAGCGATGGAGGAGCTGAAAGCTGCATCCCAACTCAGCCCAGGTTTTCAAAACGATGCTTTCTGAGTGTAAATCAGATATGAAAACATAATGTGGTGTGAAGGACAAGCGCGTATTTTTGGCACGCTTCTTCAAGCAAAACCTTTCATGGTGAACATTTCTTCAGCAGATTCTTATATATTATATGTGTATTCTCAAATACAGATTTAAAATGCGACGGGCAGAGGAGCTTAAATTGTCTTAAAGAGACAAGAGAGCCAGACCCATGGGGCTCTCCATCACCCCCTTACCCCAGTCTTTGCCCCGATGGAGTTGGATCAGCGCTGTTGAGCTGGCGACGTTGCTCTGGGTTTGTCCGAGTGGCTAGTGACCAGTGCTTTTGGCAGTGTGGGTGGGATTCAGATTGGAAGCCTGACTCCTGGACACACAGGATTAGAAGGCTGGGCTTTGGGAAGCCTGTGCTTGCTCTAGGCAAGCGTTTCTGTAGATCTGTGATGAAGGAAGATTAATGGGAATTGGCAGGGCATGTAATGCCAGTGATTTTAATGCTTGGATCTCTGCTCTTACCTCATGTCTCCAGTTGCATGTTCAAGGAGCTGTGTCAAGCATTCATGTACGAAGGATACTCGATATTAGGCGCTAAAAATTTTGCGAGTTTTACAGGTTTTGGGTTGCATAACCATGTTGTCCAAGACACTGTGCAAAGCAACAAGGCTTGCTTTCGTCAGTGGAGATGCTGCTTGTGCATGAGGAAAATCTTGATAAGGAAACTTCAGGAGGTCGTTGGATTATTATGCCATCAGCAATTCAAATCCTCGAACAGAAGTAGTTCTGAAATGGAAACAGCAGTTTTGAGTATTTATGATTTGAAAGTGTCTGTCTGAGTCATTCAGTGAATTCTCTGACAGACGGTGTTGGTAGATTTGAAAAGACGTTGCACAAGATAATGGTGGTGATTATGAAAAAGTATTTGGGATGGTGTTTAAGGGGAGGACTGTTATTTTAGGCTGTATTGTTTTCTGATAGAACTTGTTTTAAACGCCTTGTTTTTTTACAAGACGTCGTATTTCAGCCGGTTGTGCTTAACATGGTGAGTGTCTGCCTCTGCCTTTTAAAGCACTCTGTTTGTCAGGACGAGTCTGACCAAGAAACCAGTTTTCAACAGTTAAGAGCATGGAAACAGATAAGATACTAGTTCTGATTCTTCAGGAAACTGGTTTCCGAAAACATTCTTAACTTCCATTTGTTTATTTGAATATAAACAAATGTCCTCCTACTGGAACATTTGACTTTTGAAGCAGGGTGCTGCAGGTCAGCGTGTAAACTAATAAGAAGCAGAAGGTGAGTTGTTTTCACATAGTTCCTGTTACAGAGCTTTGGAGAGAACAACCTCCTGCCTTCTGTGTCGAGGAGGGAGAGATTCAGACTTTAAACCACCATGTAACTGTAAAACTCAACTTGCCCAGGGATTACATGTGTTTTCTGGAAAGTTTGTCTCAGTGGTTTGACACAAAAATATAATCTTGGTCCAGTCTGAAGATGAGCCTCGAGGTTTCCTTTCGGGACAGGGTGACAGACTTTCTGTCTCCCCAGGGCTGTTCACCACGTCGGGATGTGGCAGCTGCTGTGGTGATAGGCAGGCAGCCTCTCTCGGGAAAGGAGGTGCCACACAGCTCATGCTGTTGCTACTTGATTTGAGAAATAGCAAAGAACTTGAAGTGAGTTGGCAAAATTAAGGTGCTTAGAAATACGAAAAGCAAGTATTATATCTCTAAATAGCATTTTGCTTTCTGATTTAACATGCTTACTCATGTATTCCGGAGTTGCAGGTCTCTGCTGCTCTGTTGGTGGAGGAGAGGGTCTCTTTTTCTGACCAGGCAGGATCCTTTGGGCTTCTGTGAACTGCACGTGTGTCAGTGATTCTGGGGGCATCTCAGGGCTGTGTTTCTTGTGGTTAAATTGACTGCAGAAAGGTGTCTTCAAACGTATAGGTGGATATAAATTTGACAGGACATGTAATTGTCAGTGTAGAAAAATTTGCTGCATGGTTCAGATGGGTTTCAATAGCTGTGAAAATGCGATGGAGTCTGCTGGGATGTGCCAGCTGCTGTAGCTCTCTGTGAACAGGACTAATTAAGCCCTTGTGAGAACAGAAAATAGTCGGGCACTATTTACAGGAGGAAAGTGTTGGAGCAGGCAGAGCTGTAATCATTGGCTCTGAGGTACCTTTACACAGCAGTAGGCAAGAGAGGAGACAATTTGCTTGCAGAATGGGCTCAGAGTCATATCTGAATACTCAGAGTGGGTATTTCAGTGTTCTGCCAGCACATCTGAGTGCATTGCAAACTTCTGTTGAGACCTGCTATGGGAAAAGCTACTTCCTTTTTTTTGCCCTGTTTTATTCTCTTCCTTCTGCTGGTATTTTATCTCGAAATGCTGAATGTTCACGTTTCTCACCTATTGGTGAAAACCAAACTTACAGCAGGTATAGATGTCATGATGTTGCAGTGTTGCCTACATTTGAATAGGTCCTGCAGGAGTCTAGCTGCCTGCCAGAGGGAATGGTTGTTTTCCTAAGGGTATCTGTGATCATCTGCATGTGTATAAAGATAAGGTGTCACTGGGCTGCTTTATCACAAGTGCACCAAAGCCATTTCTCATGTCTGTTCATCCAGTTTTCCTCCTTTTCTTCTTAACCAAATTAAATGCTCTTTTCCCCCAATGTGTTTGGTTCCATCTGCTTAGAGGATTGCAGGGACTGCCATTCCTCGTTTGAAGCCAAGGGCGGTTGTGCTGCTCCGTTTAGGTCTAGAAGATGACAATTTACGTGCTGTGGAATTTTTTAGGAGATTACTGGATGTGTTAAGCAGTTCTACAACTTCTAGATAAGGGTCATGTTGCCGGTAGGAGCCGTCAGTGGGCTTTTCTCTGCTTTAATGACAGCATTCTGGCGAGGTTCCTGTCTTAGCTCCTTACTGATGGATGTTTTTTCCTTGTCAAGTTTGATTTTTCTCAAAATGTTGTCATAAGTGTGTGTTAGTAAACTGGATGTTTATGGATATTTGAATAACAGGCTGTTCCTGGAGGGAACGAGCCACGGTCCTTCCTGCTCTATGAAATATTTTCTTCATGTAATTCTGCAGACTGCATTAAAAGCACTTACTTGTGCTGCTTTGGTTTCTTGTGCAAACTACTTGGTAGGTGATGCTAGATTTTGGGAGGTGATAAGGACTTCAAGATCACGTATGTCTGTACATTGTTTCTGTTTTTTGTAAAATGCAGAACTTGTGATGGAAACGAGATAGTTGAATAGAAGCAGTAAAAGCTGTCTTTTGAGAGCAAATACCACCAACTCTGGCTACTTGGAGTAAATCTTATGGTAAAAAAATGGTAAAATTCCTTTAGCTGGTGGTAAAATTACCTAGGTTAATCTTTAACTCTTGCTTGTGCTAGAAACGTGTGCGTGTCTCCTGGGCAGCAGTGGGAGCTGTTTGAAAAAGCCGTGCAGGGCAAAGGTAAGTGTGGTTGAGACTGACTGTATCTCAGTCCTGAGAGTCCTGGCAGCCTTTGAGCTGCAGGGAAAGGGATTTTGGCACTTGGAACAAGGAAGTGGCTGGCTAGTAGGACTTGGGATGAAGAGTCACATGCATTTCAGCCTCTCTCAGCTGACAGCTTAGGTATGCTTTTGTCATGAAGAGCTCTGCGCTGCATTTCCTGGTGGGCTGCTCCTGAGACTGAGCAGTTGCCATTCCCTGGTGTAAACGGAAGGATTTACCTTTTCTGTTTTCTTTCCTAATGCTTTAATTTATATGTTGGAGTCCATGGCTGGTGGAATTTGTGGGCATGTATTACTTAGACAAATACAAAAGCTGTGGAGGTAGGTTAGTGGTGGTGGAATCTGGTGCTTTCAGACGTTACGAGATGATACAGCCAGTTTGCTCGTGAAGAACAATGTGCTTTGCAAATTGTGTTAGTTTAAGAGTTATTTGTGTGTCTGTGTATTCCCTGGAATGGCATATGGCATTGCAAGGCTGGTCACAGCAATGTTCTGCTGCTCTCAGTATTAATCTTTTAGGCAAATATTTTTTTGTTTTAATGGAACATGACCGTAGAAATAAAAGTAAGAGCCTATTCATAATTTTTATTAAAGTAGCTGTGTGACAAAGTGCCAACTATTGGCTTTCTGCCTGCTGTACCTTCAGTGAGGAACAAAATGGATTATTTTCTGAGGTGAGTGTTCCGAGAGTTGAGAAAAGCATAACAAAGTCAACAAAAGCTTTACTTAGTGGTTTTCTGACCTTTACGTATTCCAGGCTGGAAGGAGGATGCTGAAAAAGGCTTGTGTCATGGTTACCTTAATGTCCATGGTTAAGTGCAACTGCTCTTTGACTTCCTGCTCTGTGACGTTCTAATAATGGGCAACCATGTGAAATCTGCAGCACTGCAGAAATAGTTCAATAATAGATGTCTTATAAAAACCCTTTCCTTTTTACGAGCTTCACTAACGCAGGGAAGGAAGTTGCTAGGTAGCTTAGACTTGATTTGTAAGGTATTTCTCCAGGGGCAGTTCTCAAATACATTTTTGGTGTAGAAGAGGAATACTAAATTTAAATATAAATACTATATTATTTAAATATATACCAATTATTTGTTCTCTTTTTAGATCATCCCTGAGAAACAGAGAGTATAATTTGCTAAAGCCTCCTTTTTCTCTGTTAGGATTTTTCATAGGTGTTTGTTCTGGCCTTCTTGTATCAACCAGGACTGTAAAGAAAGAAGGTCAGTAATAAAATGTTAAAACTTTCTGGGTTACAAAAGCAATCTTTGATTCAGTAGGAAGTGACTTGTTGCTGAAATAACTGAGGAGGTGTCTATTGGTTTTAGTTACTTTGTCTGTAAAACTCTTCTAATTTGGCCTTGAACCTGTGCTCTAGAGTTTAAGGGTAGGATGTATTCTGCCCTGAAGGCAAAGTCAATTTCAAGTTAAGCTCGTCCTTGATGGGCAGCAGGAGAAGCTGACCAGGTTTTGGAGCCCTGGCATGAATGTTTGTGTCCCAAGCATCCAGGCAGCGCGTGATGCCGTTGGAAATGCCAGTTGTGTCAACTGATTTGGAAGGACTCCAGGACACGGGTCAGTGTGGGGAAAGGGAGATGATGCACAAGGCTGTCGGGGATGATACTCCACAATCTCAAATACTCAGATAAGGTCAGGGTTGATGTAGCAGTGCAGCTCTGCAGGACTCTGGGTAACCAGGGCACGCGTTGGGTCGGGAGCAGCAGAGTCTTAAAATGCTGCTGGAAAGGTGGTACAAGATGCTCTCAGAAGCACACAGTTTTTCATTCCTTCGTGTGAGCCCTTTCCAGCTGACTTTTTCTGTATCGGTTAACCGGATCAAGCAGCCCCTTGTTACACATCACAGTAAAGTCATTGTGAGAAACAAAGCATAATCGCAGAACCCATGGCTGTTTTCCTCTGAAAACTCATGTCTTGGCTCTGCTTCAATAGTTCATTATTATACAAGTGCCTGAGGGCTTATCTGCCTGCAAGACTCACATGAGTGTTTTCTTTAGGCTAAGGCCATCCTTGAAAAGGCACAGTTCCACATTGCTGTTCTTTTAGCAGTGTGATGTGTCCCGTAGTTCTTACACTTCCACCTGAAATCGCGTTACGTTTTGAGAGATTATCACGTGTAGACGTTAAAACTTCCTTAAAGCTCAGTGCTTCCTTGTTGAAGATCCAGTTTTGAGGTAACACTTTCTCATTTCAAGCCGAAGGGGCTCGTGAATTGGACAGTAATGGAAGTAATGTCTTTGTAATAAAAGAACAGTTCATGAGCATGTTATTTGTTGCGACATTCAGAGTCACAGGTAACACCGGCGGTATTTGGGGTTGACCAAAGCATAGTTGCATAATTCCTATCGCAGAATGACATTTAGTCATGCTAATGATGGAGCAATTGAGAATTGCTGGCACTTAAAATTAATTACTAGGCAAACATAAAAAGGAAAGGTGGGGAATATACTCATTGCTGCTGCTCGCATCCGAGGCTGCTGCTTCGGGGGACGTGAGAGGTAATAAACCAGTACCAATATATTGTGCTGGTGGTGGTGATCCAGTTGCTAAGCAAACATGCAGGATGTGTGTGTTAAAACTGCTTCTCTTCAGGGATTGCCCAGCAGTCTTTATTCATCTTTGAACTTTTGAGTTGTTTGTACTGAAATCTTGGATCGTCTGGTAAGTTGTCTAGAGAATTGATTATGTTGGGAAGCAAGTGGTCTGCTAGTGAAAACCAGCTCTGCTTTCTATTGGAAATGTTGAATAAGGAAGCCGTGCAACTGGGGAGGTTTTAAACTGTTGGATGTGAGGCTTTGTATAGAAATATTACCAGCACTTACTGTACATAATGTAGTATGTGTAACGTTGGAGCCAGATTTTCTGTCTTGTGTACTACTTGCAGTATGGATGAAGTAGGTTGTATAAATTACAAGCCTTCCCTCCTCCACTGGAGTGCAATGAATGTCAGATTGAAGCTGTCATGCTGGTGCTTTACAACTCCAGCGACACAGGATCCTAAGATAAACTCAGCCTTCTTTTAGGGAAATTTTTAGGCTTTAACAACATGCCATGAAGTGAAGCAGAGAAAATGGAAATGGATTACAGGAAAAGTCTTCTGTGTTCCTCGCTGTTTTCATGCTGTAATATTTATGTCATAGAGGATCTCTCCCAAGCTCTGATTTCAAACTCCCGTGTGGACCAAAAGCAACATTTTATATGGCTTGACAAAGGTCTCTTTTCACTAACTTCAAGTGACCTGAGGCAGATTAACATGCAGATTAATGTATCTGACAGTAATAAATCAGCTTTAACAAGTACCGAGGCAGAGATTTGTTTGGCAGAGAGTTTGGATAAGATACGGTATCTGGAGTTAAGTTGAAGGTTTTGTAGAGAATGATATAGTGGAGATGGTTGAAAATTTCCTGCTTTCCTTGGTTTCGTGCTGATGCATCTTTGTGCAATTTAGCTGTAACTGTATGGAGTTTAAGTCAAAGTTATCTGGGTGAGCGAGCCTACAAAAATGGAAGGATGTTAATTTGGATGAGTGCGTGCATTTTGTCATCCAATGTGATGTAAATGTTTACAAGCTGCTGCGTAGGACACATACTCTGGATTTTTTTCCCTCTCTATGTAAATCGATTATCTAGTTTTTAGTTTTCTTGGAGGAACAGCCTTCATGTTGATGACGCATCTTTCTTGTAGGAATCTTGGACTGTAACCTTTCCAAGCTTGAATACAAACATCAAGAACCAGTGAGGAATTTGAGGTGAGAGAAATTGATCTGTGCTTCCTCGTATGTAGCACAGCTGTTTGTGATAAGTTAGAGTTAGGAATACTTGGTGTGTTGGGGAAAATTACTGCAGTGGTTAAGATAATTGCTGTGTGTTACTCCACGTGGGAGGTACAAGGTCTGTTTGTTTCATTGTTCTGTGTTGTATTTCTCAGAAATGAGGCTTACGAGAAATTTGAATGTTTCTGCAACAAGGTGACAGTGTGACAAGTGGGGCTTCCAAATTGGAGTTGATTGTTGAGGTGAGGTGCAGGAGAATATAAACCAGTCAGAGACAGGACTGGAAGATGTCATCCTTTTCCTCTTCAGGAGGAAAACTGTAGCAATGAATCAAGTAATTAATAGGATTGGGTTTTTTTGGAGGGTTTGTTTTGCTTGTTTTTCAGTTTTGTGAGTTTTTAGGGGGGTGCTTATGTATGGGGTGAGGGTTTTTTGCTTAGTATTTTCTTTTCCATTTGCTCTTACTGTTCTGACTTTTGTCAGTGGAAATCAGTGACGTCAGATTGCTGTGTGACAGTTTAAACACTATCCCTGAAAGAAGTTAAAAATCATAGTTAGCAGATTTTATCTAATCTATACGTAAGAACAAAAATTGAGGCACACTGAGTGTTTTGATTTCTTTAAGTCTCTGGAAAAAAGCAAGTTAATTCCATCGAAACTTGAAATTCCAGGACAGCTATAACATAAACTAGTAAAACTTCCTCTGTCTCAGGATTCTGCCTTCATCGTGGAGCTGCTGCTTAGGTTTCTGCCCCCTGAGACTCTCTGAGCACCCTCTTGTGTGTAACCCAAGCAGGCTGTGTGATATCCCCCTGTGTGCCTCCAAGCCCTGCTGCTGAAACATCTTGATGTTCCTGTGCTTCACTCGCTCAGTTTTCTTGCCCCCGTGTGTCACCCACGCACGAAGTGACAAGACCTCCCTGAAGGAGAGAGACCAGGGAGCTCTGGGCTGGTTGTGCTCAGCAGGCTGTGCGTGTCCCTGGTGCCGAGGCGGGGGGAGTGTGAGAGCTGTGCCCTGGCTGTGCTCGTGGCACGGTTCACTCGATGTGCCCCTGGCTGCAGGGTGAAATCCTGGCGTGCGAGTGCCAAATGTGCCAGGTTGCAGCACCTCTGACTGAGCCTTTGACTGTGCTCTGTCCCTGACCTTTCCAGTTACACCCTTTGAGTAGGACCACCTACCAGTGACAGCCAGGCTGGCCATTCAGGGGACAAGGAAGAAACTTGGCAGCCTTAGGGTTTTTCTGTCCCCTTGTCCTCTTATGTAAGTCTCTGGCCAGAGCCTCTCAGGGTAGTGCCTGCTGGCTTCTTGGATGCCTCTGGGGAGCTGTTGGTATTCTTAGGGTGCTTTGCCTGGTGTCCCTAGGAAATTTTCTGTTTCAACCCTCATCCTTTCTTCTATGGAGCTTTTTGTTTTCTGTCTCATGATAGTTTGACTTCCTCCTTTTTTTTGTTTTGTTTCTATGCATTAGGCCCTTTGCTGTCCTTCCTCAGAGAGAACTCTTTTAGTGAGTTTTTAGTGAGGATGTCCATCCCCTAAGGAAGAAAATGGCTTCAAACCATGTATGTGCAAGCTGCATAACATAAATGTGCACTGGTGTTCATCCAGGGGTTTCTTAAGCTAAAGGTGGCTTCGTGTGCTTAATACCCTTTGATGGATTTACCCTGTATGTTTGTCCATTTTCCCTGTGACTCCTCATCCTGTAGCAAGAGGTTCCAAGGTGTACCTATTGCCGTGTTCAGAAATGGCTTTTTTGTGTTTGAGGTCGCCTGACGTGATCTGCTGACTCTGTGTGACCTTACCTTGGTTGATGGGCAGTGGTTGGTATCTTAACTTTTTCTTCTTGTTGTTTGGGGTGGTGTTGTTGTTGTTGTTGTTGTAGACACGGAAGATTAGGGAGCCTTGTGCTGTGTTGAAATCTTAACTGCAATTTTGAGTGGTCACCTCTGGTTTTACATAAAACTTTCTTTCCCATCACAAAGGGAAACTTTCTCTCAAATAATTGAGTAAATGTGTAAAATGTGATGTAAAACTTAGGAACTACTACAGATTAACTAGCACATATTAAAAGTAGATACCAGATTTTGTGTTTTATAAATTCAAGGCTTGTTTCACTTCTTACTTGTTTACTTAGCTACAGCTGCTTGCTTATCTACATGAGTCAGGACTTGCCTGGTTATCTGGGCAGGTCGATGGTCCTCCAAGGTTTTCCTTCTGCTTTTTCTGATGTATTAAATTCACAGCACTGGTTATTGACTTTCCTTAGGACTTGCAGCCTCTCAGTGTCTACTTTTTTCCCCCAAAATCACGTCTGCCACTGCTGTGCTGTCAATACTGGGAGAACCTTTCATGCTCTCTGTGATAGTGTACCTGGGGATACAAGTGGGTAAGGCGGTGTTTTGGCTCTGTTCAGCTCTGACCCCCTCTATGGAGTTCCCAGCTGGAGAGCTCAGCTGAGTACATCCCTGGCATACAAATTAGTGGCTGGATTCTATATGCAGCACTCAGTCTCTGCTGAGAAGCTTGGCCTGTGTCTTCTGTCTGTCTGTGCACATCAGGTGAATCCAAAGAGCTGTGTTGCATCTCGGTCACAGCCGTGGATACAGTAGTTTGTCTTCACATCAAAATTGCATTCGATAGCTTATTTTTCTTACAGAGAGAGGACAGACTTATCCTAGAATGAGATCCTTTATTTGCTTACTCCATTGAGAGTAGGTGTTGTGTCAGCCTAAGGTATTTTTTTCTTCTTTCCAGAGCAGTTTATCTGTGTAGTTCTCCGTGTATTTACACCTCTTATAGATGCAGTTGGGCTAGGGCAAGAGTACCTTCAGTAAGTATTTGAAAACTAGGACAAATAACTATTCAGTAGTTTGCTGACCCAGTTCTTGCTTTCTGCTGTGTTCCTCCTGTCTGGGCCCTTGTCCAGGAAATCAACTGAAATTCCTACCCTTCCTACTCTTCAGATCGTGAAGGCTTATCGACTTGGCCATGTTTCCTTCCTGTTCTTAGGGTTTCTTAAAGAAGTGGAGTGTCTTCTCTGATGTCTGCAGATTCTTTCTGCAAACAGAAAGCACAGACAGCGAGTGCCTGGCTCCCTGGTTTGTGTTTAGGTGCTGTTGTAGGAGCGTGTGTATGTGTCTGAAAGGCCCTCAAGGTAAGAAACAGCACTGACAGGTCACCCCAGCACAGAGTTCCCTCTCTGGGCAGAGGATGTTACCAGTTCGGGTGGCCCATTTGGGTTGCTTTTCCTGGGGCTGTTTCAGACCTTGTTATTCCATTGTAATTTTCCTGTAACACTTTAAAGGCAACAATGGACAGAGTCTTGCATTCCTTCTCCTTTATTGTTCTTGTTTATGGTCAAAGAGGAAGTACCCCTTGTGCATGTGTCTGTTTATAAAAGTAACATGCATGCAAGGCCAAGAACTTATTGTTGGTACGATGGAAATCTTAATAGGGTGATTCACCTTTTCTTTACAAATGTCTGACTAATGATGCTGAGGAGAACGTGGTAGTTATGTGCATGAAAATGTTGCCAAATGCAGCTAAAATTGTAACACGTAGACTTTTTGGTTTCTGTCCCTTCTCTGTGTCTTATTTTCACCCTTCCATTGCTGCTCTGGGTCTTCAGGTCAGCGGCTTTGCACTGCTGGAGAGGGTAACGGAGGTTGTCAGCCCTAGGAGTCCTTTCTTGGGAGGGGCGTGATGTTGATGTTGCCTGTTTCTTCTTCCTCCCTCCAGGATCCACTTGAGTTTCCTTGGTATCTTTGCTAATATGCTTTTATTCCTCTTTTCTTTCTTCATTGGTCTAAAGCTCCAGGTTATGTCTGAGTTTACTATATATGGTGCCCTTTATGTATATTAGTTACAATTTCTTTGTTACCCCTAAAGCCAGGTTTGTCCAGCCACAGGTCTGCATTTCTTAACTGTCCACTCATGAGTTCTTTGGCTGTGGGGTCTCCTTGTGGCAAGGCTGTGTCCTCCTGTCTCATATCCCGTGCCTGTACTCCTGTGTGCTGCATCCTGCCTCTCCACTATTGTCATTCTAGGCCAGTATTTCTCAACATCACTGTAAATTCCTGTTTTCTGTGGAGTATAACTATTTTGTGAATTTCATAATTAGAGTAAATGCTGTATTTTACCCATGATAAAGGCAACCTGGATGTCTGACTTCAACTTTTTCTGTTTATGTGAAATTAAACCTTTATTCCTGTTTTGTAATAAGAGATTTTCATAAGTGTAAACATTGTGTCTGTTTCCCTCGAGGAATTTTTTTGCTTAATCTGCCGTTGTTGGTGTTGTGTGTTGTAAATTATCTTCTGTAAATAGTTTGACAGAAAAAAATAATCTTTATTTTCCTGTAATGGTGCTGATTTGTCATTAATCCAATGTTACAGCCAGTCCTCAGTGTACTTAGCAAGCAGTGTAGCTCTGTTACCAAAGGGTGGCTGGCAATTACGTGCTCCAAAGTAGGGACACGGTATTTTTTTTGCACTGAAAGTATCTGGAAGGTAAGTGCTCCTTATTGCCCAGCTCACTTACAGCGGTTTTTCCCCTCGACTCCATTGTGTGTCTGGGGGGCTTTTCTGGTTTTGAGGGGGTTTTTTGAGTCGAAAGTGATGTGGATGACCCACACACCCCCCCATCACCCCCCGTGGTTGTCTGCATGCACCGATGAGTGGTGTTAAGTCTTGGAGAACATCTAACGTGTACATTCACAAAATGCTTCCTGATTACTTGTAAATTAACATGAAGCACGTTTATGATCTTAAACTGTTTCAAACTTAGAATTTACACTGGTATAGCCGCACTGGTTAGACCACAGACTGCAGCAAAAACCTCTGCGGGTAACACAGTGGTACTGGCAAAAAGTATTTTGGTCAAACAAACCACAGCAAGATGACGTTTTGTGTGAGTGTCTTGGTCTAGGACCTGCAGATGTGTTTTGAGTTCGAGCTACGTCCCCACTTCATTTTAGCAGTGTTCTCATAAGCAGACTGTGGGTGTTTTGAAATCTCTCCTTAGTCATAGGACAGTAGAAATTAAAAGATTAACTTAACATTTCTACTTTTAAATTGCATCAATGATGCCTTATGGTATCAGTGTCCTTGGCCTTGTTTCAGAAGTCAAGATGAACTATGTTACCACAAAAGAAATTTGTGTCTGAAGGAGTGGCCCTAAATGTAGGAGAGACTAAATGTTTCAGCTTTTCTCAACTCTCAACCATATTTGTCTTTTAAAACCGAAATTATTCTCTGGCTATTGCATTAAGGAAGTTAAGTAATTAATAAGTAGCTTTACCTGGTCTTACGTGGAGCTTCAGCCACTTGACTAAATCTGCTTCTAATGGGCATAAATTAGATGCAGTCTAGTTCTAGTGGATCTGCTTCTTTTCCTTTAATTTTGGTGGTTAAGAAGGAATCTGGAAGATGATGCACCACTTTTTTGGTCCTAGACTGATACAATTCTGTGGAGTGGTATGTTATTTCCAAAATGTTCTTGTAGAATTTTTGCTACAGAAAAGTAGCAACTTTGTAGTTGTCTGACTTGTGGCAAAACACCATTATGGCTTTTGAGGAGAGCGGCATGTCCTGCTTTCAGCTGAAGAAATGCCATTGCTGAGGGCAACTGAAGCAGTAACTTTGCTTTGTTCTTATTTTTTTACTAATATGGGAATGCAGATGTTCTGTAGACCAAACCTGTCAGACACAAAACAAAACACCGATGAGCGAGCTCACAACCTCATATGTGAAGCTTATCAAGATGCTCAGTAAAACTAGAGAGCAAGTGCTTCCAAAAACTGGGAAGAGTGTCACCTTTTTACAACCCGGCCTCTGAATCCTGTGCTCTCTGTTAAAATTGGTGACCTTGGTGAGGTGCCTGGTTTGCTGTGCCAGGTGTGGTCTGCGCCTGGTCAACAGGTCACGATAAAGGCCATGGTGAGCACATACATAGCAGTTAAAGATTAGGGCCAGCAGATAACTGCCAGTTTTTCATAGGTTGGGCAAATACTGCCTATAATATCCCGAGAGTTAAGCCTTTTGGGGGTGGGGTGCTGCCCTTTGTCACGTTGTCCACGCTGCCTCCTCGGTACTGCATTGAGCCAGCGCATTTTATGTGTTTGACAGCATTTGCGTCTTCCGTGGCAAATGATGATCTCATTCCCCTCCCCTGGTTAATGTTTTTCCACGCTGTCACCTGGAAGGGCTTGTGACAAGTATCAGAGTGCCTCTGGGGTGGGCAGCTGTGAGAAGTGGAGCTGGTCATTGCCCAAACAGGGGAAAGTGGAGCTGCCCCCTCCGGGCGCCGGCCAGGCCTTAAATCCTCACAGTGATGGCATCTAAATAAAGAGATCTCCAAGCAGGCCAGGAAGAAGCACTGAAGGCAGCTGTCCTGATGGTTTGCTGTTGGAAGTTTGCAGCCTGAAACGTGCGTATTCCTCTTTGGTTTTAAAAGCAGGGCTGCAGTGTTTGTTTTTGTACAATTGCTCCAGGCCTTGGAGCATTTTCTTGATCTGTGAAAGATCTCGATTCAGTTTGTAGAAATCAAAACTCAGGCTTCCTAGGAGGGAAGGGTAGGGGAGTATTTGCCTCTGGAGTGCTGCTATCTTGGTGCCCTTTGCATTCCCATGCAGAGGTTCTCTCTGTAGAGGGGTTAAAGGAATGTAACCTCAGTTTTGTGGTCTAGCTCTGGATTTTAGCGCCTGCTCCAAATGCTTTGGTTTCTTCATCTTCACCCAACAGTCTTGTGAATTGGATGTCCTTGAGGCAGTAGCTGAAAGTATGTATTCTGAATTTCCACTGAAGAGGAAAGGGATGTTTAATTTCAGTCTTTCACTTTGAGACAGTCTGTGATCCCAAGTGTTACTAACATAAAAGAACTGCATCTTTTTGTTGTTGGCAGCCATGAGGCGAGTTGGTGTGAGTAGCATGCCATAGAAATAAAATCATAAAAGGGCAGAAGATGGAATGTTTCTCACTTGGAGAAGCTGAGCCTTTTAATGAAAAATGAACCGAAAGCAAGTTTTCCAGGTCTGGGCTGTGGATATTTGTGGAATGTAATGTGAAAAGAACTTGAACTTCTGTTCTTGGTTTTGTACTGCTTTTGTGACAATTCACTCGGTTTTGGTTTATTGAAGAGTAGAACCGATTTACAGCAGTCATCCAGTCTGTAAGGACCGGACATGGTGCTCTGGGGGTGGGCCAACCTCTGACATAACTCTTAACCCAGTTAAAAAGATGGGGTCCAATTTGCAGTACAAATTGGACAAACGTGATAACAATGTAATGGGATCCTCTGAAATGGAAGCATTTCGATAATGCGGGCAGGCTGCTGGCTTGTTCCCTTTCTTTGGATCCAAATGCATCAGAATGTGCCTGATTGTTTGCCTCTGCAGCCTGCTGTGAAATAGCTTAGGCTGAAGCGTCCAGTGACAGTTTACAAGTTACAAAGACAGCTTTTTGGCCACTGACCCTCTGCGGGAGTCTAATCTTTGTTTTGTAGATGCCTCTTTATCTAGGGAAATTACATCAAGAAAAGAGGTGTTGGATTACTTCCTCATTGTTCCTCATTGTTAAAGATGACCTCCAAAGAATTTTTACAGCCTGATTCCTACTTTTCCTTTAGGGTACATTGAGAAAACAAAGTCTTCTGTGAGAATTTCCTTCTCCTCCTGTTCATACATACCCTTGTTTGCTTTGTTTTCGACTGTAGCTTTAGAGAATATTTGGAATGTTAACTGTGAATGTTTAACTCCTGAATTGAAAAAGACAGCTCAATGGTTGAAAGACTGTTGAATAAAAATAAAAAAAAAAAAAAAAAAA
>VZTA01009465.1:39432-107601 GCA_013398855.1 Mohoua ochrocephala | reverse complement strand
AAAAAAAAAAAAGAAGACAAAAATCCCGTATTTCAAGTTTTCAAGTTGGCATTACTGTACTATTTGTGAGGGACTACTTGTGACAGAACCTCCCTACCAGAAGATAGTACTAGAAATACAATGTGCCAAGAAAACTGCATTTCAATCAGTGTACCTTACTTCACTCAAGGTAGCCAGAATCAGCTGTTTCACAGGCACAAAATCCCCCATCGCCCTGTGTAAGCTGTGTTCTTATCCCCATCAAGCTGCCCATGGGTTGTAGTGGAAGTGCTCTGCCATGTGTGCCTGTGCTGACAGTTCTGGGGATGGAATTGTGCCTGTGCTGTTACTGAGGCCTTGCCTAAAGAGCTTGGGGTTTGGTCAAGCCTTGCTGTTCAGTCAGCTTTGCCATTCCCCTGGCACGGCTGTAGCTGCCATGGCACATGGACACAGGCAAGGCAAAGTTTGTAGATTGATACAGCATCTCTTATAAGAGTTTTTGGGCACTCAAGCCCATCATTAAACGTTAAGCATTAATGAATATTCTGAGAAATGCGTGGCCTGAAATTTTCACGATGGTCTTTTGTTCTTTTGATAACCTCATTTCTGTTAGGGGGAGTGAGCTAATCTTAGGAAGAATCATCTGCTGTGTGTGCATTGTTTGTGCTGCTTTAATGGCTGCTTTGGAAGAGGATTAGCAGGGGAAGAGTGGATGCCATTGCCTACCTGATCAGGAAAGTTTCTGCCAGAAAGGCAGTTGAGGGGGGAGTGTAGGGAGGAGCAATTTTCATTTTTCTTCCAAATACCAGCTACAGAGAGAATTAAATACCTTTTGAGGATCATTCTTGTGCTGCTTATAGGAAAGAACATACTGAGAAGAGTGGAGTACTGGAGAGACTGCTTTGCTTAGGGGTAGTGGGAGGTAGTCTGACCATCCAGGACTGTGTTTTATCCTAAAAAGGGAGTGACAGATCTTTCACATTTAATGACAAACCCTACCCTTAAAGTGTTTTCTTGGTTTTACAACCATGTGTCATCGTTTAGCTTAGGCAGTAAATCAGTCCTTGTGCCGGGTGAATTCTGGGAGGTTAGAAGGGCTGCAGTGCTTATCCCAGGGAGTGGCATGGAGAGAATAATAGCATTATCCCGTGGTGCTTAAGTTTGTGTAACTAGTCTTCCCTTATCATCTTCAGGAGAGAAGCAGTGTCCTAAATATGCTGTAGCTGTGGGTGTTGACTGCTGTGACGTTGCACAATTTGCAGGGAATGCTGGAATAACACTGCCTGCCAGTTCTGCTTGGAAAGGTGGCAGGGCTGAGCCTCAGACCGGCACCGACTGTCCTCATGTGGGCTCGGCTGCTGCTGACCCGGGCTGGAGGCTGCTCCAGGGAGTGTGTGGCAAGGCAGCAGCACGTAGGGTTGGCTGAAGGAGTGCCTCATTTTGTGTTTATAGGCTGTGTTTAGAACTCTGCTTCTATTAAACTAAGTCCTTTCTAAAAGCTGACGGAGCATTTAGAAGTTTTCTGTATTAAAAAACCCAACAGACCAAACTCTGTAGATGCTTTTCTCAGCTTATTTTAAGCACAGCAGGAACTCACTGATTCATCTACATGCTGATATTATGTATGCAATCATTAAGTAGATTTTAAGTCATAATGGCAACTTCCTCTTTAAATGGAAGCTAATTTTAATGAAACCTTTAATTTGCATGCTACAAAAAATGTTGAAGGACTTCATTTATGAGATTTATAATCTCAGTGAAACACAAAACAATGTTTTCCAAGACTCAAGTGTTCTATTGCTTTCCTTTTTCTAGTTCTTGTTTTTGTGAACTGTGCAGTCTTAGAATGGGGCAGTAAGTCTCCTCACAATGTTTCTACCATCATCTTCTGGTTACATGCTACTGACCATGCTTAGACTTCCTAATTTCTTAAGAAAAGGTCATCCTTCACTGAGCTGTGAGTCATAGAAACTTTGTGATAGAACTTAGAGCACCTATGCCCTTCCTGTTCATAGTCTTCACTTGTGAACAGATATTTCAGGCTATTAGCACTTCTCTCTTGGCACCTTCCTGTTGCATTCAGTCATGTATTTCCTGCTGTTGTAGTACATTTTTAAAAAGAACTAAAACCCAGTAGTGATGCTTTTGGATTAGCTTTTATCTTGCTTACCTTTGCTCATGCTCATTTAGGGCAAGCATATTTAGCACTAAGAGGATCCCGCATGAATGACATGGAAACATCTTAGTTCACTGAACAATCCCACTGTCATTTCAAGAAACAACAACTTCTATTTCTGCAGAGCTCTGAAGATCAGCTCTACTGCCGAATGCAAATCTGACTCGCTGGAGGTGAAATGCGTCTTTTATTTTTAACCTTAGTGAATGCTTGGCAGTGAGTGCTCGTGAAGCAAATCCTCAAGGCCTGATGTAAAAGTCTCTTGGCATTCCTGTATCTTCTTGCATTAGGAGAGCCTTTCGCAAGCATCTTGGCCGAATGTGGTCCAGCCTGTTGTGTGGTTGTGCTGCGTCCCAGAGCGTTGCTCCCACAGTGGCACAGAGGTGATGTAAGGACAGCCCATTAGGCAACGTGGTGGCAATGCAGCACGCAGTGGCAATGCTGCTATTGCTGAAATCTGGCAGAAAGAAGAACCAGTAAAACTCGCTGGTTCAACGTCTCATGAAATTGCCCAATCTGTGGAGCGAACTGGGGCTGTTTGTGCTGGCTCCCTGTTTGAGATGTGTAGAATAGCAGGTAGTGGGGTTGGTGCTGGCTCCCTGTTTGAGATGTGTAGAATAGCAGGTAGGGGGGTTGGTGCTGGCTCCCTGTTTGAGATGTGTAGAATAGCAGGTAGTGGGGTTTGTGCTGGCTCCCTGTTTGAGATGTGTGCAATAGCAGGTAGGGGGGTTTGTGCTGGCTCCCTGTTTGAGATGTGTGCAATAGCAGGTAGGGGGCTGTGCCTGTGTGTAACTGTTGTTTATCAACAGCTGCTCTGCTTACTTGCATTTTTCCTGGTTTTAGCTACAGCTTCAGATTGGTTCAGTGTAGTTGTTGTGGTCTAACCCCAGCGGGCAGCTAAGCCCCACACAGCTGCTTGCTCACTCTGCCCCGGTGGGATGGGGGAGAGAATCCTAAGAGTAAAAGAGAGAGCCTGTGGGTTCAGATAAAGACAGTTCAATAAGTACAGCAAAAGTTTGTGGATACAAGCAAAGCAGACCAAGGAATTCGTTCACCACTTCCCATGGGCAGGCAGGTGTTCAGCCATCCCCAGGAAAGCCAGGCTCCATCACCTGTAATGGTTCCTTGGGAAGAAAATGAGCTCTCTCCCAGCCAAAACCCAGCATAGCACTGTACTGAAATTAGTCTCTTAAAGGTTGCCTTTTAAACTAAGAAGATGCCCATTAGCTTCGTTTCAAACTGTAGTTGTTGTTGCATACTCTTTTCTTTCTTACATCAGTTTTGCCAAATGGCAGTGTGATTATGTCTTCATGTTTCTTGCATAAAAATAGAATTGTGAATTGGCTGCTTGAAATACAACAAAAGCAGTCAAGATTTCAGTTCTGTGGCTTTCTAAATATTTGTTCCTGCTCTTAAAATCTACTTGCTCAACTTCTTCACTGAGCTTCCTGTGTAATGTTGCTAAACCTCATCTTAATTCTCCTGTGGCCCCTGTGTTTACCAAGTAAACAGCTGTGGCCGTTTTAGATGTTGCTTCTCAGATGGAGGTTGCTGACCCCGTAGTGGAGGTAGCGGGAAGGTGGGGATGCCATCTGCTCTGCTGTCAGATTGTCACCTCACCGTCCTGGGTGATTAAAGCAGTGTGCCATACTGAATTCGGACAACTCGGTGTCATTTGGTTCTGCAGAGTCTGTTACCTGCTCATTAGCAGCTCTCTCCTCTGGGGATTGCCAGGCAGCTGAGGGGATATAATAGTACAAACTGCTGTAGCAAAATTAACTATAGCCCATTTGTCAGAGCTGAGAATTATCTTGCAGTGATCATATGTAAATGAAATGAGTTCCTGTGAGGACAGAATACATTATTTATTGGCTTTTTGGAGGTGACATTTTATTACAAAACTGCCAATATCAATTCCCCATCTTATATTTTTAATTTTCCCTCCTACATTATGACAAATTTCAGCATCTTTTATTGGGCACTAAAATTCCAATTTAATTATGCATACTGGCAAGTTAAAGCTTGTTAGATGGGTTGTCTTAATGTTATGTGTTAGTCACATCTGAGTACTTAGGTGCTGCAGTAATAAGAATGACACCAAGTGATTAGTGCAAAACGAATAGATTGTCATTCAGAGTGATTCTGAAGCCTCAGCTGTGGCTTCATTCTCGTAATACATTCTGATGCTTTCTGGCACTCAGATTGCAAAGTTCTCTGGAGACTGTGCCTCCCAAGGCCACCAGTGTCAAACAGGTATCTCTTAACTGGCTGCTGAAGTGACACCACGCAGTGATGTACGGAACAAACGTGACCAGTGATACTCTTGGATGAGGGCTCAGATTAACAGTTATCACCAATTTTCTGTAAATTTGATCAAATCTTTAGCATTTTGAGTTAAATTTACCCTGAATCCTTTTTGTAGCGCTGTAAGTGTAAAACACAATTACTTTTCTGAGTAGAAATCACGGTTATTGTTTTCTGGGGGATTTATCTGTTTCTGATTGCTCTGATGGAATGAACAGTGTTTAAATTTGTCTGCTCTAATTCCTTGCACACGTAAAGGTACAAA
This sequence comes from Mohoua ochrocephala, assembly GCA_013398855.1. Taxonomy (NCBI): domain Eukaryota; kingdom Metazoa; phylum Chordata; class Aves; order Passeriformes; family Acanthizidae; genus Mohoua; species Mohoua ochrocephala. Next base: position 102,877 of record VZTA01009465.1, on the reverse strand, counting down.
CCCATTCCTGGCAGTGGTTGTGACCGTGTTGATTTAAGCAAGGGAAGCATAATCGCTCCGTGTGCTACTGCCCTCCTTGCAGTCCATCTAAAATTAGTTGCTGCTTGAGCTCTGCTTGAGCTTTGCTTGATTGTATTACCAGTACTTAATGTCCTAGTTTTGGTGAAACCTAGTCTGGGTGATCGAGCTTGGGTATGAGCTTCATACCTGCAAAAATACAATAATTACGGAGTACCTGTGATAAGTAGTTTATTTCTAAACAATATTAACAGCCTGGTGCCTGCAACTCTGTAGAAATAATTCATAAAAAATTGCTGTGGTTTCGTAGATTTACTGTTTCACGAAGCTCACTTTTCTATCATCTTTCAAAGTTGTGTTTAACTTGTGTAAGGGTATGAAACTGTTAGTGGTCTCAAGATGAGAATTCATTATCCAGCAGTGTAGAAATCTGTGTAATTGATCCTGTGGGAGTTTGGGCACGTATAAAAGCAGTCGTCGTCGCCGTTTGGTAGCTCGTAAGCACGCTCTTCTTCCAGCCAACTTTTGCACTCTTCTTTTCAACTTCAGTTGAGTTACACAAACCATTTTCTCTTTCAGAGCCGAGACATAATCAGCCAAACTGAACCAAGAGGAAAGAGAATATTTGAGAAGGCTTCCAGCATCTCATGAATGAACTAACGGAACTCGATAATGCTGGTTCTCCAGAGCCAGGTCTGCGTCTCAGAAAAGGACACATGTCTGACACTGCAACAACACAGGCAGCCTTTGAAGAGGACAGCTCTCAAGAGAGCCTTCTTCTAGTGGAGCCACCACTGTCTTCTGATCAGGAAAATGTGAGTCATGTGATTGCTTGTTAGGCTTGATAGGAAAAATGAGTTTTGACATAAGTGCTTCAATGTTTTAAATAACTTTCAGAGATGTGGACCGTGAGCCTACAACCCTTTAATGCCTGCTAAATAGCTGTAATAATACCAGGAAGGTTCCAGAAGTATTCAGTTGAATGTATGGGAACTTGGGTGACAAGACTGCACATAACTAGCTTTAGCAGCTTTTCTGTTTTTATTTTGTCCTCAAAGAAATGGGACTTGTACTGGTTCATTCTCTGCTGAGATGCTGCTCATACAAAAAGATTTTTGTTCTGTAATTCTCAATTACTTGTAAGTGAAAGGAGAAATATTGACGCTGGCTGCATGTAATCAGAACCTTGGCTAATTGGTATCTTTTTGATGATTAGGACAGAAGAATCTGTTTGCAAGCATTCTTGCTGGAATTAGACTAAACAATGCACGATATCCTGTCTCGGACAATAGCCAGTAACAGACTCACAAGGAAGAGCAAAAGGATGGGGAAGCACCTTGTGTCACTTGCCTCGGACACTCTCCCAGGCTTTAGCAGTTGGTGGCTCACAGGTTTTCTGAGCCAGTGGCAATGTCTGTAAATTTTTGGTGCATGAGCCTTTGTAAGTTTTAGCAGCCACAACATGCAGAAAGGAGTCCGCAGCTTCATTAGGTGTTCTACAAAGACAATGTCCAAGCAAAGTACCTTCTGGTTAGACAGTTCCAGAACTGTAATTAATGCTTCTCCCAGGATATATTCAGGTCAGCATAGTTAAGTGGAAGAGGCATTCTTCTTAGGCTCGCTATCCAATTTATCACGGATTAATGAGTTCACTGTATCAGCTCAGTCACAGCAACCGTGTGGTTTTAGCCAGCAGCAGAAACATGCTGGTGCTACTAAATGTGTGTTGGGCTGTGGCTGTAATTGCATTTGCCACAAATTCTGGGTGTGTGCGTGGCCCACTGTCATGGATCAGCTGACATGAGAACTGGTATTTGCCTTCTCAGCTTGATGAGTTGGAGCCCTTGCAGAATTTAGTTCCGTGCATTCTTGTAATGAGAAGTCAGGGTTGGTATTCACGTCCAGTAAGCCAAGCCAGCGCACTTGCAGCTGTACTGCTATAACTTCTCTAGGACATTCTCAGTGTTGTGATAAGGGAAATGCCCAGAGTCTTTTTCCATCTTGTGGAAGGTTGCGAAGCATGTGTTTAAGGTGGAAGGTCTTGGCCAAGACTGGTTAGAAAAAGAGAAGTTGAGTTGTGCTAGCAGCTATTTTGAAGTTACATGTTTACCTGTTGGTGTGCTTGGGATCATCTGTTTTGAAGGCTGTTTTCATTCTTGTCTCTGACTTTCCTGGTTGAATAAGGAGAGTTACCTGTTGCCTGTGGATGGCATGCCCGAGGTAAAAGTCCATCATTGATTGTGTGCTTTAATTCTTTCTGTACATCTGCTTAGCCAAACAGAAATTATCTGGATGAATCAGTGTTTAATTCTAACATTTTGGAAAGGAAATGCTTGAAATACTTTCATTCTCTCTTTCAAGCATTTTTAGCACATGTTGTCTTCTTGGTTTTTTGTTATTTGCTTTCATCCATACAACAAAAGTTTGTGGTTTGTTCGTTTTGCCTCACTACAAATGTTTGGCTTTCTCATGTTTGATTTCTTTGCTCTTTCCTGGTCTTCTAAAGTGCTGTCGCAGAAATTTGTTTTTGCCATTTGGGCCTTGCTGTTCTATCTTAATCTGCATCACTTTCTCTGCCATGTATGGCCTCTTGCTTTTTTGAATTTTTTTTTTTCATCCTTTTATTCCTGTCCTTCGTGATTCCTTGGGTTTGTTAGTGTGATGTCTTTAAATTGTTTTTTGTCTTAAAAGGCTGAATAATTGATGCTTCTAATGGATCATCCCAAACCACTTTGCTGTCAAAAGTACCAATATTGGCTTGCCAAATGGCCTTTATTATGTGATACTTTGCAGTGTTCCAAATAATCTGGAAAAAACATTATGCTATACATCTTCCTCTGCCTTGTGTAAGCCTCAGCACAGCTGTTGCTCGAATGTCAGCTAGGATTCACTCTTCTGCTCTGCTGTGCATTCTGGCTCCGTGCAACTGTCTCAGCAGAGAGACTTATTAGTTCATTAGCATGACTTATAAGTTCAAAAGCCTGATTTTCCTCTGGCCTGGAAGAGGTTCGTGTTTAGATAACAGTAATATAAGGATATTGTTCTTGGCTAGATGGCAACAGCACTCAGGCACTCGAGCTAAACATAGCCTTATAAAAGGTCCCAAGCAGTGCCCACTACATCAGTGTTCAGTGCTAAATGCAGCCACGATGGAGCTGATGGTAACAATTCCTTGTTGGAGGAGGAGGAGAGTGGATGAGAGCTGTGTAGTGCCTTGATGGTAGAACCACCGTCATCATTTAATGTGCTGTTAAATGCTTCTACTTAGGAAAAGCTTTTGTCATAATAAATATGTATTCTAAAATGTACTGGGCCAAAGGCTTGAGTTATTAGTGTAAAAATATGTATATTTTTATCCTGTGATAATACTGCATTGTTTATTTTCCTATTGCCTCTTGTTACTCTGCTTATATCATGGCAGCTCTTTACTTACATCAAATCTTCTCCAAACTCTCCTGTACAAGATTGCTTTCCCTTTCCCTACTTGTCTATCCACTTCCTGCTCCACTTGTAGAAGTAAGCAGTCTGACCTCTTAAGAGGTAGTAGTTGATTTTGATGAATTGTTTTAACAGTGTTTTTCTAAGAAGGAAAGCATGGAAGCATGTCATTGTGCTGTTCAGAATTATTTTCCATCTTCCTCACAGCTTGTGTATGCTGTGTACTTCTGATTTAGATGGGCCAAAATATTGGTCCTCATAAGTAATAAAGCATTTTCTTGGGAAAGAAAATGGAGATGATATTAAGAAATAAAATTTGCTTCTATAAGATTTTTTTCTGAGGCTTTTGACCCTGGCACCAGTAACCTACCTGGGAGGTTGCATAGCTGTGAGCTAAAAATTAAAGATCCTACTTTCTGTACATTGTGGCATTCAGTAGGTTAATGTAGCAGAGAATTACTAGCCATATTGAACATGCTTATTCAAAATAATAATAATAACACAGCTGCATCCTTCTGCCAGTGCTGTTAATCTGCCAATTACATAATGATTCCTATGAGAAGATACAAATCATATAACATCAATATCCTTTCTATACCCAAACCTCTCAGTCTGTGTTTTATTCCATAACTCTCTGTTCTCTCTTAGAGTGCAAATATGTCCACAGATTATCCCCTCTTCCAAGTACCAGTTTCAGGGACTAGATACACATCTTGCTATCTTTAAACATGAAATACGTGTGGTGGCAGGTGAGGGGTGAGCTGTGACTTGGAGAAATAGTAACCATTTGTCTGCATGTGAAGCATTTGATGATGAGAAAGGGATCGAGCAAGCTGCATAATTCTTCTCATTCCTTCAGCAGTTTAAACCTTTTTTCCTTTTTCTGGTTTACACTGTATGCTGATAAGGCATTTTTCAGCAGGTGCTTCCCTCCTGTAGCATCGTGGATTGCCTTGCCTTTGGGACAGCATCCTTTCTCCTGTCCCAGAGTTTCTGTGTCTTAACTGCCTTTGTAATTCCAGCAGTGATAGTTCCTAAAGAGATCTCTCCTACTGTGACTTTGTTAAGCTGACACAATCAAATGCATGTGACTTCTTACAATGTGATGAATGGGCTCTTTATGCAGCCCCGAAACCCCGTGCTTGACTCTTTCCTTTTGTACTTAAACCTGTCAGCGACAGGAGGTAAACAAAAGAACCATTTTCTTTCCCTTTGTTTCAATCATCGGTTTTCCGTGCTTGGGTGATGATTCCTTTCATCTTCCAAGCAGCTGAGCTGCGTTGTGCAGTTGTCCTGTGTGGCACCAAAATGTGCCCATGGAGTGGAGACCTGTTGCTTTGAAGTGTTTGGTGACCAACCTGCAGTGAGGTTCTGGGAGGAGGTCTGTGTAGCCCTCAAGTCATCTGAACGGGCAGAAGAGATTTGGGTAAATGCTCCTCTGGATTGCTCCTCAGGGAGTATGAGCTTTGAAAGGAGAACTTAATTGACCTTTGACAAATGTTGTGATATCTCCATGTACCTACAGGAGTCTTTCTAGAGCAGGAATACCAAAGTGACTTGAAGGAGGAAGGCAGAAGGATGTGACAGAATTTCAGGTACAAGAGAGAATTTCTGGAGTAATTGAGGGTGAGGAAATGACTCCGGGCTTTTAACTTGAATCACAGAACTTACTCAAAGCCTTTTCTGTTACAGAAGTGTTTACATATTATCTACAGAAGCAGACTACAGGCAGACTTTTTGGTATTGCAGAAGGGTGCACGTAAATAAATGGAATTGTCAACTTGATGTTCTGGTGCATGCCAGCTGAGTGAAAAAGACTGAGGTGAAGTCTTCAAGGCCAAAGGGAGGCATTTGAGTCTTAAGAACAGTCTTTCTGGAGCTAATATTTGTTAATTCTGATTGTGTGAAATTTCATCCTTTGTAGATCAACTTGCAAGTTTCAAACCATTTAGCTTTCTTTTCAGTCTGGCATTTTTCTGTTGGTTCTTTGGGATTATGATTGAAAACTTGGCATTTGCCTCTGTATTTGCCTTCTTCCTCCATTGCATTGCAGGTTTTATTGGTAGGGTTTGAATGGAAGAGGCCTGGCAAAATCAAGTTTGAGGTCCCACCAAAGCACATTTCCTTTTGTTTTAAAGCTGATTGTGTTCAAATGTTGTTGTTCTGTAGATTTCTTTATTGCCTCTTCCTTTCCTCCATTTTTGCCACTCTTGGGAAGAAATGTTATTTCTTTGAAAGTATGTGAGTTGACATTTTGCTTCAGATCAAAAGATCTTAACATCTGCATTTCTCCTTCACTTGCTGTTCTAAGAACTGGAAGTAATGTGAATTTTACTCAGACTGCTAGTCACTGAAGTAAGTGCTTGAATATAGTAAATTTTTTTTTTTGTACAGCAAAGTATTTTTGGGTACACAGAGCAGAATATCTCCAAGTATTCCCACTTAGACAGTACGGAGACAGTGTGACACGTTTTTGGAGATGGTTTCCAGGCTCCACAGGCCCGAGTTGGTCAGATGCTGATGCCTCCCTTGCTGGCAGTTGATGTGCCTGGGTTATGAACAGGCTGTCAGAGCTCAAAAGTCTGCAGAAAAGGCAAACTGGTGATCCAGTCAGCCGTGCACAGGCAGTGACCAGAAGGCTGGTAACGTGTAGGAAATGTCCATGTCTGTGTGTCTGCTCTGCCTCCCAGAGAACTCCCATTGAATTACCGAGGGGTTTGTCATAGGTGGTGGCTGTTGAGTTGCAGCTGGATTCGGCTGTGTCCTGTTCCTGCGGAGCGCTGCCGTGCCTTGGGAGGGGAAGTGCTGGTGCTCGGAGTTTGCTGCCTGCCAGCAGGTTTTGTAACCACTGCTTGCTGTGCTGTGTGTTGAAACTAGGAGAGGGAGGGAGTAGTTCTGTTTATAATTCACTGGCACAACAGTTTCCCTGGACAGGGGTTAGATTCCACGGGTTTTGCCTTTGTTCTCCTGGAGATCGTATCTGCCTGCTTTGGGCAGCAGCGGGGGGGTGTGTCGGCCTTTCACAGTGATATAAGAGAAAAAAATAGTGTTGTGCTGGTGGGTTAACTTGCATCTTCCTCCAACTGTTTCAGATTGATTGACTCTGCTGTTATGTTAAGTTCAGCACTACGCTTTCAATCTCTCCTTGTTTATTTTTGTAACAGAGCATTTCTTTTTCCATGAGCCCAGCATGCTTGTTTTCTTTTTCTGCTGTCAGGATTAACAATGGCAGAGGAGCAGAACAAGGCACGTGAGGTTCTTGTGCAGCAGAAACAATTTCTCCAGGCTCTCCCCCAAACTCTACTGATGAGCACACGTGGGCATTGAGGCCTCGGGCCCTCGTCAGACACCGACCGGGCACTGACAGAAAATCAGTAGTTGCTGCTGCTCAGAGATTCAACAGACCCCTTCCATCTGAAGATATTTAAAAAGGGAGCTAGTTCTAATCAGAGTGTTCTAGCAAGGCTGCTGAAACCAAAATGTGACTTTGTCCTAGGACTGTTTGCTAAATGAGTTTTGAATGTTGGTGCTTGTTTTTAATGAGTGCCAGCAAGCAGTCACCCATGACCAGTTGTGTAAAGCTGTTTTCAAGTGCTATATTAAATGGACTGTATCTTTTATAAGAAGGTGACCTACAAAGGAAAAACACTAAACTCCAGGAACCTCCAAGTACTTGACATTTTGACCAACAGGCCTAAAGGGTTTTTGGCACTGTGCTAATGAAAGACTTTTTTTGGTCCAGTGACAGCAAATGCAGCTTTGCACACCCTGCTTGGAGGGTGGATGTAGTCAGCCTTTGGGAAACTGTGGTGTGGCTGTGTTTACAAGCTTGTCAGGGAGAATGTGAATTCTAAAGGACAAAGCTGTTATTTTAAAATAACTTGGTATGTGCAGAAGTTAGGGGAAGTCAGGGAAAGTTTTATGGTGCTGTTCGTTTCCAGTTAATTTCTTACAACCCAAAGAATATAAGGTGATGAAATTCTGAAAAATGTGCAACAGGCTTTTAGGAGAAATGGCATGGCAGCACTTACTGCTGCTTCCCCCTTAAAAAAGGCTGGTTGATAAAAGGTCAGTTGACAGAATGGGCACAGAGGAGTTGCTGCTGAAAAAAAAAGCAATCTGGCCAGCTGAAAAAGATGTTACAGAACTGCGATTAGAAAAATAACATTTTTATATTATGGCCTTGAACGTATCTTGGCCATTATGCTGAATGCTCTCGAGTTACTGAATCTGGCACGCTGCCCCAAGGAACATAAAATGACTTGAATGTCATGTTAAGCACTATTAATCATTCATCTGATGAGATCAAGATAAACAAGAGCAAAAACTCAGAGTCATGTCTAGACTTTGTGACTTCAGTTTAATGTGGGGGATAACAGTGGTATTGTGAATGCAGCAACATATGTTTTGTAACTCGAGTTTTAGGAAGAAAATAGTGTATAAGTACCGTGTCATATAATGTGCCATGACTCAGTGTTAATCAAGACATTTGGTTTTTCTGAGCTATCTTGCCTGTGCTCCTACCAAGGCACAGAGTTCTGCTGGGGCACAGATCAAGAAGAGGGTGGGGGGAGTGTCTGTCAGCAGCTGAAGGCAGCAAGAATATCAGACCAGATACTGCATCATGCTTTGAAGATTCCTGTGGTGGTAGGTTTAGGGCACTGGCGACATCTCGGTGGTGACTTGGCATCACAAACAGTTGAACTTTGAGACCTGGGAGTTCATTAACTCCAGAGCTTAATACTACATAGGTCAGTGCATGGTCAGTTGGGCTCCTGGGTAACTGAGTAATGGCTCTGTCTGAAAAGAAACCCTGATACAGAAGACTTGTGCCCTTTCTGGGGTTTGGGGGAGTTTTATTGCAGTTACTAGTTGTCCTCGTTTCGACTGGGATTGTTAATTTTCTTCCTGGAGGCTGGTACAGTTCTGTGGTTTGGATTTAGGGTGAGAACAGCATTGATAACACACTGATGTTTGAGTTGTTGCTTAGCAATGCTTACCCTGAGTCAAGGACTTTTCAGTGTCCCCGTGAGGAGAGGCACCAGAAGGTGTCAGGGAGCGTGGCCAGGGCAGCTGACCCAAACTGGCCAAAGGGATATTCCACACCCTCGAGCCCAGTATATGAACTGGGGAGAGCCAGCTGGGAGCTGCTGATCTCTGCTGGGGGACAGGATGGGCATTGGTCAGATGGGGGTGAGGGAGAAGATGACCACTTTTTAGAGTAAAGGGTGGCTCCGTTCAGATTTCATTTATGTTTTAGTTTGCACACTCAAATCAACAACACTGATTCCACTTTCTGAAGTGATGAACCAGAACTTGCTTGTCACCTGTGCAAGAAGCAGTCATGTGCAAACTCTGAAACTTTCTAGAAATCTTTAAACTGACATCAAGGAACTGCAGACCTCAAGAAAATACGCTTTGACTGCTTGAAGTCCATGGAACATAACTTAGTCAAAAGTGGTGAAAATGTTTCTGGAATCTTTTCCTGCAATTATGACTTGACTTCTGACGGGCTTTTCCATAGTAAGGACATTATTAAACAGCATGTCTGTTAACAGATTTGAGAGTGATAGTGTAGAAACTGTTAGCCCGTGAGAGAAGGATAAGCTGTTGGAGTAGACAAGAGAAGTATGTTGCATTTACTAGAGCAGGTTTTACTGCACTTTTCTCTGTAACAGGATCTTTGGCTATGTGATCTGACATTCTTGGACTGCATTCAGACGAGAAATTCTTGTACTAAATGTAAACTTTTTTTACCTTTTGTGCCGTTACTATAAAAGAGTGAGATTTTACTGTTAAACCTATTTAATGATCGGCACTGTGCAGTTGAGCTCTTGGGTTTCTTGCTCTTGGTTTGCTCTGGTGCTCTAAGCGTTGGGTTTGGTATTAAACCTCTTTGATCCCTACCAAAGCATGCTCTGAAGTTCTTGTTTAGATGATGATCTGTCCCTGGAAGTGTGTTGCCTGCTTCTCTTAAAAAGTGATATAATTAAGTCTGATTTCTACCTTTTTCTTTTACATTCTTGTCTGTCGCTGTTATCCCAAAAGAAACTGTAACACTGAACAAAAGAAAGTGAATATGGATAAACCAGTAAAGCTGGTTCCTCTGGATATTTTCACTTGTCCTTCAGATTTGTTTTATTCTCTGGTACCTTTACTCAACTCGCATTGTGTTTATACATCTGTTGGATAATTTCCATCGTTAGGTACCTGTACTGGTTTTTGGTAGCTTTAACACTTTGGGAATTTGCAAAGGGAGTAGGATTAGAATTGGAACGACTGCTTGGCATTTCCATGGGATTCAGTGTCCAGACCTTTTAGAGTGTCAGTATCCAGAAGCCATGATTTTTGATTAATGTGAAAGACCGAATGTACGCCTTGCTGCCATGTGTGCAGCAGAAGAGTGGCAGCTGATGATTGTAACGAGTTTGCTTGTTACAAACAAGGGGGTTTATTTAAAAGTACTCTAAAATGCTCTGAAGACTTCACAGAATTATTTAGTCAAACCTGAGATGCTTTAAAAGAAGTCGGGTAAGTTAGATGATGTAAAAGAACATCTGAAACATCAGCCAAGTGAAAATCCCTTTGGCCTATGGTCTGGAAACTACAAAGGCAAAAGTTATTCTTGAAGCACTTAATTCAGGATATGCTGAACTCGTTAAAAGTGGGAGTATCAGAGTTTTCTTCTGGGCTCTCACTTCTCTCGTGGTCTTAGGCAAGTGATACTATTTACCCAATATGTTTCTCATTTAAAAATGCGATTCTGTGGGCAGGACTTAGAAATAGTTGAAAACGGGTCCTAAAAGAATGTGCTTGCTTGTGTTGTTATGGTCTAGAATTAGTCTTGAATTTCTGATACAATCAGCCAAAGTGGAGAAAATATGCAGGTCCTAAGATACGAAGGGACTTGTCTCAGTGGAAATGTTACAAGATGCCTTCTGAGCAGAGGAGTGGCATTTATTCCTTTCAGTCATTGTCTGAAGAGCTGAAGGTCAGTAGACTCCTTCAGATTTCCAAGTGAAAACTGGTGTTGGTGTTGCCCTCCACTGTAGATTTCTGGCTTCCAACAGCCACAGTTTGCTGTTCTTCCCAATGAGATGTTCCAGGAGGGAGTCGAGGGAGGATGGGTGTTCCAGAACAGGCCTCATTTTGCCTCCTTAGCAAGAAAAGGGCTAAGAAGCTGAGCTTTAGGTTTTTTCCCTTGAATGCTAATTTTGCAGTTTAATGGCAGGAAGGAGATAGTAAAATCAATTCCATTTTTTGGCAGTAATCTGGACTGTGTATATGATATGAATTCCTTTTATCACCAAAAGAAGCTCAGTAATGATTTGTTTGTAGGCACATGGCCAAAATGCAAAGATTTTGGACTAGTTCAGAAATAGCTGTGCTCTTCAAGCTTTACAGTCTGTTCAAATTTAAGCCTTCCCATCATTCTAGAAATGGGAGTGTGTGCAGAGGGGGAAATGAACATTTTTTGGCTTTGAGTCACTGGGCAGACCGCAATGAATACAGGCTTTGATTCTGTAAGGGACCTTTTTTTCTTCCAGTCCACCCAGTTGTGTAAGTTGAGGATTACTAACTTGTTCACCCCATTTGAGCTGGTTATTGTGTGCTGCTGGGGGAGGGAATTCTAGAGTGGCTGAAAGGCAGAGCAGTGCTTCTTCTGTCAGATGCCCTGGAACTGAAATGCCAGCCTTGCTTTTCCATAAGGCATGCTCCTGGAAACCAAAGGTTTCTTTGGTTTCTGAATTGTGCAGGGCTATCATGAGCATCTTATCCAGACCTCCGTGGCAGGGGACTTAGACTAGTTGATATTTAAAGCTGCCTTCTAACCCAAACCATCCTATGTTTCTGTGACCTTGAGTTAATTATTTATGATATTGAAAACTGAGAATCCTAGAGACCTCCATTAGTAGAGAAAGCTAGTAAAATTGACAGTGTAGGAAATAATGTCAGTGAATGTTGTTGAGTCAGAATGAAACCCAATTTTTTAAAAGTTCCTCTGCCTAACAGGAATTGTGCCTCTTTTAGAAGGATGTTAAACCTTTTTGCATCTTGCTGTTGCCTGGTGCCTTTCTGAATAGGACTAGTGGGATAACCCAGGCAGAGTGAGTGTATTTAATACTGTCTTATTCTGCTGGAGAATCTGCTTGGAGCTGGTCAATATATCAGTCATTGCTGTAAAATATGAGATACTGGTCAGAGGGGTTGTTTGCTGGAATGATAAAGGGAAGTGAGCAGAGAGTACAAGAAGGGACCTGGGTTATCTACAGAGATTTGTTTAGGCAGTCAAGCTTTCCTAGTGCGGACAAATGTGAGGTCATACGTAAAACTTAAAGGATGTGTACCGTGTATCACACACCAGAAATTACATTCTGGGTAAGCAAAATTGGGTCCAGAACTGTTTGATGACACCTCTTTGAAAGATGAAGCTTCAGGGACTCCTGCAAGACTTGGGTACAAAAGCAGACATTAACATGTCATCTCTCTATCAAAACCCAAAAAAATATTGAAGACTCTGGATAGCTCACTGTAGGCTGGAAGAAGTCTTCTTTTACTTATTCAAAAAAATGAAAATTTTAAGCAGATTATTGGGTTAACTTGCCAGAAATAGTTAATAAGGCTTTACACTAAAGAGAGAGCTGTAATGTGGGACAAATGCACAGCCAGATCCCATCCCTGCCTTGAACGTTCAGGGCATTAACCTGAATGTTACCGATAATAATTTGTAGATAAAGCAAGTGAGGTTATGTACTAGATTCTCAGTCACTTTGGATGGTATTATTGATACATCATCTTGGTTTTAAAGATATGGGAACCTCGGTATGGGAATAGGAGGGGAAGAAGTGTTCTGGGAAATCTGGGGGAGGCCGGTCTCCCTCTGTGCTGACTGTGGAGCTTCCTTGGCTTGGTCATGGCGTGCGTGGCAGCTCTCTGCGTTAAGGCTGAAGGGTGCAAAAAGCTCCTTCTCTCTTTCCTAGCTTCCTCCAGTTTGTTTACCTTGGAAGCTGAAGTGTTGAACGGAGCCTCTGATGGGCCATGAGCATTGCAGGAAGCAAACAGGAATGTGGGACTTCAATGGCCCCCTGCTCTTCTCCTACATGGGAAGCTGGAGTGTATCATAATACGCAGATGATGCGATAAGTCATGATAGAGCAGAAACCTTCCAAACTTTGTTCCTGTGAAGTTACTGGTGATGTGTACCAGCCTGATAGCCCAGCTCAGCGGATTATTTTAGTTTTCCTTGTCACAGTTCTCGTGGTACACCCTGAGGAGATGGATGTTTCTCTCTATGTGAACTTTGCTTGAAACTCTGATCCCCGTTACTGCTTTTCTTTGATAACTTGCCTTTGTCTAACTGGCAGAAGTTTCATAGTAGTTTCTGAAATAGCTTGAAAAATCAAACAAATGAGTGAATTCCAGTACTGGATTACAAGCTGAACAGAAGTGTCAGTTAAACAGAATAGATTTTCATATTTGGACTGAAAATTGAGGTGAAACATTTCTAACAAGGTAAATGGGTTCCTCTCCTTGACTTACCTTTTATTACCCTAAAGTGCCAGATACATTATAGAGGCATTAACACCAGCACAGTGACATTGAAACATAAAACAGGGAGTAATCCTTCCCTGGAGGTGGGTAGGCTGCAAGCCTCAGACTCCATATCTGGGATTTAATGAAGCGTGACTTAGAGGAGCACTGCTTGCTTCCAAACCTGCTGGAAACATATGCAGAATGGATTAGACATGTGAGTTGTTCTCAGATACCTAAGAATGTAATCATTTTTTTTGCTTGTTCTCCTGAATTCTTTTCTCAGTGCCGTACAAGGAAAGACTTCTTTATTTGCCAAGACCTCAAATCATCGTTTTGTATGGAAAACAACATCAGCTTTCTCTGTTCATCTTTCTACAAAGCATTTTCTCTGTTTTTGTCCCTCCAGTGTTCTGAGGATAATAAACACAATGACGAGCCACCTCAAGAAGACGAAGGTTTTATGGGTATGTCACCTCTTCTACAAGCCCACCATGCTATGGAGAGGATGGAAGAGTTTGTGTGTAAGGTAAGGGCACGTGGAAACTGCTGAAGTAATGTCCTTTTCTTAGGAAGCTCCAGTGGGCAGCAGACTGTGCTTGGAGCAACTGCACTGCTAATGTGAGGGAGAGGAGGTTCTCGCTGTCCCCAGATGGGCATCTCGTGTTCTAACTAGCAGTAGTACACTTCCTCAGCATCTGTCTGTCATATAGGATTAAACTGTCCAGCATGGAGCAATAGGGATTTACAACTGAGACTCCAAAGCTGATCACGCAACTCAGGTGTGTCCCTTGAGAAACACCTGGGAGTGCCAAGCAGAACGAAAGCCTTCTGGTTCGAGGCACTTTGATTTACAAGGTCACTTGTCCAGATTTCTTCAGATTTGCAAATATTTTGCTTTTCCAGCACCATTTGCATCTATTGTAGAATTAGCTTTGTCCCTGACTTGAAAACAATGCTGTATTGAAACCATACGTAAGTAAATCCATTGTAGATTTGGTAATTGTTGACCTTGGCTCAATTTTTGCTACTTTTTAGAGCCACTGGGCTGTGTCAGTCTCTGGCCCTCCTTTCTTGCTGAAAGGAATGCTGCCCCTTTATACACTGGTTCCTGCTGGGTTTATGAACTATTTTTGATGTTTTACAGAGGGACCCTAGTTACTTGGTGGTCTTCTGTGTATGGGTCGTTTTGGTTCTTTGCTTTTGTTGGTTATTTTTTTTTTTTTACTATGCATCTTTGCCTCTTTTAAAATGTTTCGTAGGGTGGATTGTGTAAAATGAATTCCCTCCTTCTGTTCCTATCTCAATTTGCATTTTTTGTTCGCGAACTAAACCAGTTATTTTCTTGTTTAATGTATTTAAGAACCCAGTCTTTAACTGGGCTGGTTATTCTGAATGGCTTTGTTTTGCTCCCATGCACAAGTGTGGAGAATTGATTTAAAAACTCTGGGCTCTTGTTGTTGAAACTGAAATAAGAATGTAGCTTTTTAAACTTAGTGTTTCAGGAACCTTCAGCCCTGCTCCTGTAACTCTAGCCAGCCGGCAGATCCAAGGGACCCCGCAGAACCACCCCCGGTACATAAAGCAGTTCCCTGCCACCCCTGTCCTTGGCAGTGCTGCCAGACCGAAGCCTCCATGTGTCTTGTGTTACTGAAGCAGTGCTGGGAACATCTGTGCACACTTATTTCCTGTGGAGCCAGCTGCAAGAATAGCTCTGTGCACAAGCCCCTCTCTCCCTTTTCAAGAAGAAATCCCGTGGAATTGAGAGTCATGAGTCTGTTGCCTTAACTGCTCTGTCACCGTTTGTTTTGTGAGCCCGGGAGCATTTTTTAGCCAACCTGAATAAGGGGTTGGACTCTTCTTGCTGGGCTCTCGCCCTTTCACATTTTTCTGGCCCCTGTTAGTGCTGATGGGTAGCTCCTTTTGCTGGCCTGCACCAAATGCTGGCAGATGGGTTGGCTTGTGGTGGAGGAACAGGCTTATTTATTTATTGGAGAGAACTGGGTGTAGGCTTCTTCAGTTAAATGGAAAAGAATACCTATAAAATAACAGAACATGGAAGTGAATTGAGTGTTTTCCCTTCATTAGCAGTAAAAAAGCTCGATGGCCTTCCTGTCCAATGAAGTATTTCTTTCTCTGATGGTGCAGTTCATAATGATGCAGTTTTGAACAGGGAACAATGACTTTAGCATGGTCCTTCAAGTGTAAAGCCTTTTCCCCAGAGATGTCCCATCAACTCTCTTCTGTTTACTGTTGACTCATAGGTTAACTCCAGCACTTTTACTCATGTGGGTTTTCTGACTGTTTCCATCCACTGCTGGAACTCCATTCCCCGCTTTTCACTAAAATCTTTTGACCCCTAGGTGTGGGAGGGCCGATGGAGAGTCATTCCCCACGATGTTCTGCCTGACTGGCTGAAGGACAATGACTACCTGCTGCATGGACACAGACCACCCATGCCTTCCTTCCGGGCTTGTTTCAAGAGCATCTTCAGAATACACACAGAGACTGGCAACATCTGGACACATCTCCTAGGTATTTTCAGCTCGCTTCAATCTAATGCTAAATCTAATCCAGCGGTTTCATTGCTCTCAAAGAAAAGAGAGCAAGATAGAAAGGGCTGTGGCGTGGTCAGCACTATCATTTTCCACTAGTAACCTGTTAAATTAGCAGCTTGGTATCCCTCTCCTAATTTTATCCCATCAGAGCTGGATGGAACTCCCTTAATTATGGCATACTGTACAAACAAATGCATTAAACATTTCCTAATTGTTAATAAATTCCTGTTAGATCCTTCTTTTCCCAAGTGTGTAGGTGTTAATTGGGATTGCATTTCTTGCCGCAGGAGCACGCTGAAGTTGCAGCTTCTCTGAGTAGTTTCAGCTTGTGAGAGCCTTGAAGGGAAGTGGCGATGCTTTCAGAAAGAAAAGCTTTCAGCGTGCACGAACTCGACACCTCTCTGCCTTGCTGTTTTTCAGGATGTGTGTTCTTCCTTTGTCTGGGAATCTTCTACATGTTCCGGCCAAACATGTCCTTCGTAGCACCTGTGCAGGAGAAAGTGGTCGTCGGATTGTTCTTCTTGGGAGCCATACTCTGCCTCTCCTTCTCATGGCTCTTCCACACAGTTTATTGCCACTCAGAAGGTGTTTCCCGGCTCTTCTCCAAGTAAGTGCCTAGAGAACAGGGCAGGCCAAATAGGAAACAGGTGGGAAAACAGGGCTGGGATTTGTGCCTGGAGCCCCAGTGTGGGAGTTGTTCATTTCATGACTGCATGTACTTTGGAACAGAGTTGAGCGGAGATTTAGTGCAGCTTCTTCTAATTATAGTTTGTTTCAGCATGAGTTTTTGTGCTGTCATTTGAGTCTTAAAACTCCATCATTTTCTGCTGTTTGGCAGGCATGTGCTTGCATCTTGCTGCCGTAAGTAATACGCCTCAAGCTTAGTTGCAGGACTTTGAATTTTTAGTGCAACCGTTACTTCTTGTCATTTCAGCTGTTCTGACTAACTTTGAACCTTAAACTTACGTAAGACAGTTCCACAGTGTGTCTCAAGATGTCTTGGTCTTTTGGTTTTACTGCACGTTCTCTTTTGGCCGGCTGCTGAATGGCTCACGTTTCCTAAGACTACGCAACCTAGGATTCTGTAATCTGCGAGACCACCTCGAAAGTAGCCCAGCAATTAAAATCCCCTACTGAAAAATTAACTCCCATCAACTTTTGCAGGAGTATTTTGTCAGGGTGTGGTAAAAAGCAGTGGCCGTGGATTTCCTTTTTTACGCTTGCGTACAAAAAACCAGCGTGGTTGCAAAATCGCAACGTTATTCCACTGTGGTCACTGCAGCTGATGCCCAACTAACTCACACTTGTCAGATACTGAAGTGTTTGCCTTGGCTGTGTTCTCAGAACATACTTTGTGCCCTGTCTTTAGAGGGCTCTTGCGCTGCTCTTTTTCCTCCTCTGAAACTCAAATGTGAGTTTTCCTGCGAAAGCTTTGGTCTAAAGGCTGCTGAAGGTATTGCTGATGGCTGTCTCAAAAATGGCTTTACCAGCTGTCTGTAGGTGGAAGAGTTGCCATCAGGACCTGAGCTGCAATAGCGAGAGGAATTCAGTTGCAGTGAGAAGTAGACAGTTGGTCCACTAGAGAAGAGGTGTGTGGGTGTGAGGACTTCCAGAGGTGCACACTTCTTATGACACTGATTTTTGTTTTCTTCTAGGCTGGATTATTCTGGCATTGCACTCCTCATAATGGGCAGCTTTGTACCATGGCTGTACTACTCCTTCTATTGCAACCCTCAGCCTTGCTTCATCTACTTGATTGTGATTTGTGTCCTGGGCATTGCAGCCATAATTGTCTCACAATGGGACATGTTTGCCACCCCTGAATACCGGGGTGTAAGGGCAGGTAAGACCTGAAGTTAACTGTTTTGCTTCTTGACTGCCTTTCCTGCTTCCTGCTTGCCACTTGGAAAAACCACCTTGGGAAAGACTTAAGAAAGCTTAATTTTACAGACCCTAATATCCTTGGATTGGGAGCTCGATGGGTTTTCTTTCGGTATTTATTGTACCCAACTGGATGCACAGATAAGGGCTGGTGCGAGTCCTGGAAGTGCATTCCTGAAATGGACAGTAACACGTGCAGTAGGAAAGGCAGTGCAAAGAATTCCTGGCTGCATCTAGCAGCTCTGCTCCCTTTCAAAAAACGACTGACTGCTTGGTGTGTGTATGTGTACTTGCAGTGCTTGTGCTGTTTTTGTAGCACTAGGCTCAGACACCAGCAAATCATTGAATGATTGAGCTAATCTGAATGATTTGCCCGGATAAAACACAAGAGTTAAGCTGAAGATAGTTTTTCTCTTCATTCACGTCATCAAAAGGACAAAACCAGATTTGGTTTCACGTTTTGAGGTAGGAAGAAAGAGAGCTTTAGGGGGCAGCTATGGAATGTGCACACAGCTGGGTTGAATAGTAATATTTCTTGTTTCTTAACCTGCACATGCTGTCTACAGTAAATCTAGATTTCCTGGACAAGTTATGGGTACCTTCAGAGCGTTCAGCTTTCCAAACTTACAATCTCTGTATGGGACATGAGTATTCCCCCCATGCCCACTGTTTTTACAAGTTTTCTGTCCTTGCTGCTAAAATCTAAACACATAAACAGTGTTCTCTTATGTGGCAGATCAGATGAGCGCAGACGCTGCTTTTCTGTTTCCTAGGACTGCTTGTGCAGAATATGATAAACAGTCTCTTTGTTGTGTCTCCTTGTCTTGCTCTTGGGCGGCTGTGGCGAAGGGAGGCTCGGTCTGTGTGGTCTCAGTTCCCTCTACAGGCCGAGAGCAGGAACTGGCCTCACGTACGCTGGAGCTGGCAGGCACAATCAGTAAATGAAAACTATTCCAGCTATCTGCTGGAGCACATAACTGAGTAGCTTCTGGTATACGAAGGAAGTTTGTGCATTCTTTGGCTTCCTTTCCAATAAATCTCTTCTGGGGACCTCCAGCTTCAAGAGCTGCCACCTCTCTGCTGCTTTGGCAAATACTGAGTTTTCCTTCCGTAGCTTTTGTGTTTTCATTGTCTCCCTTTGCCGCCACTGTGTTCAAACCTGACTCTCCCGCATTTTCTTTACCTCCCAGGAGTATTTCTAGGTCTGGGTCTTAGTGGGGTAATTCCCACTCTGCACTTTGTCATCTCTGAGGGGCTCCTGAAAGCAGCCACAATGGGGCAGATAGGCTGGCTGGCACTCATGGCATGCCTGTACATCACTGGTGCTGCACTATATGCTGCCCGCATCCCGGAGAGATTCTTCCCTGGCAAGTGTGACATCTGGGTGAGTCTACAGAGTGACTGGATGAGGAGACCAATTTGAAAGCTGGTTCCCCTTGAGCCTGAAGGGTGTTGTGTCAATGTTTTCTTGCTGCGAGTATCGAACTGCCGCACCAGAAGCAACAGGTCTTCAGGGGCCAAAGGACTGGGCTCTCTGAGCCTGGCTTAGCTGGTGCCTCTCTTCCCAAGTTGTCACAACCTGGCTGGTCTGAGGTAACTGCTGGCATGCAGATTCACCTCAGCACATCTCTGGATAGCTTTGACAGATGGGCAAGGAACTCTGCAAACATTTGTGTGTGTGTGTGTGTGTATTGAGGATCCTGCAGGGACACATCTTTACCTTGCTTCTGTGCAGAGCAGTATGTGGTTATTTCACTGATGTTCAGTGTGTTCTCTGGGATCTTCCCCGTGTCTGGCTCCTCATCTTGTACAGCCAGTGAAAATGCTGGGCACAGATGGTAGGCTTTGGGGGATCCCTGGCCCAGAAGAAGGGAAAGTGGGGTGAGCAAGTGGGTGGGTGGGGGAAACTTGGTATGAGGGAAAGAATGGTGAAGGCTGGAGGAGAAATACCTGAGGAAGATGTGAGGGAAGGAGTTGGGTGGAGCAGGAGTAGAGATGAGGGGAAGTGGACCTTTGGAAGGCCACTGTACTTGCACTGGGCATAGTTTAAGAGCCCTAAAGAAGTGAGAACGAGGCCTGGGTGGTTTGGCTTTTGCACAGCACCAGTTTGCTTGGTTTGTTTAAGTGGCCAAAGCGTTGTTATTATAATGAGCTAAGCTCCAAAAGCACTGGTGTACCACCAGCTCTTTTCCAAGCTTCCCACGAAGCCTGCAAATACTCATTTGCAGGAATATTTCAGGAGCATTATCCATATTGGTATGGCTTCCCTCAGACAAGGGCACGCTTTGTCATGTAGCTCCCTCACGGTTTTCATTCTGCTCTGCTCCGGTCAGTGACATCCTGGGCATTCGTTCACAACATCCAGCTGTTTCTAGGTTTTAACATAACACCACGTTTTTCTGTTCTGTTTCTCTGTGGTAGAGAAATAAAACACCAGCATGCAGAATCCACTTGGTAAAACTTATGCCTGTGACCAGAGCAGAGTTTGTACCTGTTATCTGTATGAGAGGACCCTTTTTATCCATTAACCACCAACCAGCGTGTCCTGTGGAGGAACTAATTGTAAAAGAGTCCTGCTTAGGGCTTTTGCCTAAGGTTCTGAAACGATCCTAGATACTTTGCTAAAGATGAGTTGCAGCACAGTTTTGGGTTGACCAGCTGGTTCAGATGACTCTGAAGGGAAGGGGGGGGTGTGTGTGTGTGCGGAGAATTCGATTCTTTTGCCGAAGGTAGCAGCGGGGTGGGTTTCAGCACGCGGCCTGGAGAGCTGTGGGGCCCTGCTCTGTGTTACTGTGTACTTCAGCCGAATGTGGGGCTGTCGGGGGGCAGGGCGGCCCCGGGGCCCCGGCTGAGCAGAGGCCTTTCCTTCCCGCAGTTCCACTCCCATCAGCTGTTCCACGTGTTCGTCGTGGCTGGCGCTTTCGTGCACTTCCACGGAGTCTCCAACCTGCAGGAGTTCCGCTTCACGGTCGGAGGGGGCTGCACAGAGGAGGATGGGATGCAGTAGGAGCAGCCTTCAGCCCAAGATCATAACCAAAAGAGAGCCGCCGGCGCGGGCGAAGCATCCAGGCTTAGCAAAAGGAATACCTAAGAAGAATCCAAGTTTCAGCTGATGAGGCATGGAGCTTCATGGGGATTCTGACTAACCAAGATAAATTCTATACCTCAAGCAATGGAATAAATCAATTTGAAGACCAGGAAATTATGAAAACCTAATTTATTCTTGGGATCTACAGATTGAGCTACAGAGGACCCTTTCCAAATCGGCTTCTGTTCAATGCCATATTTATTTGTAGAATTGGGGAGGGATAGCTTAGCAGTTTCCTTTTTTTTAAAAAAAAAAGAAAAAAAAAAGTCAAGGTTAAATTTATATCCTCTTGGAGGGTTTGGGCGTTGATTTTAGATGCTCTTTTGGGAGAAAAACAAATTGTAAATAAGATTTCTAACTTTCTGTTTAAATAAAATTTATATAAATGTTTTAAACAATGGGTGGGGGGAAAAAGGGTTTTTGTAAAGAATGCAACATGCAAGTACCACACACTGTTTCAATTTTGCACAAAATAAACGATTGCAGGAGGACCAGGTAAAATTCCCAGGAGTGAAGCACGTTGGCCCTGTAGATTTTCCTGGTGGCCAGCATGCCCTGGGCAGTGCGGGGTCCTGGCCAGCACCCGGAGTAGGCTCAGGACACGTGCACGAGGGTCATGGATTAATCACGGTGTGAGCAAACGGGTTTGCTCCAGTAACTGGAAAGGTGCATCTGCTCCCTGCCCGGGCGTGGGGCGCAGCTGCCCTCCCAGCCCGAGTGGAGCGGGCACGTTGGGATGATGGATCCCTACGGCTGGTTGGTTTGGGGTCTCACCCTAGGAGCTGAAGCCTGGTGGGATGGCTGCACGTGAAATGGCAAACAGTCCGGCTCCATCAGTGCCTGCCTACACCCAAAGGCCCCCGGGGAGAGGATGGTTGCCATTTGCAAGCCTGCTTTGTTGGGTGTGAGGGATGGTGGTAATAGACTCGTCAGAAGGCAGTTGAGCATGTGAGGGGAAACAGAGGTGGGGTGAAGGTGGGCTGGAGAGAGGAAGCTGTGTGCTCCAGTTAACAGGCACTGCAGACCTCAGGCACGTTACCACGCTGTGTGTCAGGCTCCATATGCCAAGGCAGTTTGCAGGGGTTTTTTAAGGAGGAATAGATCCCTAATGAGCTCAGTGCAGTTCCTTTCTTTTCTTTTTTTCCCCCCTTTTTTATTTTTTTTTTGTCCTTAGGTCTGCTTTCCATCTGTGCTTTAGCAATGGGACTGCTGGTATTTCTTAAGCCTAAACCTGAGAGTTCAGCTGGATTGCTGTGATTGCTTTGACACACCTCCTCTATAAGGGGAGGCAAATACCCTTCTCCTGTGTAATTGATGTAGCTTGAGCTTTGGAGCCCAGTCAGAAGCCAGGCTGAAGGAGAATCTTTGGAGTCGTAAGGTGAAACTGGAACATTTTGTTTGTTATGGCACAGGTATTGCTTGGAGGCTTTAGCTGGAAATTCAGAGCAATTACCTCTCTCTCAGATGAGTTAAACAGCTCGTACCATGCAGTATTTCACAGGGAAGGAAGGTGAAGGGTGGTTGGTTGTTGTGCAGGGTGGTTTTTCTTGTCGCTGGGTTTTGTTTTTTTTATTTTAAGATTCCCTCAAGTTTCAGTTTTCATCCTTCAAGATAAAGAGAGGGAATGCAAAGACCTTCCCATCCCCTGGATGTCACAGTGTGTTTTGGGGAGTTACTTTGTCTGATGGAGCCAGGTGGAAGCAGAATGCCCTCCTGAAGCTGAGTGGGTATTAAGGCTTCACCCCTCAAGTGGAGTAAAGCCTTTGAGAGCAAGGTCAGCTGCAGAAGGAGGTGCTGCAGCAGTCTGCAAGTTGAGAGGGGTGTGTTCTCAGCAGGATCCCAACACTGGACGCCTGCAGGGCTGGAAGCAGTTTATCCCAGGTTTATCCCAGGTCTGTGGTGTTTAAATGAAGGAAAGAGCAGTGTTGCCTTGCACGTGAGGGCCAAGAGCGCTGGCATCCCACCCGGGGCTGTGGAGGTGCCCGGAGGAAGCGTGGTACATATCACAGTCAGAGCTGGCTGGAAGGTGCTTTGGGATACCTCTGAACAGTACCAGCAGAAGCAGCAGTCTCCATCCTGGATCATCCCACGTTCACTCCTCGAAGGGTGATTGTAACCTGGTCCTACACAGCACAGAACTATTACAAAAACACAGTACTCCACCTGCTATTCTTAACCCAGTCAGTCTCTCCGTTCAAGAAGTTTGTGTGTTCCAATAAAAACAACCTAGCTGTGCACTTTTCTGTAGCTTTTGCTGAGAACTCTTCCCAGGTTGGCACCTGAATGCCTTACTCTCAGCAGTCAGAGGCTTGCTTGCTCTGTGTGCAGGTTATTGCCATAGAATAGTTAGGACCTACAGCTTCTTTCCTTCCCCATTAAATAGTGGCCTTGTTCAGTATATTTCTTTTTAACAATTGCTTACTGTTGGAAGCAATGAAGCACATTCTGGGGTTTTGATGGCTGGGGACTCTGGTGATGGTTCCATATAAGATGGGATCTTATTACTTGCTGTATTCTTAACTTCTGCTAATAAAAGAACCAAATGGATTGTTGTCTAGTTTGGGTCTTTCTGCTCTGTGTGGGCAAGAGGGGACGGGGGTGCAAAGAACAAGAGCTGGGGGGGGGAAGAGGGTCGTGGCTGGAGACTTGGGTGGTTGTGGGCAAAATTTTAGGTGAGTTGAGGTAAAGAAAAGAAGTTCAGGAGGCCTGGGCTTAAATTCGTGGTGCAGAGGAAATGCCTCCCATCCTGTATCCAGGTAAAGGATGGATCATCTCCTCCTGGTGTGCAGCCCTAGGGGCTGGCACGAGTGGGGTTGGGCTGGGGAGGGAGAGGGGCTGGTGGTGGCCAGAGCAGCCTGTGCCCAGCGGGGCCTTCTGCTGTTCCTTGGCTGTCACCAAACACTGGGGAAAGCCTGGGAAAGATATCCCTGATCCTGCTCTTGGGTGGGCTCGCACCAGGCCTGGGTATCCACAGCTGAGCTGTGCTTTGTACCAGTTCCTTCACTCAAGGATTGTTCTGCAGTGTCTTGTAAGAGAGACAGCTCCTCTTAATGACCTCGACAGCCTGATGGATGTCTCGGGATGGATTATTATTACTATTATTATTATTGTTATTATTATTTTAATGAAAAGCAAATTCAAAGAACGTGGGGAATGTTGGTGTCAGGTTTCACACAAATTGCACTATGAGTAGCTGCCACATTTGAATATGAATTGGGTTTATTCTGTTTCCAGAAAGCAGAGTGATACTTTAAAGTTGCCTGGGCAGGGTAAAATTGTATGTCCTGCCTCCTGTGGGTGTAGTTGTGTCCGTGCTCTGCCCTCTCCCAGGAATCACTTGCTTCATTCATTGCCCCGTATCCCGAGCATGGATTAAAGTGCTGCAGTCAAGGTGAGTGTCCAAGGCCATTGCCTAACTTTCTAAGGAGCTGGAAATAAATGAAGCATAAGATGAGGATGGAAGAGCTGACTGGTTTAGCTGAAGCTATTAAAGGCTTCCCTGCAAAACTGAGCTCTTTTACCCTTTCTCTTTTTTTTTTTTTTTTTAACCCCTGCCTCCTGTGTGGCATCCAAGCAACTTGTTTGAACCAAACCCTCCTGCCACACAGTGCTGCTGTATCTGCCTGGAATGCCCGAGCTGGAATCCTCCAGGCTGATTTCCAGGAGTGCAGAGCACTAACGTGGTTTGAATGAAGTTGCTTAAGGGGATCGATTCCTCGGAGAGGATGTGTGGTAATTCCTAGGTACACACTGCCCTTGAAGGAGGAATACTGGCCTTGAGTGCGCGGCAGCATGGAGAGTGTCACACCCGGTCACCTCCAGCTGTTTTAACAAGGAGCAGCAAAGGAAAAGTGCAGGGGGAAACTGCCCAACACCACCTGGGCAGCTGCTGTGAGAGCCTTGCAGTGTGAGCCGTTCCTGTTCACCACTGGAAGGTTGGTTCCTTGGGCAGGGAGGGTGGGATGGGAGCCCAGCACCCCTGGGTGAGGGCCCAGAGCTGGTTTGCCAGCTTGATCTTATCACAGAGTCATGGAATGGGTTGGGTTGGAAGGGACCTTAAAGATCCCATAGTTCCAACCCCCCCTGCCATGGACAGGGACACCTTTCCAACACTTCCACGGATGGGGCAGCCACAGCTTCTCTGGGCAACCTATGCCGGTGTCTCACCACCCACACAGAGATGACATTTTCTGGCATTTCTGGAAGCTTCACCTTTGCCTTTCTCCAGTAAAATTCATGTTTAAACTACAGAGGTGTTGGAGTTCCTGAGCTGGGAGATGCTTGCACTGGAGATTCACCATGATCTCGTTGAGCAGCAGCTTCATCTCTGTAGTGGCACCGCTGAGCACAGAGGCTCTTCACAGCACAAAAACTGAACTGGTCTAGTTGTAAATGAGATGGGAAAATCATTGGCCTGGCTGGGTTCCCAGAGCATCGGTGTGTTTCCCTTAGAGAGGCAAATGTCACCCCAGCCGGTTCCAGTGGCTGTCTCTGCTTTCACCTCTAACCCTGCCCAGCCTGTGCCTGTGGTTTGGGGATTGTCGTGGCGCCGGCTGGAGCTGAGCTCCCCAAACCCAGGTTTTGTCTGTGGCTGTGGCCAGGCTGCGGGGCTGGCCCTGGCAGACGGGGGCTGCGGGGTGGCATCTGCTGCTGGCACGGGCAGCCGGCCCTCCTGGGAGGGAGCAGCCGCTGCCACCACCTCCCTGCCGGCTCCTGGCCACGGCGGCCAGCCCGGGGCTCCGCCCTGGCTCTGGCCCAGCTCCCCCAGCCCGCTGCCTGCAGGGGCAGCCAGGCCGGCATTGCTGCCTTTGCCAGCGAGCCTCCTGCCAGCTTTGAAAGCGATATTCTGTCCCTCGGGGCGGGCAGGAGGAGGTGACAGCAGGCTCCAGCCCCTGCTGCCAGGCGCTAAAGGAAGGCGCTGCTGGCCGAGACAGACGGGCAGGAGCGGCCGGGTCTTGGCCAGCGTCGCTGGTGTGGGGGCTTCCCTGGCAGCTCCCTGCCCCTTTCCCTGCTGCCCGTGAGGGGCCAGCCCTCGGTGCAGCGGTGGCCTCCGGTGAGGAGGGCAGCTCGGCCACTGTCCCCACAGCCTTTCCTGGCGGAGAGCTGGGGGAGCACCCATCACATCCCTGTGCGAGGGATCTGCTCCCCGTGACAGCGGCGGGAAGGACCGCGGCAGCTGCCCGGCCCCGGAGGAGCCAGAGGGATCTAAAGACGGGGCTCAGTGCCCAGCCCTCCTCTGCTGCCAGCAGGGGCCTGCCTGGGGAAAGGCGGGGTGCCAGGGCTCCCAAAATTTGAGGCGGCAGCAGCAAGCAAAGCGGGAAGGGCTGATGAAATTTCCTGCGGGTGTTTGCAGCAGAAACGTGCTCGGTGGCGCCCGAGGGGGCCGCTCGGCCCAGGGAGCTGCGTGGCTGTGGCTGGTGTCACCCGGCACTGGCAGAGGTGTCCGCTGGCCCAGGGAGCTGCGTGGCTGTGGCTGGTGTCACCCGGCACTGGCAGAGGTGTCCGCTGGCCCAGGGACAGGAGGGGTACAGGCTCCTCTCAGGGGCAGACAGCGGTGGCGTGGGGGAACAGCGTGTGCCCAGGGATGGGGGAGCTCCCCAGTGCCCAGCGGGGACAGGAGCAGCAATCCCCCCTCAGGGAGGGCCCAGCTGCTGACGGAGTGTTTGGCACACGGTGTTTGATGCCCCTTCTCTGTTCGCTTTTGAGAATTTGCTTGGCACAAAAGAATGTGCTGCATTAGGCTGCCCTCAGCCCCCCATCCCTGCGAGCAGAGGCCTGTGAGAGCCCGGGGTTCCTGTGCTGACAGTGCCCCTCAGCAGAAAAAAGCATCCTGGAAAATGCTCTGAGGAGCCCGAGCCTGAGGTGTGCGTGAAACCGAGCAGAACTGTGGTACCGGCCCTTGGCTGTGGCAGAGATGGGCCACACACCCCCACGCTCCTCTTAACGCGCTCGGAGCGTGTGGCTCCCGGCCGTGGCCACTGCTGTGCCCAGCCTGGGATGTGCCGGTCTCTCGCTAAGTCTAAGCCAGCTCAGGGCAGCCTCTCTTTGTGCCTGATCCCAACTGCAAACAGCTGCTGTAAATCCAGGGCTGATTTTCCTACTCTTTTGTAGGATGAGGTCATCGCTGTCTGGCCTCACTGAAGGCGCAGCCCCCAGCCTGCTCTGTCCCACGCCGTGAGTCAGGGGAGGCCACGGGCGTGTGACGCTGTGCAAGGTGTGTGTCCCTGCCCACCGCGGTGCTTGGGGGAGATCCAGGGTTACCTCAGCCTGCACTGGGGTGTTTCTGAAGCCTGTAAGGAGCGTCACGGAGAGAATTCGGGCCCCTTCCCAGCCCCCTGTCCCCCTGCCTGCAAGGCAGTTGGCTGCAGATCTGGGGCTTGTGAAGCCCCTGAATGGTGCAGCGGTGGGATGTGGGTCTGATGGACACCCCTGTCTGCGGAGCACCACTCGGGAATTTTCTCCCATTGCATCTGCCCCTAACAGAGCAAACCCTGACGCCTCCAGTTCGTGCTCACAGGAGCAGACGGGATGGGGCAGGAGGCACAGCTGGGGTCTAGGGAGCTGTATCAGGATGGCAGTAGGATGCTGCTCAGCTGGAAGTGAGAGATGGCTCCTCTCACAGCTGCTCCGCTGCTGGTTGGATCCTCTGGCCTCAGCTCGCTGTTTGCTTTTGCTGACCTATTTTCATCTGCTGTGCCCAGCACATGGCTGAAGAAGTTGGAAGCTAAGGCAGCTGCTCTTCCTGGGGATTTTTCTCTTGCTGAAGGGCCATGAGTCACTATCTCTGTCAGAGCATGAAATGGAATTTGCTTAACCCCGTGTTGGAACCCAGAAATGGGTAGGTTTGCTTACGGTCTGCTTTGCTGCAAAAAAAAAGGAAGCTGTTCCTGGTGTGTGTTTTGAGCCAGGCAAACCTTTGCTCACATTTCTCAGTTTAAGAAATAATCCATTTCTCACCCCTGTCCCATTCCCTCCCACCTGTGCACAAGCTGAGTGAGCTGGCTCAGCCAGGTGTAACTCACGTCCTCCCTGTCTCAGTGCAGGTATCTCTACAGGACCGTGGTTATTGGGATTAATGCACCTGAAACCAAGCGCGGCTCGTCCGCGGCGGAGCGATGCCTATTTATCTGTCCTGTTTCAGCTGAGTGGACGTGGGGCTGCTAATCCCTTCTGACAGGGAGGTCATCCTTGAGAGTGGTGCCCCGGGAGGGCAGGCACCACGGGCAGGCACGTGGAGCTGGGGGAGCTGTGCCAGCCCGCGGGGTGCCCTGGGCCAGTGGCTCCTCCATCTGCGAGCAGCTCCCGACTCCTCGGCCTTGACAGCAGCCCCTTCTCCCTCCGTCCTGCCTTCATCTTCCTTGGCTGCTTCTGGCTCTGATAAGGTCACTGCCTCTGAAGCCTGGAACCTTCTCCACCTCCAGTTTTACTTCCAGGACTGCAGTGGTTCCTCTCCTCTTTGCTCTAACACCGCCTCCAGCAAGGCAAAACCCCACGGCAGGAGCTCTAAGGTCCTGAAAGGTCCCCACCAGGACCTGGCTGGGACTGATACCGTCCCCTTAGTGTCAGGTGACATGGGTGGCAAGAAGGACAGCATCCCTAGCACGCCTGGAGGGCATTTGTGGGTGCCTGCCGTGCAGGGAAGGAACAGACCTGGTGTGAGGATAAAGCCCTTTCCCACTCAGCCTCTCTCTGCAGCAGCTGCCCGGGAGCCCAGCTTGGCAGTGGTGGCTGTGGGAGTGGGTGGCGTGGTGGCCCTGGAGAGGAGCCCGCGGCTCCCCACGGCGGGCACGTGGCAGGGCACGTGTGGGCACTGCTGCTTGTCAGGCAGCGAGCGAGGAGGGCCCTTGTCCTGCAGGAGGTGACATCTTGGTGTGACGAGCCACGCTGGGGGCCTGGAGGCGTGCAGGAGGCTCCCAAAGTGACCAGGGAAAGGTTCTGCCTCGCTGCTGCCTCGGGGCCACCACAGTCCCTCCACCCACACCCTGTCCCCACGGGTTTCTGGGATTTGTGTAGGGCTGTGATGACCACCAAACATGCTGAAGCTATGGTGTCTATGTAGAATATGCCATATATTTGTTTTTAATGAGATGGTGTGGAACAGTTCATACAAAAAAAAAAACAAACAAAAAAAGAAAAATGGGTGCTCCCCACCCGTTGTCCGTAAAGCTCTGTGAGGAATGGCCCATGCCCACCAGCTGGCAATGCCAGGCTCAGGGCAGGGAACAACCGAGGGCAGCTGCAGTGAGCAGGGCAGTGCTGCTCCCAGGGGAAAAGTGCCTGTTTCTTAGCTGCTTCTGCAACGAAGAGAGCAGGTAAGTCTCTTTTGGTGGGTCATGCAAAACCCCTTTCCAGAGGTAAGTCCACCTGTAGACAGGAACCTGGATGCTGCTCTGGCAGGGTTAGGAGAGGTCTCCTTGGCAGAGCTGGCGTGGCTGCAGCTCTCCAGCCAGGCTGTGCTGCTTCCCACTGTCCAGCTGCAGGTTAGGTCCGTGCAGTTCAGCTTTGGTGCCACGTCCCACCCCTGGGGTCCCGGCTGAGGACCACCCCCGAGACCAGGAGATGCTGCTTCCAGAGCCGGGCGCTCACAATGCCGGCGGCTCCCCCCGAGGGACAGGCAGATGGTGTCCCCTGCCCCTCCTGCTCTCCTAAAGCCAGCTCTGCCCCTCCGAGCCCTCTGCCGCCTGTAGCCCGAGTGGCTCCGGGGGAGGCAGGCTGGTGGTGGAATGTTGGCCGTGCCCGCGATCGCAGCGTTCCCGGGAGGAGCCGCTCGGCAGGCGCCGTGCCGGGAGCTGCCCCTGCTGCCCCCGCATCTTCCCAGGAGGCTCCCGCTGCATCTCGCGGTGAAGGACGCCCCGGGCAGCCGCAGAGGGTGTCCCAGAAGGGTCGCTATCTCCATCTCAGTCCCAGAAGGGTCGCTATCTCCGTCTCCTCCCGTCCCAGCGCTCCGTCCTGCCGGGTCCCCGCCGCTTAAGGCGCGTCGCAGGCAGCGTCACCGCAGGAGCAGCACCAGGGGCAGGAGCAGCAGCGTCGGACACACGGAGATCCCAGCGCTGCCACCGCAGTCCTGGGCGTTCTCCTGGGGGATGGGAGACAAGGGGTCAGCCTGCCCACTGCCAAGCCCGCCTGTCGCCTTTGGAAGAGGGACAATGCCTGTGGCCGAAAGGAAACATCACCAGGGGCGAAGGAAGGGACTGGTTTGATTCCTGTCGGCCACAGCAGCCCCCCGTGAGCCAGGAAGCCACTTGCCTCCTGGTCTCCTCTCAGGGGGTGGGTGTGTGTGTGTGTGCTTGCTCCTGACCCCGTGACATCCCAGCTCAAGCCCTTCCCAGGTGGGACTAATGTGACCGCGCTCCTGCTAGGACCCCCCTCGGGATTCACGGGCCGTGTCTGGGTCCGGCCAGCAGCATGGGCACGTCGGACAGCCCAGGCGAGGGTGCGAGAGGAGACATTTGTGCATTTTGGGTGCAGGTGTGCCCGTGGTGCCACCCGGCCGTGCGCTGTCCCTCCCTGTCCCCCCGCTGCCCCGGGTACCTCGGGGTGGAACGCGTGGCACGTGTCCGGCCGCCGCCGCAGCTTCTGGGACCGCATCCGCTCGCACTTCACCGAGGCGTTATGTGCGACGCTGTTAAGGACACCTCGAGGGCAGCGCAGGCGGGGAAAGGGGGTGAATGCCACACAGACCGTGTCTGCACGGCCCGGGAGACACAGCGGGGAGGACGAGGGAAGGGCAGGTCACCCTGCTCGGGCTGGAGACCTCGCCGAGCTGTCTCACAAGCTGGGTCGTGCTCTCCGCCCCCCATGGCAATGGCAGCAGAAGCACATTTTCCACCCTGGCAAACACGGAGCTGACAGGGCCTGTGGAGCCCCGCATCCCTGCTGTGCATGGAAGGATATATTTGACCTCTTTTGCGTCCATTGGGACGGGTGGGAAGACGCTGCAATCGCAGACAGCATCCGTGACTAGGAGCAGGAGGTTACTGCTGATGATCTGCTGTGCCACGAACATCCTGCAAGGGAAGAGCAGGTGAGACAAAGCACAACTCTCCAGCTGCAGTGCCAGAGCAGCAGCCCTGGCACGGCCTGAACCACAGCAAAGAAATTGACAGAAAATGGGGATCACTGGAAGCAGGGTGTCAGCAGTGAGCAGGCGTACACAGGGAGAAGTGCCATTGGCACTCCTTTTTGGCCTCAGAAAGCTCTCAACTGGCTCAAATTGACAACTCCATGCTTTTAGGCACAAAAGTCAAAATCAACCCGAAAAGCCAACCAACCAAACCCAAAACAAGCCCTCCCCAGAGGGGCAGCACATCACAGCAGATGGCACCTGAGAAAGCCTGGTTTCACCCAGAGGTATGTCAGTGCCTGTTTAACGTGCATTTATGTGTGTACAATGCAAGGGTGTCTGCATTCCGTGGTCCTGCGAGGAGCAGAGTTGTGCTAAATTCCATTACCCGAGAGAGAAACAGAGGATCCCAGTAAGGTTGTGCGCTACACTGGTGTGATGGGACTGACCAATTGGTGTTTGGCAGAGAGCCAGCAAGCTGTCCTGGAGCCACTGGGCACAGGGCAGGCTGGGGACATCAGGCTCAGCGTGCCTGCACTGGTGGCAGGGCTGCGAGGCTGCAGCCGGAGCACGGCTCAGTGACTCCCAGTGCTGCTAACCACGGCTCAGCCAAGGGAGAGGGCTTCTGGAGCAGAAATACAGGCCTGTGGGGAAGTGCCCACGGCACTGGCCAAGCTGACTGTGCTGGAGGAGTGCCCGGGCTCCCTGGTTAATCACCACCTGGCCTTGCTGCCTGCCAGCCTCCGGGGATTTCTGTGCTCCCTTTTAGAGGTGTTGAATGCCACGCGCACAGCTGAGCATTTCATTAGCGTTCCCTGGCTAACGACTGCCTTGGGAGCTTTGACAAGCAGCCTTCAACCCATGCACAAATCCAACCAGCAGGGCAGAGGTGTCCCGTGCATCGATCCATCCACAAGCCAACGGTTTTGCCCAGGATGGAGCACCCAGCCTACCCCTAATCCAGCAGGACCTTGTGGAACGTGATCAGGAACACCTGCAAGCCAGGCCCCTGGATAATACTCCACAGAGCCCGTGGCAGGGGATGTGTCTCTCCCAAATATCTGGATAAAAGAGGCACGAGAGATGCACCTGGGAGCCAGAGGCTGTAACTGCAAAGGAGCCGAGTGGGACGCAGCACCTGCTGCTCCAGCACTGGGGAGGTGCTGCCTCCAGCAGGGAGGGGTCGGTCCCAGGCCGTGTTTGTGGCAGAGCTCTGTGACCCAAACAGGTCACTCAGCTCCTCTGGATCTGCCCAGAGCTTCATACAAACACAATGATGACCTTGGTGTCATCAAACCCTCAGTCTCTTCCGAAACAATGTTTGGCAAGGCCTGGTTTTCCTAAAGCCATGCTGACTAATGGAGGCTGTTTTTCTAACCTTTAAGTCTTTCCTGCAGTTGATCCAACACTGCAGACTAGGTAGGATTGTTTTGGGTTTTCTTTTAAGAGAAATCCCAGTCAGATCTGTTTGGCCTCCTCACGTTAGGAAAAGCTGGATCAGTGGAAATTCATCTTTTTGTCACCTTTCCACACGTGATTGCTGATGGCCCTGTGCAACCACTGAAAACAGCCTCTTTTCACAACGACTGCCCTGTTACTTTTGACTGTCCATTCTCTTACGATGAAAATGGGAAACAAAAAATAGACCCTTGTTTTCAATTCTTTCAGTCTAACACTTCTCGGGTTTTTTTTTCCTTCCCTGTTTTTTTTTGTTTCTGTAGAAACAAAGAAAAGTGGGAAAATGAAAAAAAAAAAGAAAATGAAAGCCAAAAGCATTGCAAAAAGGAAAACTTGCTAAGAAGAAAACTTCTGCCAGAAACATGAAAAACCAGAAAAAGTTCCTTTCTGAAACCTGTGGAATGGAAAGATACATATATTTTAATGCCGTTTTCTTTGTTCTCCGGCCACCTCTGCTTATTAACAGATGGTTTTAATTTTTTTTTTTGGGTCAAGGATCAGTACCCTGGCCTCTTCACCCCTCTCTGCCCAGCCTGGCTGTTTGGCTCTGTGGATGTCGTTGTGGCCGTGCTGTGGGCACGGTGGCAGGTGACTCTTCTCAGGCTGCTGCCACCACCCTGGACAAGGCCCCAGATGAAAGGGAAGCTGTAACCCTTACTTTTGGCAGTCTCCACACTCGATGAGCCCGTTGGTCTCCTTGATGGCCGGCTCGTACACGAACACGGGGTACTCGGTGTCGCAGGGCTGCAGCATGTCGTGCTTCTTGTGCTTGTGAGCTGCCAGGGGGCGAGACAGGGGCACAGGTGAGGGGCACGGGAGCGCACGGGAGCTGCCTGCACGGAGATGGAAACCTTCCAGACCCGCGATGCTCCGAAGAGGAGCGGCCCTGAGTGCCCGCTGCCCCCCAGCAGCGGCCGGGAGCAGGTGCCGATGGAGAAGAAGGGGAAGGAGATGCTGCAGAAAGCAGCCAGGCAGTGATCCCTGCTCCCACTAGGTGGTGTGGGAAAACCAGCCTATGTGAGCGATGCCTCCAATATTGCCACTCGCCTTCCCCCAGCGAGCTGCAGCGAGGGGCCGCAGCGGCCACAGCAACCCAGGGACCCCCCTAGCCAGGCAGGCGGGGACATTTGGGCACAGGTACCCCCTGTGTTCAGAGGAGGGGGGGTCCTACTGAACCAGCAGTGTTAATGAAATCCTTCCTGCCTAAGCCAGCCCTGCTTCGTGCACTTTTAAAACCATTGAAACCTGTGCCTGGTCTGCTCCTCTGTGCCCGTGCCAAGGGCTCTGCCCCTGGGGGAGCCCTGCGTGTCCGTGCTGGGGCTCTCCATCAGCTGCTGATCCCTCCCGAGCCCGCTGACAGGACTTTTGAGGGGTTCGATACGTGTCACGGTAAGAAGAAACCACCAGCAGCAAACAGCTCTGGCCCGGGACCACAGGGAAACAGATGACGGCTCCCGAGGACCAGCAGAGACCCAGCTAATGAACAGCACCGGCTCCTGGAGGGACCAGCTGCTCCATCACTCATCAGTCACACTCTGTGGGACTCCCAAACTAATTTGGGGATGAGGGGGAGCTGAACTGCCTTACTAAGCCTCCCTCAAGAAGCAAGAGCATTCTTTCTAGGAGTTCAGCATAATCTGTCTTGCCTGAAACTACTGCCTTGGGCCCTTCTGGCAATTATTTTCTGCAGTTGGAGG
Organism: Mohoua ochrocephala; assembly: GCA_013398855.1. Taxonomy (NCBI): domain Eukaryota; kingdom Metazoa; phylum Chordata; class Aves; order Passeriformes; family Acanthizidae; genus Mohoua; species Mohoua ochrocephala. The sequence goes on along the minus strand of VZTA01009465.1, from coordinate 69,145 downwards.
TAGCAAAGCCAGCTCCTGCCTCTGTAGGACACAGGGGACTGTTGCTGATGGAAATGTGAAGCTTTGTTGCTAGGGCAGAGGTGGCTGCGGCTCAGCCAGCAGCGAGTACGAGAAATGGTTTCTACATCAGCTTTGGGCCTGAGCACTAAAGCCTCACTTTGCAGCCCCCCACCCACACAGCAGCCACAGGCAGCCCTGCCAGGGGGACCAGCAGGGCAGAGGGTCCTCCTGACCAGCAGGGAAGAGGGTCCTCCTGACCAGCAGGGAAGAGGGTCCCCCTGACGTGGAGGACGCCCAGTTTATCCCTTGCAGCAGAAGCGCTGAAGATTTATAGAAAAATGCAGCAACTCGGGTTTTAATCAGGAAATGTGCGGTGAGAAGGCATCAAGAGGGCATCCGTGATTGGATGGGTGATTTGCATCACTGTGAAACCCTCACCGCTGAGAGCAATGGTCTCCTCTCCCCCGGCACTGCCAGAGCAGACGGAAAGCAGCAGGCACCTCCCCGCAGAGCCTGCCGTCCAAACAATGTGGATTACGCGAGAGAGAGAAAAACTGCATGATTTTCTCTGATTTTCCTCTCCACCATGGCAATCCAGCAACACAAGACATCCATTAAGAGCCAGGAACTGCAGCCCAATCTTCCCTCTAATGCCCTGCCCAGGTGAATATGATGGGCACTCAAACCCCTCCCTGCAGTGCAGAGTCTCTGGTAATTGTGCTTTGTGCTTTTCTTCAGAAGTCTCAAAAAGCAGCGCTCAGGAGGCAGCCCCCTGCTTAAATCCTCCCAGACTGCGGGACCCACCTTTCGGTGCCATGGTTTAGGTTCGTCTTGCACAGCTTCAAAAGCACGCAGAGCCCGACTGCGGCACAGTGCCTTGTTCTGTATGCACCCTGGATTCACACCGAATTAATCAACGGGACTTGTCATTCCAGGGGCCGGCAGCACCTCTGCCACCAGCCGGGAGCTGTCTGGCTGTGCTCTGCCACCATTCGCCGTCCCTCCGTGCAAACCCCACACTGCAGAAGCAGGGAAAAGCCTCTCCCATTTCTGCTGATGGAGAATGCCTCTGACGAGGACCCGCCACAGGGACTGGCAGACCTGAGGAGATCTGGGATGAGCAGAAGAAGACTCTGTTTCTGAGGTGAATTTCAAAGGCTTAGACACTTCTGATGGGGCATGCAGAATATCCCCGTTTGTGCTGTAAGGAGAGAAGCTGCAAACATTTTCTGGCCCTGACCAGCTGCAGGGCTGGTAGCTGTATTCTGGCCAGGAAAGTCCCCCAACTAAGACTAAAGGAGTGTGAGAAACAGCAGGAGCCCTTTCTTTCAGCCTTAATTCACTGTACTTGGGGCTGGGAAAGCAGCTCCAAACCCTGAGACAGGTGGCCAGGCCATCACAGCCTGGACCAGGGACAGCCCTGCTCAGGGACGTGCTTGTGGCGAGACCACCCATCGGCCCCTCAGCCACGAACCATCGGAGTCCCGTTGTGCTGCCCCTGGATTTACAGCGCTGCCACTGCAGCACAGCTGTCGGCAATGGGCTGTGCAGTTCCTGCTCCGAGGAATCGCTGTGGTGGCCGCAAAGGTGACCTCGTAAAGAAAGCTGGGGCAAACTGCTTGCAAGAACTGAACGTATGGCTCATGCCATGAGTGGCGAAGAGCCCTGACACACCAGGACCTCGTTTTTCCCCTGTCCCTGGTAAAGAACAGCATCATTTACTAGCTCCTGTTATAATATCATATCCTTTGCCAGCTTCCTGTTACAGCATCACCAAAGCAGATGGAGTTAAAGCAATATAAAATACCGTGGTGTGAAGGACGGGGCGCAGGGAGGGGCGAATGAGACCATCGGCTTGGAAAACGCAGGATGGATGCTGATCTGAGGCTTCTCAGCCTCAGCCAGTGTTGAATGAGGGCTGTCATGGTGGGCTTGGAGAACCAGGCCCCTCAAGGGGAAAGTCAATTAAAGAGGCTGCATGAACCACACCCAGGATAAATGTGGCCAGCACCAAGGTGTATTTTTAAACTGGCACAAGTGCCCTGCGCAGACCTTAACCCTTTTTCTTTTTAGTTTTGGCACAAGCTGAATGAAAAGAAGCTGCTTTAAAAATCTCCCAACTTCTGCACAGAGACAAGACCTATGACAGAGATTATGCTTAAGCCTCCTGCCACTTAATTTGCTGGGAAGCAATGCAGCTGCAGCAGTATTGAGAAGTTCAGAGAAGCCCAGTAGCATGTACATCATCAGCAAAAGGCTCAGGCTGAGCCTCCGCATGCACACGCTGGACATCAGAATGTTATCAGCGCCCTGCGAGTCTGCTGGTCGGGGATTAGTAAGCAGCCAGAGGAGCTGATAACAAATTACAAACTTTATAGCAAAGAGTGAGTTAATTCCAGGCTGTCGTTGCCACCATCTGCACTGCCAGAAAGACTTTGTCAGACATTTGGCAACCGATCCTTCTGAGCAGCAGAGGCAGTTGCTGTGCCTCATTATGAACCATAGAGCCCAGATTGTGAACTCTTTCCCACCAGCATAAATCATGCACCCGAGTCAGTGGATTTACTCTGGGACACGTGACAAAATCTGCCACTTGGTTACCAATATAAAACACAGAATTTAACCACCTATCTTGTAAAATATCTTCTGTGTACATCGCCATGCAGTAAAAAAAAAGAAATTTTATGATCTACAGAACTCTAGAAATAGTTCTTTCTAGGCTGCATGCCTTGGCTGGAAGTATTTTTGGCTTAATTAAAAGCTTTCAAACCTGTGGTGATGTCCATAAAAGCAGAAGCCCTTATAAACACAGAGAGAAATTGAGATGCTGAGAGCAGAGCAAAATCTGTGGCAGCAAACACGTCTTCTCACCACCTCTGAAAAGCAGATTTGTATGATGAGCGCAGTCTGAATACATCACGCCCATATTCCAACAGCAAGTCTCACCTTCCCAGAAAACAAGAGAACTCGGGGAGCAGAAATAGGCTCAGTGCTGCAGAGCCAGAGGTACACAGTCAGGCGAGGGAGAGCGTTGGATCCCCGATCGTTAATTCCTCTGCACATAACCCGGAAAAAATGTGTGTGCTCAATTTCTCTCTCACAAAATGTCTCCTTCGCTTCATATTTTTCGCATACACCAGCCTTGGCGCGCACTCAAGAAAATGTTAACGTCTCTGGCAAAAATCTACAGCCCCTTCTTAACAACATGTGCAATCCATTTCTTCCAGCCCCAATAGTATTCTTCCACCCTGCTACTCCCCCACACACATGGACACTCATTTTTTTCATCTGCAGACACCCTTCTCTTGCTCTTCCTCTTCTCCACCGAGTAAGACGCATTCCAACTGTCTCTATTTCTCCATCTCTGTCTCACACATACGTCTTGCTGGGCAGAGAGCAAATTGGCAAATGCAAGCTAGATATGGAGGCAGGGAGATACAAACACAGCCACAGTCTGGACTCCGTCTTGGAGGAATTTCTAACTCGCCTGTAGGAGAGGATTTATGAGCTACAGCATATACTTATCAGTTGAACCGCTTGAAAGTCCTCCTGCATTATCCCAGAGCTGGGCTGGGATTTATCAGAAGGAGCTAAGCCATGGGGTGTGGAAAAGAAGACTTAAGTTACTTCTTAATAACTGAAGCCTACAAGACCCATATAGTTTTTCCTGCAAGAAGGCCCGGGTTGGTCTTTGGTTTGGGAATAACAGCCGAAAAGAATGGGCCAGCTGGGAACCACGGCGAAGGACATGCCATGGAACACGGGCCGCAGGCCCAGCCAGGCCACAGGAATGAGTGATGATGCTGTCTGTGACTGCAGCTCCCCACGGGGCTTGTGTGTTTCTTCTTTTATCAACTTCTCAGTGACAGACCTTCAATCACCAGCTCAGCCAGCTAAATGAGCAACAGCATCTCTTCTTTGCAGAGCAGGGAAATAGAGCCAGGCACTGCCTTGGGCCCTGTCACGCCTTTCTGCAAGTTCCCCACTGTACAAAAGGTGGAAAAAAGTCTTTCCTAGCCTAGGAATTTCTAGTTAATTCTCTTTTTTTTTTTTTCACTCTTGAGGGGTTCTACTTACAGTGATGGAAGACAGCCTTGGCTGGAGAAGTCCCATGACACAGACACACAGTGACGATGGAGCCACGTGACAGTTTCACAGGATGGCAGTGACACGAAGACATGAATGTGCACACAGCGGTCATGGAGGTGATGTGGGAAAGAGATGAAGGAGGCACAAAAGGAAATGGTGATGAGCAGGACAGCAGTGACAACCCCCCTCCCTTTCTGCTCTCATCTCCTCAAGCAAAGACTAAGTCAGACTGCAGCCACAGAACATCCACGGCAGGAACGCCACGTCGGCCTGTTCTCCAGAAGGAGCAGTCTCTCCCGCCCTGCCATGAGTACTGCACCTGCTCATCTGACTCCTCCTCACCAATTTCTGCACTGGGACAGTCCTGTTATCCTGATGTGTGTTACACAGCAGCCAGGGCCGCTCAGGTGACAGCTGCAGCTTCTACTGCCATCTCTTTGGAGGAGGAGAGTGGGACCTAAACAGCACCCACAGACCTCCTTCTCTAGAGGGGGATTTAGCTTTCAAAACACCAACTGTTTGCCCATTATGCCAGGAAAATTCAGTGCAGAACACCCGGCCCCACAGCTGGCATGGAAGGTACCACTGCCTCCGCTAAAGGTACCACTGGTGAGCAATAATTAACAAGACTAATTTCAGCCCCTACATGGCTGCGCAGAGCACACCTCCCCTTCCCCTGTGAGTCTCCTCAGCGCCATGAATGTCCCCCCTGCTTGCAGGGGCTGGGCTGGGACCGCAGGGACTCCTGGGGTGCTTTCAGCAGGCAGCAGTTCAGCTGCAGGACAGGTCACTGGATTTCAAACCAGACCCACCCCTCTGCTGAACAATACAGCACAACACAGCTGCTGTGCAATACCATGTGTCATGATCCTGCTCTTCCAGAGCAGGTGCGGTGGGTAAGTGAAGACCTTCTGTGTGTTACTGAACTCTAAGGTTTCTCTCTAGCTTCCTGGGACCCCTGCTAAGCTCTGGAGAGCCTGCTGTTCCACCCTTGCTCTGTCCTGTCCTGTGCTGTAGCAGACTGGGAGGGACGCTTTCCAACAGAAGTTCTTTGGAGCTCATGGCCTCTCTCATCCCGCTGCACACAGGGTAGGGGTCCTCAGGAAGAAGCGTCTCCCCTCTCCTCAGCAAACTGCCCCGAGGGAAGCAAGCAGTGTGCCCTGAGCAGCACACACCTCACCCTGACCACCCTGCTGCTGGGGCAGCCTGGAATGGGGGTGGAAACGGGGGGAGATGGTGGGATCTGGACGCTGGATTCCAGTGTCCGTGGAGGAAGGGGTGCGGGGCAGGTGGCAGGCTCCTCGCACAAGGCCAGGCTTCCCCGCACAGTTTCTCCTGTCACCAGTGGCTGCAACACTCACGTGCTATGGGGCGGCTGGACTCTTGTGTACTCACCATCTGCCAAGTTGTCTGAGTGCCAGAAGCTACTCATGTTAAACTCCAAAAGAAAGCTGTCAAAAGAGCAAGAACAGAGGATGCTTTTTCAGCAGCCTGGAAGGATGCAGGTGTCAGGGAGATGGCCCTGTCGCCCAGCGAGTATCAGTTCTAAAATGTTTACTACAAATTTCTGGCAGTGCAAGTCTGATCTTTGAAAATTTTAATTTTTTTTTTTTCCCCTCTCCACATGCTAGAATGTAGCTCTGTATCGTGGGATCTGTGCTGTGGAAGATCTGAACGGGCTTCTTCCTGAAGTGTACCCTGTACAAGGGGCTCGCCAGCGAAGGAAGAAATGAGTATGGCAGCCCCTGGGGCTGGGAGGGGATTCAGCCACGGTAGGACCCACCTGAGGAGCAGGCACGATGGCCATCAGAGGTCCACACTCAGGCTACTTGGAGGTAACTGCACTGAATTATTCTGTACCAATAGGCTAAAGCCCTCAGAGCTGGACCTTTACCGCATCTCCCCTTCTGCACACCCAGCAAGCTGAGCAGTGGCACTTTCATCCTAATTTGAGCTCGAACTCTGATTCACCCCAGAAGTCTGAGGTGAACCCAAGCGCAGAGGAGAGCCTCCCCTCTCTCCCCCCTTGCCTGGCACTCAAGAGCTGAGCTGCTTGGCTTGCTTCCCTCAGCCTTCTCCCCCCGTGAGAGGAAGATGTGCATTCGCTCATCACGGGCAAAGGAGACAGGCAAGAGGACTCGGCATCAAGGATCTGCACGGAGCCCCAGGAGACCCGAGTCCTATTTCTGACTCAGGCACTTTGTGCTGAGTGACTTCAGGTAAATCCCAGACCCACTCTGGGCCTCTGCCTCTCAAAATGGCAATAGTAATAGCTTTCTGTCTCCCGGGAGCACGGCGCAGAGCTGAATGTCAGGAGAAGGCTGAGAGCAGTGCCCTACGCGGGGGCTTCCGCTCGCAGCTTTCCCAGCTCGTGCCCCTCTTGGTCTGAGCCTCCCAAACACCCCCATCTTTTGGTACTCACATGAGGAAATCACTTATCAGCCACTTCACTGCAGCTAGAAAGGCATAAATTGGCTGGAGAACAAAAGAAGAAATGAGAAATACCATAAGGACCTGGTCAGAGAATTTGTAATTGTTATGCAGGACCCCACATTTTAGACCAAGTCCCTCCACTGATCAGAGCTCTTGAAGACAGGCTGGAAATTCAAGGTCTGGGCATCACTGGAAAATGTTCAGAATACATCAAAAGCCAGCAGAGCTGCCTTGCTACTAATAATATCTCCTCACCCCCTCCCCATCAGGGTCAGGGAGTTTATCAGGAATGTATGAAGGACTTTGAAGATGTAATTGCTTGATGATTTCTCTCCAGCGTGGATGACCTTCAGAGCTCAGAGCAGGAGAGAAACACAGCTAAATGGGACACCACCAGTTCAGGATGCTTTTGTGTTCTGAGAGCAAGTGGTGTTTCTGGGACAAGTGACAGCATTGCCCAGGATTTAGTATTATCTGCCATTGATTGATTATGCTTAACCGTGCTTTCATCCAGCTTTTCCTCAAGATGGCATGACTTCTATCATCTTCTTGCTTTTCAGCGACAAATTGGAAACCCAGCATTATCCCAGGGACAATTCATCTGCAGAGGATACTGCTGCTGCTTTTCTTCCTGGTAACCACGTCTAATTTTCATCTCCCCCTCTCATAATCGTGCCCATGTCCTCAAACCCAAAACAGACGCAGCAGTCACGGGACACAGGATAGTGCTCCATTACTGCTGACTTACCTTCAGCCAAAATAAGTCAGCAAATAGTAAAACGTAGAGATGGTTGGGAATTTGACTGACTTTTATGTCTGTCTATGAAATACTCATTTTTCTTGATTGCTTCCTTTCCAAGGGTTTTGCTAAGAGGGGAAGATGAGAGATGGAGGCTGAACGTTCACCTTTTTATTCTCTTCCCAATTCACCTAATTATTGGCAGCTCATAGTTTGTGACATTTCTTTCAGCGGTCAGAATTAAAGGATATAATCAAGCAAATATTTTCACTACAATCACCATATATTATCTAGCCAGAGTATTGCAAAACAGACATTGTTAACAGTGGTGTTGTTAAAAATGCTGTTAAAAGGTAATATTTTGTTGAAAATTCCTTTACTGGAAAAAAATTATAATGACATGCTGTAAAGAGTACTCCCAGCACTCCTTCCAGTATCAAAGGATCATAACAATAATGAACACATCCCTGCTTAGGGTTGTGTCAAGTAGTTTGAAGTGGCCTAAGTGGTGAGTGGTTCCTCTGTTCTGCCTGCTTGAGGCAAGGTTAGGAAGAGGGAGTGGGATTGGATTAGGAGTTTGCATCAGCCTAAAGAGAGGCTGCATTTGGGTACTGGTAAAACCCTTCACTCTGTTAGTTTGTTCCCTGGCCTACCAGCATTCCCACTCTCTCTCTTGCTCCAGGCTCACCCATCCTTCCCCAATGACTGCCAGTTTTCCCCAGATGCCCTGCTCCCCGACAGTGCAACTCTCCTTCTTGAGCTGCTGAGTAAAACCATGCCCTGTAAATTTCAGCTGCTGGCTGATTCCTTGGCTTTTAGGAGAACCTGCCACAGTCTAGTTCCTGTCCTTTCCCTGGTCCTTCCAGTGAGATTTTCAGCCAGATCCTATATGGCAACAGAGAGCCACACTGGAAACCGCAGTCAGTGGCCACCACTGCTTCAGGAATCTGCCTGAGGTGAGTTTGGACATTCCCATCACCAGAAAGCACCCATCTCCTGAAGCCTTCCGGGGAGCGCTGCGGGTGCCCAGCCCAGGGAGGTGACAGATACGTACGCTGAGCAGGGGCCGGGCGCCGCTGTGGTGGTGGTAGGGCACCTTGCACATGGCCTGGTAGTCGTACATGGTCACTCTGCGGGCACAACGAAACAAGCAGGCAGTCAGAGGCGAGCAATGCAGCCACCCACGGGGCAGACACCTCAGCTTTCCCTCAAAAATGTCACGTATGAACTGTTTCCCGTGTTGGCTACAGCACTGACCTGCTTGCACGTGTCTTTGCTGTTTGGCCAGGGCTGGATCTTGCAGAGCAAGAAATACAAGCTCTGGATTAATGTAACTGGGTCAGTGCAGGAGGAAATATGTCCCTAATTTCAGGCAGTGAGTAAAGCAGGCTGTGAAGCAGAGGAATTATAATTGTAACTACCTCAGGTCCCCCTAGTTCCTGTTTGCAAGCCACTGAAACTCTGAACTCTCTTTTGACATCGGCTGGGGGAGTGGAGTGAGATGAACAGAGGTATTTTTAAGAGAGAGAAATGTGGTCAGCCAGCTGCAAAGCTGCATCTGTGGGGCTCTCAGACAACCACTCCACAGAAGGGCTTTCCGAGTGGCAGGAGGAACTGAAGCACTTCTGTACCCAAAATGCCACCAAACGTTTCCCATAACATCTTGCCCTGGAAACGACAGAGAAGCAGCTGCTCTCTGGCCACACAGAGATCGGAGGTTTCTGTCTCTCTGTGCTTTGCAGCAGGTGGAAGAGCGAGAGATGAGGAGAAACAGTGTGTGTGGTGACGATGGCTGAGCGAGTCAGCAGAGGGGGCAGGTAGCTAAAGGAGCTCTTGTGTCTAAATAAGAGAGTCACATGCATCATCAGCATGTGCATTTTCCCCTGCTCAAGTGCTTCTTAGAGGGACCAATATGCTCTGACCCACACACCAGCGAAGAACAAGAAGTACAGCGTGGAGATCCCCCACTTACCGCCTGAACATGCCCATGTTTAGCAGCTGGGTCATCACTGAGCCATCCACTGCACCAAAAAATTTTCCAGTCTGCAAGCACGGAAAGGGAAAAACAGAATAAACTGTAAATTTTCCAAATGCTCGATGGCTCCAGCCGATCCAGTTTGTCTGGAGGCCTGCTGTACACAACGAGGGGTTTTGGAAGGAGGCAATGCCAGGCTTTGTCCTTTGCCTGGCTGGAAAGCTTGAGGGAGGACTTCCCCCATCACCAGCTGGGCATCCTGCACCGTTCCTACCACGCTTGGAAGTGATTTAGCCCACGTAAGCTTGTGACAGAAAAAGGCAGGCTCCCAGGCTGCAGAGACCCAGGCATGTTGAATCACTGGAAGCCTGGACTCTCCTGTGGGATGTTGGGAATCCATGTTCTCTGGATCTGCACGCCTGAGTCTCCCATTTGAGCCTCTCTGCTACCCATGGCCACAGTGGTTTTGGAAACCTCTGCTCTCCTGCTGCCCTGGGTGAACTGGCCTACCATGCATGACTGTGACACACAGGTTTATTTAGGTAGCAAACACAACTTTACAACTCACTGCTGTGCGAGTTCCGAGCAGGCAGTGACCCAAACCCCACCACACGAACCCATCCGTCCCTGCAGTAACCCAAACACCACCACAGGATCCCATCTGTCCCTGCAGTGACCCAAACACCACCACACGAACCCATCCGTCCCTGCAGTAACCCAAACACCACCACACGAACCCATCCATCCCTGCAGTAACCCAAACCCCACCACACGAACCCATCCGTCCCTGCAGTGACCCAAACCCCACCACACAAACCCATCCGTCCCTGCAGTAACCCAAACACCACCACATGAACCCATCCATCCCTGCAGTAACCCAAACACCACCACACGAACCCATCCATCCCTGCAGTAACCCAAACACCACCACACGAACCCATCCGTCCCTGTAGCTTTCATACTGTGCACTGGCATAGCTAGAACTCAGTTGCATTTGGGGGGGCAACAACCCCCCAGTCCCGCCTGCATGCCTCAGCTAAAGGTGGAGCTTGTGGCCCTCTGGTCCCATGAACGCCTCACAGTCAATAACCTCAAATACGGACCCAATCTCAAATCTGGTAAATGCTGCTTTAAAGATTTCCTCAAACAAAAAATTCCAGCCCTCCTGATTACTAAACCATGACAAATCTATTGCAAAAATGCTTCAAACCTGTCAAGTCCACCGCTTTGTTCACAGGCAAGGAAATGAAATGTTTGTAAATAATAACAGTGCAGATATGAGCTGTCCTCTGTCTGTTTCCCGGCTCATGGGTCCTGACAGAGTAAATAGCTCCCATGTGTTGCGGGAGCATTCGCACAGTCTGGGATGTTCTGCTTTTCCACTGATAGGCTAGCAGTCATTTAGCACATATTAGCACATGACAGATGACTTCATTTATTTGAGTGGGACATTTTCACAAAAAAACCCCTGAACCTTAGGCAGATTTACCTAAGATCACATGGTAATCATCTAACAGTAGTGTTAGCTGGTTATGACCCTCTTGCCAAAAGGCTTTAGAAGTCATTTCACTGCATAAATTGATACATAACATCAACTCCCCTTTGAGCATTTAGGCTGTAATCGTTTCAGACAGTCCAATGTGCCTGAGCAAGCACTAACTTTTTTCACCTCCCTCGCTCTTTCAATCTGATTAGGGCGGTGAAGAGGCCAGCTGCTTCCATTTAATACCAGTCTGCAAACCCAGCAGGAGCCAGAGCAGGGGGATTTAACACAGTGCAAGCTGCAGACAGTGGGGCAAGGAGAGGGGGGCTTGTAAATGAGGCCCATCCTGCCAAGAGATGCTGATGTCTGACCAAATTTCTCCGTGTGGGACATCATTTGTATAGGTATAAGGACGAGGAGCTGTTAGTGCAAGTGAGAGTGCCTAGGGAGTGTGTTCAGAAAGGCACCAGTTGGCCTCTAGCACCAACCCAGGCATTCAAAGCTTGCTGCTGTTTTAGGTGCCCTGTGCAGGCAGTAACACAGAAAGGCACCACTCGGCAGAAACCAAAGCGCTCCTGGACCGGAGCAACGTTTTGTAAAGCAGCTCTCAACACATCCCGCTTCCTCCAGCCACTGCTGCTCTCCTAGACAGCCCTCTGCTGTTTCTCCCTGACTCCCATCTCTGGGCAGGTTTCCCTTGCCATTTCAGAGGTTCCCAGCACGAAGCACTGCTCTGACACCCCCGTGACACACGCTGTGTTACACCCCCTGCAGCTCAGGGTACGAGGACACAGGCAGGCTGTGCACAGGAGAGGGATGTAACACATCCCGGGGCACATCTGTGACTCAGAAGCTGCATCACTGCTCACATGCATCCATGCTTTGCTGGCTTATTGAGCAATTTACACTTTTTGTACACTCAGAAGCTGCAGACAAACAGGATCTGCCACATTGCCCAGGCTCTGGGCAGGCAGGCAGCCTCCCCGTTGTGTGGCTCAGAGCCAGCCCTTGCTTCTCCATGAGCTCTGAACTCTGGTGGCATCTTGGCCTTTTGGCTGCCTCTCTGCACCCTGCCCCTGGAGTCCCACCTGGGCACAGCTTGCAGACATACTCTGCAAAACGCCTCAGGCAGAAGGCAGCAATCCTAGAAAAAGAGGTTTAGTGAGCGAGGGAACATCTGGATGCAGCAGGCGGAGGGAGCTCAAGACCTGTGATCCACAGCTGTGCCCATGACTGGCAGCGAGAGGCAGCTGGAAACTCAGGGGTGGTTGTGGGCCACGGCTGCAGACAGGGCAGAAAACGCAGAGCAGCCCTCCCAGCAGCACAGCCCGACTCTGCCTCTTACCTTCCCTTCCTCCCCAGCCCAAGAGCACCTGGTCTTCACTCACTCCCTTCTCCTGGCTTTGCGTTTTAACTCTTTGCTCCCTCTGGGATGGGACTGGATGGGGAGATTAGCTCGAATTAAGAGATTACCCGTTCTTCCCCAAGTAATCCTGCAGGGAGCTTCCAACTTGTCACTCATTAAAATCCTGAGTCCCTTTTCCATGGTGGTTTCCGACTGCCAGTAAGCTTCCTGCTGCCTTCATACAGAGGTTATTAGAGCCAACCCCACATCCTGATCCCCCATCCCAAGGGCAGAGGAGAGCAGAGCCTGAGCCACGCCGTCCTCACCCCGTTCCTGTGGGAAGCTGCTCTCATTTCCAGTGTGGTCACCCAGGGAAGGAGGTGCAGGCAGCAGGCAGCTCTGGCAGGCAGAAAAGCCAAAATACCCACAAAAATCCAGGTATGGGATTTTTTTTGGCATTATATTAAAGGATGCCTTGAGGGAAGAGGATGGGGCAGGGAAGGCCACATAGCAGCAAGTGATCCCACGCAGCAACACCCAGGTGGCAAAGCCCTGAAACCCAGGAGACTGATTTAATGCTGCTGTCTTGAATTCCCTGTAGGGTTTAATGGTGTGGTCACTCAGGGCACCACCAGGAAATAAAAACAGTAACTGGAACAGGATAAAGAAATCAGGAAAAAAAAAGCAGTGGTGAGCTCTCTGAGGTCAGAGAAGGTAAAAGCTGGAGGAGGACAGCTCTGGTGCTTGCCAAAATACCCGCTCTTGGAGGCATGTGGATAATGTTTATAATTTACCCAAATCCACTATAATGCCATGTTTCTGTTAGTCAGATCTTTCAGACATGAGCTTTGGAAAAACCTACTTTCCATAAGATGCAGGAAAAACTACAGAGGCAGAACCCAGGAGGGCAGTGCTGAGGACGCACAGGAGGCGGAGCAGCTAAAGGGTGTAGCTGTCTCCACTGATGGACACATGTCATAGGACTCAGTAAAGCATCTTTGAAAATGCCTGAGGTCAGAGGAGAAGACAGCAATTCCTAAGACCCCCAGCCCACCCCAAACACACAGTAGGACCTGGCCCCCCAGAGTTGGGAGCCAATACAACTTTTACAGCATTTCTCTCCCATATTTTTCAAGTTCTATTTGCTTTTTTTGTTTTTTGGCACACCATGTCATTGAAGGGACACTTCTACCAGACTATTCAGCGTGCTGGGTAGGGCACTTTTCACTGTCCCACAGAAAAGAGGTTGGTTATTCCTTGCAATAAGCCCCCCTTGGTATCTGTCTGTATCCCCCTCTGGTGCCTCTGTGTTACTGATTGGTTTTTGCTCCATGACTCTCAGGAGTTCTCATCTCAGCCTCTCTGAACTCACTGTGCAGCGCCTGCAGAATGCACAGCCTCCCCTTTTTCTTTTGCCAGCCCATTCTGAATGTGCCAACCAACCCAAGCCCAGGTAGGAACCCACGGGACTCATACAGCTGATGTTTTCCATCTAAACAGTCATCTAAAAATTCTTCTTTCTTTTCTGTCCCAGCCACTTTGAGATCAATGTCACCACTTCATGCTTCACTGTTTCACCAGCTTCTCGTGAGGGACTCTGTTCAAGGCTGAGGAGGACTGAAATTCAGTAGGTTATCTAGTCTCCCTCATCCCCTGATTTTGTCACACTTTCAAAGAACTACAGCTGATAAGTGTTCTTGCTTCTGGAAGCTGGGCTGCTTGTGCCAATCACATCCACCAGGAGTTCTGCTACCTTAAGTTCCATTTCAACCTGTTTGTCACATCTCGAAGAAAGTAATTTCTGGGATTGGATCTACTGCCTTTTGGAAATACCCAAAGTGCATTTGTTAACTCCAGCACAGTGGCAATTTTAATGAAACTCCACAATTCTGTCAGTAACAAACCCCCTTCGTTTCCCATTTCTTCTCTAAGCCCACTCTTACTATTGACTTATTGCTCTGTAGTTCATGAGACTGTTCCCACACCTCACTTTCTGACATCCAGAACGATGGGGTTTAATTATTTTGAAAGAAGTAGCTCTGTGGTGAATTTATCAGGGAACAGAAAAGTGTAGCTCAGCCATGCAGCGGCTGGTAGTGTTGACTTTACCCAGCTGCACAGGATGTCACATCAAACTTGCACCCCTTCAGCTCCCTGGAAATGGCTATGGAACCACACACCTTATTTTTATTTCTATTCTGAGCCTTTTCCTTTGCTCCTTTCACCTCTGCAAGTCCAGTAAATCCTCCAGTTCTTTAGGCGTGTTCCTTTTTCAAATTTGCTTAAATTATTTTGTCTTTGTTTTTTTGCCTTTAGCATTTTGCTCTTACCATCCCCTCAGTTTCCTTTCCTGAAGAACACCTGCTCTGACTTCAGAAGCACTCAAAAGTGCTGCTCCCTTCCCTTCCCTTCCCTTCCCTCTGGGACTGTCTCAGATCATCTTTCAATAGCATCTGTGCCAAGGGAAAGGAATCTAATTTCCTTTCTTCTGATCAAAAGATATTTTGACTAGTTCCTTCCTTATCACTGCAAACTCCTTCCTCACCTAGGATGTGCTGTCACTCTGCTGGGAGCCTTCCCCCTCACTGCGCAGTTGAATTTAATTACACCACAGCCACCCTTATTACACAATTGAACTCCATTTGTTTTAACCAGCTCTGGTGGGTGATTTAGGAACAAGCAAACCCCGCTCTCCTCCTTCTCTTGTGCTCTCTTACCTCTTCAGGTATTTTGGAAACAAGTATAAAGCCGTTGTTGTCAATGAGGAAGCAGTTCAGAATCTGCAGAGATGAAAGAGGAGCAGAATTAAAGATGGCTCTTTCCCTGTCTGTGTTCAGGATGGAGCAGTGTGGGTTTGTGGTGATGGCAACAGCCTCGGCATTTCCATGCCAAGCCCCACAGCTCGGCTACCACGAGTTTTACACGATTCTCTTCCCTCTCTGCCTCCACTTTGAGGTATTGAGTTCGTGAGCTGTGACAGAGATTGTCTCTTGCCAGGGCTCGGTGCAGGCCTAGCAGGCTGCGAGCCACGTTTCAGGCAAGGCATCCTTCAGGAAGAGACAGGATATTTGAAGTGCTCTTCCCTTTAACAGCATGGCATCGAATGCTTTCCATCTTCAGATTTCAGAGTTTTATAACCACTCATGAAATAACCCTCTCCCCACCACTGAGTATCGGTGCTGATCTCATTCTTATTTTGCAAAGCAGGAAATGGAGGCACGGAGTTTAGATGAAAACCCTTAGGTCTTGCAGGGGAAAACTAGGAAGCAGAGAAAATCCTACATGAACATACAACAAAAAAATCTCCGGTGATCTCACTTTTCAGGGCAGAGGAACTCCTGTCCCAGACATTCCTGAGACCAAGGCTGAAGCAGTGGCATAAACACGAAGAGAGGTGTCCAGCATGCATGTCATGCTGACAGACACTTTTTTTTGGGAAGATCTGGGATGCCAGGGAGACAGACTTAAAGAAGATGGATTTTCCTCAGAGTCACTGGCTGGAATCCCAGTGGCCCAGCTGGGGGGAAGACCTAAGCTGCAGATTTGTCTCATTAGTATGAGGCCCTGCCCCAGCTGTGCAATCTCTTGTGAGGAGACAACAGGCAATACCTTTCTGGGGAGACAGAGATCCCCACAGAGCAGGTGGTCAATCACACCCCTCACAGGTACAGACAAGAAACCGAGGCAACTTACGTCGTCCTGACAGCTGAGTGGACAGGCACCATCCAAGGCACTGCACTGGGAAGGAAAAGCAGAGAGTCAACCGTGGTGTTGAGGAAACTGGGAGCCGCTCTGGCAGTCACACTCCCACCACCAGAGGCTTTCACTGCTGGCACTGAGGCAGCAGCAGCAGCTCTGGTGACCCCACGGGTCCCCTCTTGACTCCCCACACACCCCACCGACACAGCCAGACAAGTTTTCCTTCCTGGCTCAACTCTGTTTCCCACAGCAGAGTCTCTGACATCCAGAACCTCAAAGCAATTTGTTCATGGTGCAGCAGCACAGAAAGAGCTCGAGCTGGTGCCTCTGAGGAGGGGCCCTGAACAAAGGAACCCCTGGGCTTTTATACCCTCACAGTCTATGTGTGTGATCGCCTGGGGTTGTCCTGATGAGACATCTGCTCCTGCTGTGCCTCCAGGTGGCCGGACACCTGGCTGTCCCACGTGTCCCCGTGGTGCCCTTTGCTGTGCAAAGTTCATGGGGACACGTGGGACAGTTCACGGCCTCTTGCCTTGGGGCTCCCAGAGCTCAACCTGCAGCTGCACCCGGAGCTCCCTGCACTGAGTGTATCCCTCAGCACACGGCAGGAGCTCATCTTACTGTGTCCCCCTTGGGACTAAAGGTTTCCATACCAGGATCCCAGACAGCTCTGCGATTCAGCTGGCATTTCCACCAGGACGAGCTCGACAGCCCGCACAGGTACCACCCCCAAAGTCAGCCGCTCGAACTCCTGCCTCTGCGAGCAACAACCCCTTTCCCGAGGGCTCAGATCCTGCACCTGCCTGCCTGACACGCTCCCAGCAGGACCTGTGCGCTCCGAGCAGAGGTGGCACTTGTAAAGAAAGGGCAGAAGCAAAGGTTACTGTGCACCAGGGAGAAACCAGCGTGCAGTTCAGCATCTGTTAGCATCCGGACCCAGAACAAAGCGTGGTATTTTACATCAGGGTTCTTCTCAGGCAGGGGGTTTTTTGTTGTTGTTGTTGTTGCTGTTGGTTTCTTTATTCTCCAGACAGCTAATGATAAAATAGGATGTGAATGGTGCACACGTAGCCCAAGGCACCATCCATTTCTTTCATTTAGAATTTCTGCGTTCTGGACTTGACATGTGTTTCACAACACTGAACGGGGTGGGGACATGAGGGGTTAAGTGGTGAGTAACAAAGCCCTTCAGGTGCTTATTGATTTCATAATTGTTCAGAGTTTGCTGTGGCTGCATGTGTCTGTCTCTTTGTGTTATTTTTTAATTCTATTTTCTCCGGTGGCAGAGGGAAGAAAGCTGACAGGGTGTTGCCATTTCTGTGTATGGAGTCCCCTTCCTGCCAGAGGTTTTCTGGGGTCAGGGAAGGACACTGGCATAGCACATAGCCTGTCTTCTCTCAGCCAGCTACCCACTGTTTTCTCAAAACCCTTAGACATACAATCCAACCCCCTTTCTGGGTGATTCTCAGTAACGAGAGGTAAATTGGCCATTCCAGACCACAACAAGACTGCAACTTTCAGTTAGAATTTGTTTCTCCTCTTGAGTTTTGCAGAACGAAACCAGTTTTCTGTCCCTCTGGTTAACTTCAGAGGAGGTTTGGAGATGCCTCAGTTCGTTTCAAGTCCCACGGCTTTGCAACATCACATGTTCACACTCTGAATACAGATGGCTTTTTGAGACTCTAGGGATGATGGTTTAAAAAAATTTCCTTGATCCACAGTTGCAAGCACCGTCTCACCCCTGCCTCACCACAAACCAGCGCGTGGTTGTTTTGTTTCCCTGGATATGTTCCTGAAGGCGGCCTTGTATTTCACCCTGGCAGATTCCTTCCTTTGGTCAGCAGAGAAACACGGGCACCACAAACCACAGTCATGGCCTTGGGGGATAACAGACACAGAGCCCAGGGTTCAGATATCAGAACAGACACCCAGGTGAACCACAGCGGCTCTCCACAAGAAGGGCCCGTGCCTCACACACCTTCCTCAGCAGTGTGAGGGGCTGAGTCTCACTGCCTCTGCACTTCCAGACCTGGAGAAGTTCCAGCGGTGCCTGGTGCTGGGCTGGCCCTACAGCAGCAACAGCACAGCAAGCACCCTGGCTTGAGAGCACGGGCAGCTTGCAGGGAGCCCCTGAGATGGGAGCAGAACTGAGCCCGTGCTCCCTGGCTGCTCTGAGACCACATCTGCTGCTCCATGGGCGCAGCTCCCTCCTCAGAGACCAGCCTACCTCACAGCATCCTCCTGCTGCTGGTCAGGTCTCTGTGACCCAGGGCACTTTGAGCTTTGCCAAAGACACTTAATTACTGCGAAGACAAACACAGCCTGTGACAGGTTTGGACCCTCTCCAGTGACTACAGACAAGGGACAGTGCCTATAATATGCTGGCACACAAATGACACAATTACGAAGCCAAGCTGCGGCGAGGCACGCCAGGATGCCTCCGTGTCCCCAGCTTTTGTCTACTTACATCACTGTCATTGGGCTGGGAGGCACAGCGTGGACATCCAGAGCAGCACGGCATCAGTGAAGCAGGAGAGAGAGAGAGAGAAAACAAAATCTGTTAGTCATTCCTCTGTCGAACGGCGCTCACATCCCGGGACACCACACGGAGCCTTTTTTCACACCAGCGCCTACCGGGGCCACGGCTCGCAGCCACTTGGCACACAGGCCTCCTTCACCTGCTTTAATAAGGCTTCCCAGCTTCACTTAACACCCAGGAGGGCTTGTTTGTGTGGGAAATCTCTGGGTATGGCCCTCAGCAGGTTATTTAAAACGAATCTCTCTGTTGCTGTTTCGGGATGGACTCATGTGCTTTGCAGAAATCCTTTTAGCTCAGGTTAGGTTTATGTGATCTCCCACCTGTGAGGATGCTCCTGCCTCCACAGAGCAGCTTCCTGCCCTCCTATCTTCTCTGTCAGCCCTGTCTGATGAAAGCTCCCTCTCCTGACAGCAGAGAGCTGCTTCTGCTGGGTGCTGCTACAGTCCTGTCACTCTCACCCCTCCCGTAGGCCTCCCTGAAAGCAAAGCCTGGGGAGGAAGCCCCTGGGTGGTAAGGGAAAGGTGTTTCATTTTTCTTGCTCCTCAGACCAGGGGGGTTGTTTTAATTATTCCGCTTCTCTCAGTCCAGAAGAGTATCTAATATTAGGACAACATCAAAAGCTTATCCCTGGAGCAAATAATTTTTATTTTGGCAAGCTGATAGGGTTTTGTTATCATTATCAAGAAGATAAGAGAAGGCAGTAGATTTTTTTTTTCTGTGTGCCCAGAACTGCAGATTTCCACGAGGTTTCTGAAAGGCTGAATGAGCACAAGCATATTTCCACAATTAAATGTGTCATATGCAGCAGAGCTAATGCCCGGCCAGGATGCTGACACTGTCACCACGGCATTTGCAGAACAGACTCATGGCTCACACGGCATTAGTGCCGTCAAAGGATTACAGAAATGTGCGACTTCAAACTAATCTACTCCATAAATCTTTTAATATGAATTTCACAAAAGCCCCTCATTAAAATGCCATCGTATGTGATGTAACACAGCATCGACCTTGCTGACGAAGAGCATTAAATTGTCTCTCTGCACGATTGCTAATGCTCCTACCTGTTGCATGGCCATCCAAAACTTGCTTTGGAGCAAATCCAGCTTAATCTGCACACCCACCGCTGCGGGAAACAAAGAGAGGGGAGGGTCAAAGGAGGAGCATGAAAGACAAACACAGGTTAGGAAGAGAGGAGTACATATTTGCCCAAGGTGATGGCATGGAAATTACAATTGCAACCTGCTCCCGAGTGTGAATAAGCGCTGAGTCAGACTGCCAAGTGAGAGTCAGAGGGTTAACAAGGGAGAGGAAAAGGGGACACTGACTGTACTCAGGTACTGAGATTTCCCTCACACTAAATACTATGAAGCTACAAGCAAATTAACAAAAAAACCCCACTGAAACCAAACCAAACCAACCCAAACAAACAAAACCCCTGCAAAAGCCCCCCAGTGTGGCGTGGGCTTTTGCCTTTGTCTTTTTCAGATTTTGCCTGGCCAGAATAGATGTTTGTGATCGCCCCAGCCTCGACTCCTATAGCACGCAGCATCAATCAGAAATAAAGTAGGCCAGTGAGGAAGGGATTAATTTGAAAACCCACCTGTCTCAAGGGGGAACCACAGAGATTTAGGTTTTTTCCTAAGCCACTACAAAAGCACAGAATTATGAATGCCACTCGACAGAAAGTGTTGATTGTGAATAGTGATTTGTTACCTGGTCCCAGCCTAGTGCACGGTGGGCTAAGCAGAACTCTGTGTGTATGTGTGTTTCCTAATGAAGTGTGTCCTAATTTCCTGGCTTAATTTCTCTCCTATTCCCAGCATCATTAAGGCACAGTTGCAGAGGAGGAGGAACGGTGCAGGGTCTCCCTGACAGGACAACCTGGCTGCCCCTGGGTAGGCTGCCTACGAGCACACACAATAACCAGTGCAGTCTTGCACAGCCTGGCACGGTGATGGGGAACAACTGGGCTGTGTGTCAACTAGTTGAATCCGAGAGCTCCGGAGGAATTACACCCTCAAGCAGGACCTTGAAATAGAATATAAAGTGCAAGTGAGGGAGAAAAAGAAATGCAGGGAGGGAGATCTGTAGCCTTTTTTCACAACCACCAATATCAGGCGGATGAAGTGTTGCTGTTTCTACAGATTTCCTCTGAATTAGAAGGAGCTTCAAAGGGGGGAACAGATCCTTTAAATCTGAATCATGCCGTGTGGGTGCTCTTAAGCTAACGGTATGATCTGATGCTCTAATTCAGATGGGCATGAATTAAAACTGGAGTATGCAGTGGTATATTTTCTTGCCGCATGTACAGAGACCCTGGCACCTGGCATCAGCTCTGCCTTTTATACCAGCGTCCTTGTCACATTCCTACTGCTGGTACATCTCACAAATCCCATGTATCAGAGGCACATTTCTTATCCAGCTCTCCCTGCTGTAAACTGAATCTGACTGCTTGTCTGTGGGGGAAAGGAATGATGCCGTGGAGCTGCATCGCCCTGAGCCTCGCAGAGCACAAACCAGACTAGACAAAGAACGCAAACAAAGGAGGAAGGACAGGGCTGACTCTGGCCTGGGCGAAGGTTCCTCAGCTTCAGCAGGGCTATGGCAGGCATGGTTTGGCTTGGTGCCCCCGCTGACAAACCGGCACTCCATGACAGAAGGCAAGCGGTGCTGTTGCTGCTGAGTCCCATGAGGCCTACGCACCCGATTTGGTACGTAGCTTTAAATAAATTCATCCTTCCAAACCATCTCAAGAAAGAGTCATTCCCTTTATCACTGCAGAGCACATCAATGGGACTGAGCATTACCCAGGACATCTAGTTTTCATGGGAGTTGAAGAGGAGTCAATACCTACATAACTAACCTTGCGATGCAGACTTACTTCAGTGGCTCATGTTTTTGCCAGTGGGAACACTTGGCCTCAAATTGTTCTTCACAGAGATCTTAGCCCCTGGTTATAAATCCTTGCTTCTGCCCAGGAGGCATATGTAGCACATACCCAGCCTGGACAGAGCTGCCTGCAATGTGACGAGGAAGAAAATCTGGGGGGTTGCACTGGTGGCCAGTGGCAGGGACAGAAAGTGGCAGCTACTGGCAAGAACTGTAAGAAACTTTCAGACGTTCAGGTGACCTGAGCAAGACATGGGAGGTGAGGAGAAGCGGGCCACAATCAGCCCCCTCAGTGCTAGTAACAAATAGTCATCTGGGCATCTTCACACTGTTGGTGAGGTCAAGGAGAAAGGAGGAAAGCACTGATTCAGTCTGAGGTAAGGATGATGCTACAGCTCAAGTGAGAGGGGAAATACTGGAATAAACTCCTCTGTGCTTGTTCCAAAGAATAACTGATTGTTAATGAGCCTTTTTGCCCTGGTGACAAAGGGTATGCTGCATCAGCAGGAAGATCTGAGGCCCATGAAACGATGAGTGGCTGCTGCAGAGTCCCAATAGTTCTGTTCCTACTCATATGCAAGTGACCTGTGCAACTGCAGCATCCCAGCAATGCCATGAAACGGGAGGACAAACGGTGCTGAGCCCCTGGCACAGGCGGGCATCGCCGTGTCACACGGTACCCAAAGCTGTGCACGACCTCCCAGGGGCCGGCAGAGCAGCTCCCCGCCCTGCCTGCAGAGCCACGGCTGCAGTGGGCCTCCTCCGGAGCCGCGCGCTGCCGCCGTTCGCCGTGGAGACCGCAGCCTTCCCCTCCACCTGCTCATCCCTCTGTCGAGCATGCCTGCTTCATTAGCTCATCCTCTGCTTGCCTCTCTTTCTGTCTGCAGAAGTCTCTGGCTTCTCTCTTTGATTATCCATATGTTGTTCTCCTAAGGAGCTTTCCCCAAGATTTAATTCTTGGGCCTGCTGCACAACAAAAAGGCATGACAAAGAGCCTCAAGATTGCATCCTGCAGAGTGCTTATCAAGATTTACCTTGCCATTCACAGCCTGTTTTCATGGCAGCCGGTCCAACGGTGAAATAAAACCTGTGACTCAAATGGAAGGTACCAGAACAGCAGAGCAGCCATGCCCGTACCATCCATTTGCATTCTCCATTCCCTGTTTCTGAAATATTCTCATTTTCCCTCTTGAGTCAGTAACTTGAAATTTTACTTTGAGTCCTCTAAAAATTCTGCTTAAAAAGATAACTTCCAGACAAATCAAAATGAACAAAAAGCCCAAATCAGCCTGTTTATGATACTGGACCTGTCAGAAGAGGCAGTTTAAATAGATCAGCAAAGGAGTAATTCTTGCAAATGTGAGCTACCGAGGTCCTCATCAAGATGGAGGAAGGCAAGATAGGCGTCTGATTTTGGGGGAGAAAGCTACAGGAGCCCATGGGAGAGCACGGAGGGAATCCTAACAGAGGCAGCGGGCTGGATTTGGCTGCTTACTGCACTCCTGTGCCAGCAGGCTGTGTCAGGGAGGGCAGGGAATGTCTGTCACCGAGGGCTGTCACCACACCTGACACGTGCACCGGACCTATGGCTGAGCACGCTCTCCGCTGCACACAAAGTTCAGGGGAACGAACTGTGGATCTTTCACTCCTTCCCCTGGTCCCAGCTACCCCCTAACAGCACCCCTCAAGTTTTCCCTGAACCCCTAAGGAAACAGACCCCGGGCTGTGCTGCCCGCCGTGGGCACCTCTCAGTTAAGCCTCCCTGTTGGACGCGCTGCCTCCCCACCGCCGTCTCCGGAGCACCGCTGGGAAGGGGCTGCCTTTCTCCCAAGCCCCCCGGGTTCTCCCCCGCTGTCTCCCCATCGCTGCAGCCGCTCGCCTCGCCCCTATACAAAAGCCGGGGCTCGTCCCTTCTCGTCCTGACGCCTTTCTCTCTGAGTTTATTGTCATCAGCCGTAGCAGGGGAGAGATGGAGGGAGGGGAGGAACTGCTCGGCTCGGTGCCTTCTCTTGTAACCTGTGCCTGACCAATCTACCTCCTGAGGGGCTGTGGGGAGCTCCTCCCGCCTGGCATCTCCTCACCCCTCCTCGAGCCCCTCGGCTCCTAGCGCCCGGAGAGGGATGGCAGCAAGGGCGGGATGAGGGAGAGAGAGGGACTGACAGCAGCTGCCCTTTCTCCAGGATGCGTTGAGAGGAATGAAAACCTCCCGAGCTCCTTCCTCTGGGTGTTTGGGAGCAGATCCTGCCTGCCTGGCGGGGTGACTCCTCTGCACTGTCTGTGCGCGTTCCTGTGCGTGTGCTGCTGCCATCGCAGATGTACCCCCAGCTGTCACTTCACCGCGCACAGTCGCTCCCTCTCCCGCCTCTCTCTCTCTTTCTCTCTCCCCCTATTTATTATTTACGGAGGATTACGGTCCTTTTCCCACGCTGTCATCTCGCCGTGCGGCTCCCCTGCCCTCCACGCGAGGCAAGCGGCTGGCTAGGGAGGGCTCCCGCCAGCTAGGGTCCACCGGGAGTCCAGCCGCGAACGGAGGCACTTTCTGCTGGATTTGCTTTGGGATTGTACCGGGTTAAGAGAGCTGGAAGAGCTGCCATTCTCACAGGAGGGTCCCTTCCAGCCTCAGAGAGGTAAGCAAAGACGTCTCCCTTTTGCGTTTGTTCCCCATCCCCAGCCAAGCGAGGTGAGCGGAGCTGCCCCCGGGAAGCGGCTTCCCCGGGGAGGAGAGCGCCAGGCAGGGGCAGCGCCGTCTGCCACACGGCTCGGTGCGGAAGGCTCCCTTGTGCGAGACTGACGGGCAGCGATTCCCCCCACAAAGCAGAACGGCAAACCTGCTGCAGAGCTTGCTGGTACTGGTTCCAGTCCAGTTTCAGTGCGGGCAGCCGGGAGCAACTTCTCCCAGCTGGGAACGGCACCGGCACCTTTCCTTGCGCCACGGGCGGCTCAGGTGCGGCTTTGAGGCTGAGAACTCGGTGCTGGGGTCACCCCCGTACCGGGCAGCTCCTGCTGAGCCCTGCCTTTTGTCCCCTCCTCGGGGCTCCGAGAGGGGTCAGCATGAGAGGTGCCACTCGCCCGACTCGTGATGGCTTTGCTGGCTATCATTTTGGACTCAGCTGTCTTAGCGAGAACAACCTAAAATGGAGAAGTACGGACCAAAATCGAACAGGTTCAGCACTGAGCACACAGCTTTAGGATCGGGGGGGTGTATGTGTATGCGTGTGGGTGCGTGTGCTCACGGACATGACCACAGGACACGGAGTGGAGGATGCCAGATCACAAGTAGAGCCAAAAATAAGTCCCGAGTTGCTTTCAGCATCTCCGCAGGCTGAGCCTGTGATTTCTGAACTTTTGGGTGGAAGGCACAGCACTGAGGGGGGTGGGTGAAACGCAGCACAAAGAAGCTTCACAGCCTTTTCCAGCCCTGACTGGGAGGAAGGGGTGAGAAGGAGGTCCCAAATGGGCCGAGGTGAAGCGCACTATGGACAGGGGTGTATCTGTAAGGGTTAGCCCATGTATGTGTGTGTGTGCGCACAAACGCATGCACAGACACGTGCACACATGCATCCCACACGGGGCATTCTGCCCCCTCCTCCTCCTCCCTCTGCCTGACCAGTTTATCACTGTCCCTGCATCTCCTGCTAATTAAGAGAGACTCCGTAAACTGGAGCTCTCCCGATTTGGGGAGAGAGGATATTTGAAGCTGTTGCTCCAACCAGGTCATGACCAAGCTGGGCCCCAGGCCCGCCACGTGGACTGTCAGGTAACCCGAATGTGCCACATCCAGCACGGCCCTGATGGGAATGGCAGCGAGCAGGATACAGCACTGCTCTGCTGCTGGTGTCTGACCTGCCACTCAAGGATAGAGAGAGAAATTAAGAGCTCATTTGGGGAAGGACTGGAGCAGCTGCTATTGCAGGTCTTAGAGAAGGAAACCCTTAAAAGACAGGGGAAACCCTTAAAGGCACTCAGCGACTTGTCCCAAAGCAGGGGACATTTCTAGCAGTGAGCAGAAGGGAACCTTTCCAGAACTGCAGACAGTTTTTTCTTCTGAGCTTTGTCACTCAGGTCTGTTGGGGGGCGGGGGGGTTGGATCTTCCTCTAACTGCTGTGGGCAAACAACATTTGCAAGGGAATTATTCCACATGAGCGAAAGGCTTGCGGGAGTTGTCTCCCTGTCAGACATCAGTGCTGCCTCTGCTAGTGCATCCTGTCCACTTGGAGGGATTGTGGTAAACCCTGAGCAAAGGGGCTGTTTGCAAAGAGAAAGGGGGGAAGCCTTCTTATGTAATTTTTATACCAGATCACAGCTTTACCCTTTCCTCCAGCAAACTGAATCTCACATGCTAGCAAGGTGCACTCTCAGCTCAGAGATCTTTAAGAGTTACTCCAGCTTCCTGCCCTTCCTCTGGCTTTTTTTTTCAAGCCTGATGCAGAAAGGATTTTCTAGGCTCTTCTGCACCACAGAAGGCTGATGAAGGCAGACCTGTGTCTCAGTAGGGCTGGGAGGGTCAGCAGCAGCATGGGGCCATAAGGATACCCGGACAGGAGCATTCAGGGAGCAACAGAGGCTGGAACAGGATGGGGAGAGGCTCAAGCCTGTGGGAGGGCATTTCTGGGTAGTTCTTGGGTGACTCTTCAGCACTTGCCTGTTGCTGATTCGAAAGACAGAGCAGGCAGTTTCCTTCACTTGCCATGTTTGGTTACAAGCAGCTGCCTACACTGCTTGACAACTGTCCCAGCCCTGGGTGGCTCAAACCATAACTCAAATGACCATACTGGGATGCTCCTGCCAGCTGGGTAATGCTTCAGCATGCTACACCGTGACACACGCTCCGTTCTCAGCGGAAAGAAGCAGGAGTGGGAGTTCTGGGATGTTCCTCCTGCTGCAGGGAAATACCTTGTCACACATACCTTATTCCTGCTGTGGCTTTACCAAAATGCTGGCTCACAAAAAAGCTTTCTGTGACTGAGGGTACGATAACAGCAAGAAGATGTACATTTTTTTTCTATAAACCAGCTCAATTCCAGACTCAAGAAATGGAAGGAAAAGTTGCTTCACCTGTGAGGGGCTGGGTTGTGTGAAATACATTATTCACATTGCAAACACAAGCAGTTGAAAGTTAGGAAATGCTGCTGCTGGAGGCAGCGTGCCACTTGCACGGGGCTGCAGCCCTGACTGGGGGGATCACATGCTGTATTTTCACGAGCTGCTTCATTCAGGGTACTGGCTGCACGGTGCTCAAGGAGTGAAGCAGGAGGCTGTTTTTTGGGTTTTTTTTGGGGGGTACTGCAAAATGCGTGCCTGTTTTATTTGTTTACTGCCTGCCAAGCAAGCCCTGCAGGCAATACATCACTATTCATTGTCTTGTGGTGTTCTGAAGACGTTGGCTGCTACAGTTGCCTTGTAGCTGATGACAGAGGATTTATGCTCCTGATGAGGCAAGAGAGAGTGGTTGTTTTCCTGGCTTTGGAAGGGAAAAGAGACTTCCCCTTTTAGCCACACAGGGAAGGAGCAGCAGGTGCAGGGCCAGGGCCTGGGACCTCTTGGCTCTCAGTGCTATTGAGTCCTCAAGGCTGTACCAGTTTGCTGGCTAAGCTGCCAGCATTTTGGAAAACAGCTGTGAGTGTTCAGCAGTTCTGCAAAATGGCCCCTAGGGTCTCGTGTTGGGCACCCGCAAAATTAGGAATGTACGGACTGTGGCCTCCTGCCAAAACTGTGGTTTAATATTTAATTCTGACCATACAAAAATAGCCTTATTTATTACAACATCCTCATTGTTGGCTTGAGTATCGTGTGTCCCTTGCACTGAGTATGTGACGGGGTCCTGTGGAAAAAAGAAGCAGCACTTGGTCGGGTAAGAAAGGGCAGTGCTGTGCTGCATCCGTGCAAGTGGCTGAATGAAGGCTGGGCTGTATGAGCTCACATTTAAGTCCTTGGCTCTGCAAGCCTGTTTTATCACATGGCAGTGTTTTCCTTCTTTTAACGAAAATGACAATTTCTTGGTTATTTTTTTATGAATGGCAAAACAAGAGACTGTTATTTCTGCCCTGCAATGCCCCACGCCCGTCACAGGAAGGACTGAGACTTAAATTTACAGCAAAGCCACACAAGTCAGAACTTCTCGGCTGACTGCAAAGCAAAGGCTGTTACTTGGAAGACATGCCCTGCTACCACGCTCCTCCTCACTTCAGGGAGGCCGGGAACATCTCCTCCCCATGAACCATGCTCTCACACAAGGGATGAAAAAGCAAGACCTCATCCTGAGTCTGGAGATGAGCTGTTAGAGGCAAAGCTTGGCTTGGCACTCATCTCTTGGGCTCCCTTTGCACTCCTGGTGAGAGCCTCCAGTGCCGGTGCTGCCCGAAGCAGGGCGGGGTGCTGCTGGGACTGTGCTGTGGGGTGCCTGTGCGGGGGCAGAGGGGTGAAGGTGGGCCCTGCTCTCTGCACCCCTACTAGAGATTTCCATGGGATGTGAACTTTGCCATAAAGGCGTCTCTTCTGTGGCTGCAAACCCTGTGGAGAACTGAAGTCACATCAGGTTTGCAGACCTTCCTCAGCCTCGGCAAGCTCTGCAGCACGAGGCTGTGATCTGTGTGCTAACCCAGATGCATCCAAAGATCCTGGCTGGAGCTCTGGGTTGTGAGAGCTGTCACCACATCTCGTTAAGCTATGGGCAATGCTCCCAGCTTGTAAAAAGTGTAATTGTGTCCCAGAGATCCGCAGGCACCTCTGGAGCTGCAGGCAGCAGCCCAGATCCCATGCAGTTTGTGTGGACTTTGCAGAGTTGCCCCTCTCGGATGCTCTGGGAAGGTGATGGGGGGCGATGGGGCAGCAGAACAGCTCCAGGCTCTTACAGGCAGCACCAACACCCTTGGGCCACAGTGGCAACCAAGGGAGACAGATCTCTGCAACTCACCAAGGCAGAAAAAGGTCTCCTTCAGAGTCCAGCACAAATGCATGGTGTGGGAACGATGAGAGCCAGCCTTTCCTCGGGAGGTTTGCCAGGAGCTGTGTGCATGCTGGGTCGCCAATCCCCTCATGATAAGAGTTGAGAGGATTTTTACTGCCAGCATCCTGTGCTCTGCCCCACCACTGCGCAGGCACGGGTGGTCCCTGCCCCCCTGGACGTGCCCAGGGCACAGCCTCGTGAGACCTTAGTGAAGTTCTTCCCTTGTTCCAGTGTTTTCTACATCCTCTCTCTCCTCCTGCTCCAGCTGCCAGAGTGACAAGCCACTACCCTTGGCAGCCGGTGGTCTCATTTTGGGCGCCTGGCACCCAGGGAAGCACAGCCAACGTGAAGAGTGAGGAAAAGGGGGAGGGATTCTCCCTCTCAGCAGCCTGGGTGGCAGCAGTTCAGCACCATGCTGTCTTCTTCACCGGAAGAAAGAAAGAGTAACGAGAGCCAAGCTCAAGGGAGGCCAGCGAGCTCAAGGGCCCAGTGTATTTCAAAGTGCAGGCTATGAAAAAGGCAAAGCCAGTTTTTGGGCTAATGCAGAAAGGAACGATGGCAAACAAGCAGGTGTGGGGCATTTTGTGCAAGGGGTCACTGAGGCTTGCAAAAGCTTGCCTCATGTTTGGAATGGGAAACCACAAGGAGAAAGGCTTACGGCTGAAGTGCCTTGACCCCCATGAGATGTAACAGGGGTCTCTTGGACCCCTGGAAGCCCCTTGATTCGGCAGTCTGCTCGTGCTGTTCGGCACACATCTGGCCTAGCGCTCCAGGGACAGAGCTGCTATTGATTAAAAACTTACATTTTCCTATCTTGCAGCTAAATTGATGCACCTCCATCTACTATTCTGCGCATGTAAATGTATCTCTTGTCTCAGACAGGCTGGCACCTTCCCTCTTAAAGATCTGCTGCAACCTTTGCCTCTAAATAAGAGACCCAGGGAAGGTACTGGGCCATGTCAAACTTCCTGAGCCCTCAGAGAATCCTTCACAAATGTGGACCCACACATACCTTCCTTCTTGAACACCACCTGAATAAAAACAAGAAAGAGAATCCTCTGGGATTCAGAGCACTGTCCAATCAAGAAGTGCAGAAATACCTGTGAGGGCAGTAGTGATGGGAATGGGGACCAGAGAACCTGGATTCTCCCACCAAGCTGTCTTCTCTGCCTGCAACCTTTTCCTGGTTGTACCACCCACCCACACCCCCGGAGTAGGCTTGCCAGGAAAGGGGGAGCAGCATTATAAATGCCAGTGAGCTGGAGGATGCTCGTGGGGTGTAGAGGAGGAACTGGGAGCAGCAGGGTGCCTCCCTCAGACCTGCCAGGTCAGGAGCGGCCGCAGTCCTTCTGTCCAGGGACTGAGCGAAAGGATTAAAGGCCTGAGCTACCACTGACCATGGGATTAACCCCTGCAGGAAATTAAAGCTGTAGAGAAGGCTCTTCACTCCACAGCTGAGAGAAAGAGAAAAACTGGGATCTGGATTAGAACTGGCAGGGCTGGTGACAAGCCACCACCCACAGCCAACTGTTCCCGGCTGGATCAGAAAATGTTATCTCAACCTTCATGTAGAAC
>VZTA01009465.1:4336-33643 GCA_013398855.1 Mohoua ochrocephala | reverse complement strand
TGGAGTGGGGGGAGGAGGAGGGGGGAGAGAAGCAGCTTGGCAGCCGCCGGTGCCCAGCTCTGAGCCGTGCGTCAGGCAGAGGATGCACAGGTGGCACCAGCCTGCGTGGAGGCGACAGGAATGAGCCGGAGCCTGCTGCCCTGGCAGGGTCACCTTAGCAATTCATCAGGTTAACCTTGAGCACGAGGCTAATATAGCTACCACGGCAGGCTATTCAAGCACAAACTTCTCCCTGGCACTTAGTGAATCGGGTTTTATTTCTGCGCCGTGAGGTTCAAAATGAATTAATGTTGCGCCTTCCACACACTGCGCCTCCTGAAATATCCTCCATTTCTCCTCCAAAACAGAAGTGATGCCTCAAAGGCAAAACGCTAATTGGGGAGGGGAAAGGACAACACTGAGCTCAGCCCCGTGTGCTGCACCCAGGGAAGTGAATCTCATCCTCTGCTCTGCTCTGCTTTCCCACTCCAGGACCTGGCAGGCAGGCTACAAGGTCATTCCTTCTCCCTCTGGGGCCGTGTGCCAGGCTGGCTGTTGGATGTGAAGACACGCTGGAGAAGACAACCATGCTGCCTACAAGTGCTGGCCACCGGTGGAGGAGCAGGTTCCTCATGAGGTGGCAGGAGGCTTGTCGTAAGTAATGCCTGCTCAGGTACCAAGTACAGCATTCCTGTTTGTCAAGGGAGCGGGAAGAAAATAGGTCACATCAGGGTTAAGAACAGGGGAGAGGGACAGCTAAGAATGGAGATGTTTGAACTAATTCCTGATTCCTTTAGAGGCCAGGCTAGCTGGGAGGGAGAGTGATATTCTAAAGCTGAAGATGGGCTTAAAGTGGGACAGCGAGTGATGATTGCTTCTGAATTCCAGTGGGCCTGGCAGGTGAGAAACAGCACGGCAGACACCGTCGCACAAAGATCCACCCCGAACAGCTCTCACATCAGTGTCCTGTGAGCTGCAGACTCCCCTCTGTGGCTGGGCTTTATACACAGGCTGCTGAGCAAGGCTCCCAGCTCTTCACAGCAAAAGTCATAACAGATTTTAGAAGGAAATGCGGGATGTGAAGGCAGAATTCTCCTACTGGGCACTGCCACATGTAGTGAAAATCAAGAAGTAAATAAAGAAGCTCTCTTTCAAATTAAATTGTAAACGTTCAGCCTGTGCATATTCCCAGTGGACTGGGGCAGCTGCTGCAGTACCCCTGAGTGCAGAGCAGGCACTGCTAGGGTGATGTGGGGCTTCTGGGAATGGATCTGCATCTCACAGAAGCATCTGGGGAGTAAAGGGGACACTTGGAGCGTGTCCCTCACTACTGCATGCCCAGGCACCAAGTAGGTCTGTGGCTTCCCTTGTTCCAGTCTTCCTGAACGCATTTGGAGCTGCAGCTGTAAGAAGCTGGGGGAATTATTTGCTTCTCCAGAAAACAGGGATCTTTGTAATCCATCCTCGCAGACTAGACTGTATAAATAATTTATAATGAACGCTACTGAGTATTGACTTAATCTGATACACCTGGATCAGCTTTCTGCCACCTACCAGAGTCACCAAACACCCCACAAAGTAACTTCATCTTCCCCCAACACAAAAACACTTATTGCCCATCCTTCTGTCAGGCTGGAAGACAGCTCCAAGTCCTGTCTATCGCTTCCCAGCCTCTCTTTCCTGTAGAGCTGCATCCTAACCAACGCAACGAATTCCCTGGCCTCAGCTCACATCCCCGTGGATGCACTTCTTGCAGGGAAATGAAAACGAAATCAGACTTTCTCTTCCCTGTATGATTTTAGTAAAATATTTCCAAAAGCATACAGCAATGTATGGGTAACAACAAGACATTTTTGGCATATCCTACATGGCTGCAGAAGCTTGGCATAAATCCATTTCCTGAACATAACCACAGCCAGCTGCCTGAGACTTTGTTCCCGCCAGCCACTGCCAGCATACACACTGGTGGAACCCCACAGCCACCCAGCCGGCGCCGGAGGCGGCCAGGCATTCTGAGAGATAAGCCCTGAACAGAATGCCACCTGTATAGCATTACACACGGGCTGCTCTTGCCTTTCTTGGTGTACAAAGCAGCTAAGTGTTATCTCATCATCGCAGCTGCCAATCTATTATTAATGCTGGGCTTTTGTTAAGCATCCAGGAAAAAAGACGGGGTCACTTGAGTGACTCATGGCTCTTTCCCTTCGCCACTCCAGCTCCCGTTCTTTTAGTCCTCTCCCTACAACAAGAGTGTGACGTATTCTGAACAGAATTAAATACCAGCCAGGCAGTCAGTACCTGTACTGCAGTAGTCCATAGGCTATGATCTACTTTCAGGGCACTTTCTGCTGTGGACCCCAGCCTTTGCATGACGAGAAAGCACAGAGGTGCTCAGGGTAAAGATCTGGCTTGCATTTCACCACAAGGATCCATAATTCTCCTTCAAAGAGCACATTTACTGGCATGGCCTGGGCTGATGTACACCTGAGATCTCAACTGTAGGATAGTAAAAAATTATTGAAGCATTGCGAAAGACGGATGAAATAAGAGAGAACTGATATATCATCTCTGAACATTCATCCTTTGGTCTTTAACAAAGTCATAACAGCTTACGATTCAAACAGGATAGTTCTCCTTAGACTACCACTCCACAAACCTGCCAGCTCTCACAAGGATGGCTGGGAGCACAAAACCTGCCCTGTGCAGGATGACGGGGTTGGAGTACGAAGGCACAACGCTGACAGAAGCAAAGTCGCTATAAAAAATGCGCTGTGGGTCAGATTAAACTCTAGAGAGTGGCACAAGGGAAGAGAGGAAGAGCACGGCTGGCTGCAAAGCTGCTCCAGGCAGAGCTCCTCCAGAGCATGGTCTCCTTTGGCCCCCTCTCTTCTGGCAGTGCTTTCTCAATTCCTTTAGGATTAAGAAGCAAAACACCTGCTTGTTGGTTCTTGGAAGAAAAGCAGGACAGAAGAACCTGATTTCCAGTTCAGGAAGGAGTGGCAAGACAATAAATGCATCCACTTTAGCTACCATTCACCCCTAAAAAGGTGAACTGACCCAAGTGACTGCCTTCTCTGAAGAAAAGTGAGAAAGGGAGAG
Source organism: Mohoua ochrocephala (assembly GCA_013398855.1). Taxonomy (NCBI): domain Eukaryota; kingdom Metazoa; phylum Chordata; class Aves; order Passeriformes; family Acanthizidae; genus Mohoua; species Mohoua ochrocephala. The sequence continues at coordinate 30,565 of VZTA01009465.1, read as the reverse complement.
GACAGGCATGATGTGCAGACAAACCTGCTTCAGTTTTAGACAAATGCTCAAACTTGTCACCTTAAAAACTGCGAGGGAGCTGAATTTGCATCCCACATTGAAGAATAGTGGAATACATTGTGCGATCTCAGTGCCACAGAAGGCATAAAGATGAAGGATGCAAATGTTTTGCATAGTCTGCTTAAACATAACTCCCACTCCCCTAATGACAGGAGGCACAAAGCTTGCCTTCTTGCTGATAATGCTTCTTTGTCACAAAAATGAGAGTTTGAAAAGCCACTGGCTCCCACAGAAGGTTGGTAACTAGTGCCCTGGTGCCATTGGCAGGATCTGGACCCATGTCTGGAATCCAGAGCAGCTCTAAAACAATGCTGATTTGTGGTTTGTCCAACCTTAACTTTGAGATACTGCAGGAGAAAGGGGGTGTGTGTGTGTTAGCCCTTTTCCTGACGCTCCTTTTGTCAATTACCAACCTACACTTCTTTTCCTCGTTCCGTAGTTGTGGGCAGTTTTGGTCAGAGGAGATACTTTTGGGACTCTTGCTTTGGGATTCAGAAACTGTTTTGAGAGCAATGGCAAGTGCCAGGTGTCCAGTGATTTAGGGACTCCTTGTTACTTTTCAGCAGTTTTCTTGGTCATCCCTGTGCAATGTAGTGTAATTCATAAAAATATGGACAGAAGGCCCATATGACACACTGTGAATATGGTAACCAAACGTTACCCTGATTTAGAGTCTTGGATCTGAGTCTTATCTATCACGAATGTTAGGATTCAAACTGCAGGAGCACACCTGAAATGTAGGTTGTTTTATTTTCATTTTTCTTAAAAAGTTTTTTAGTAACGTATCTTGTTTCTGAAAAATTGGAACTTCTTAAATATACCTGGTCCCTCCCCTCTCTACCCTGACTGCTTAGAAAGGGTTGTCTTTTATCAGAAGTGCCACCTCCCACCCCTCTCTGCTCCATTCTCCTCTGACAGGTACCAGTGCTCCAGTATCTCTCTGCAAGGCCCTCTGGGATGCCCTGTTCTCACTTCGTTGTGAAACTGCAAGGATATTTATTTGCTTGTTCATTAAAAAAAAAAAAAAAAGGCTAAGAGGAAAGTCATGCTGTCAGGATGCAGGCCAGCAGTAAAGGGATGCAGCTGGGAGGAAAGTCATCACTCTGCAGGGCATTGCAGTGGAGAGCCCTGCTGTGGGGGTTGTGCTGTAGTCGGTGGTGGGCGAGGATGGGAAAGCACTGATCTAACCCCTGCCCTCTTTCTTCCCTGCTTTTCACCTACCAGTGCTCGGCTGCTGGCTCTCGCTATGTGCTGCTGAGTCCTTCTTTGCTTGTCCTTCCTCCTGCAAGTGTAACAGTGGCAACCTGGAAGTGGACTGTAGTGGCTTGGGCCTCTCTTCCATTCCCTCAGACATCCCCACAAACACCAGGACCTTCCTCTTTCTCAACAACAAACTCAGCATCCTGCCAGGAGCAGTGTTTTCCAACCTCTCTGCTCTACAGAGGCTGGATCTATCCAACAACTTCTTGGACCAGCTCCCTCAGAACATCTTCAGCGACCTGGGGAACCTCACGGAGCTCCAGCTGAGGAACAACAGCATCCGGGCCTTGGACAAGGACCTGCTACAACACACGGCCCTGCTGCGCCAGCTGGACCTCTCCATCAACGGCTTGGCCCAGATTCCTTCGGGCATCTTTGACGACCTGCCTGCTCTCCGCTCCCTCTCTCTCAGGTCCAATCGCCTGCAGAGCCTGGACAGGGTGACCTTCGAGCCTCTAACCAGCCTGCAGCAGCTCCAGGTTGGGGACAACCCCTGGGAATGCGACTGCAACCTCCGAGACTTCAAGCACTGGATGGAGTGGTTCTCCTACCGAGGTAGGTGCTCGCGCTGCGGGAGGCAGGCGGAGGAGGGCTGCTCTGCCACGGGAAGGCACTCAAAGGCAGGCAGGGAAGAGACAGGAGCAGATACAACCGGCAGGTCAGGCTGAGCTGAGTGACAGGTCTCAGCCAAAGAGCATGAGGACCCTGTTACAATTTAGTGTCCCTGCACCTTCATGTAGCAGCACTGCCAGGCTGTGAAGTCCTCAGCAGCCCTAGGTCTCCTATTTCCTTGTTTTGTTTCTAATCTGAAGTAGTACTTTGTTTTTTTTTAATCTTGAGAGAAGAAAGAACTTTCCTCAAGTAACATTAAAATTTTAGGATTATGAATTCACCTCACTCTTTCTGCCCAAAGAGAAGAAATGCTTTTCACACTTGGAAATAACCATCCCATTCTCTTTCTTAAGCCGAGAGAATTATAAGTCAGAGTTGGCTGTAAAGCATCAGGTTTGCTGCCAACAAAAGAACCCTAGGAAACAGTGACACTTAGGAAAAACACTGCAACTAATATTGGAGAACCCAACCTACAGCTCAAATTAACAAGGCAGGCCCCGAGTCAGGCTGGCTATAAAATCATCCTTTCAAACCGAGCAGTTTTTGACAAGTTTGTATTTCCAGATTTTCCTTGAAACACAGAAGACAAGAAAGGTACATGTCACTTATCAGGAATGCTGATGGGCTGACATGCTTTCAGGAGCTGCAACTCAAAGAAAGATGGCACATTTTACAGGAATGACGACTGAAGGCCTGACCTTCTGTTTCTGGAACCAATGAGTAGGAAAGGGTCTCAAATCATGCGGATGGCAACAGTCAGCTGTCACATCCCTGCTGATCACAGCCATGCTGCAAGGAGATTATCTCTGCCTGTGGCTACACTGCAGTCTGAAACATGCATTTGTGTGAGCAGAATCAAACAAGCATACGAGTGCCACTTTCCACGGGGTTTTTTTTATTATTTGTTTTTTTTTTTCTCGACTGCCATATCACCAAGTCAGTGGAAAGCACACAGACATAACTTTGCTTTTTTTCCTCCCCTTCCAAAGAAATTGCCCAAACTCACTCAAGCATTTGTTTCAACATCTGTCATTATTTTCACAGAGATGGATTAGTTGTCAGAAGATGGGATGTGTATCTGTTGGAGGTTTTTTTGAGAAGATACAGCCTGGCCCTATCTTTTTGCTTTAATTTCTCCTTTTCTAAAGTGGTTCTGCTGGCACTTACATAACTCACTAAACAGTATGAGGTTGACTTAAATGGCTTCAGAGGGCTTTCATGTCTTGGCCTGAAAGATGCCTATGCAGATATCATGCACCAGGAGCTCTAGTGTCAAACCCAGCCTAGGCAGAGGCACACTGGCCAGCTGACATGGTTGAAGCTTCTGCAGGGAAAATACTTTAGCAGGTGTGAATGGAGGCCCATGAACTCACCCCAGCTGAGGATCTACCCCTGATGCCTCTGCACGGGACGAAGCTGTGATTCACTCCTGTTATCTCTATTGGTACAGGTGGGAAAATCGACCAGCTGGCCTGCACCTTGCCCAAGGAGCTGAAAGGAAAGGACATGCGAATGGTGCCCATGGAGATGTTCAACTACTGCTCCCAGCTGGATGACGAGAACAGCTCTACAGTGCTGGACAATACTGGCCCACCTTGCACTAAAGGAAGCCCTGCTCCTTCCAAATCTAAATCAGGCCCAGAAACAGAAGTGGAGCCCAGTGTGGGATGCCCTCAGAAACAGCGGTACAGGCCTGTGAGCGTGCGCCGGGCTATTGGCACTGTGATCATTGCAGGGGTGGTTTGTGGCATCGTTTGCATCATGATGGTGGTGGCAGCTGCCTATGGCTGCATCTACGCCTCCCTCATGGCCAAGTACCACCGGGAGCTGAAGAAGAGGCAGCCACTCATGGGTGACACAGAAGGTGAACATGAAGAACAAAAACAAATCTCTTCTGTGGCGTGAAACTGTTCTAGGAAGGAAGGGACAGCGATGAAAAAAGGTACCTGAGAGCAGTCAAGCATGGGGTCCTCCCAAAATACATCTTCCCAGACAGACTGTGCTATTGCTCCACTCACCCAAGTAGTACAACATGCTTCTGGGGGGTCAGGGCACCTGGCTCAATTTCTTTTCCTCTGCCCCAGGCCCATTTTGTGCCCTTTCACCCTTGGGCCCTCCCAGACAAATAAAGTAGAGTCAGACCTCGAGTGCTTGCTGTGCCTCATGCCCTTGCACAGAGCTTCCCTCACATGCCTGCTGCAAAGGCAGCTGGCACCTTCTGGGAACCTGTGTCATCCTCTCAGCTTTGGTCCTGAGTCGTCCTGTATCCTGTCAAGAGTTCTCTGCAAACAGAGAGCAGCTGTGCGAAACCTCACGTGGGGAGCAGGACACCAGAAGTGTCCATGCCTCACTGCCAGGTCACCGCTGTTGTGTGACAGTAAGCTGCTGCCTACCCTACAAATCAGCGCTGCCGAGATTACATGGGAAGGGAGGCGAGGTCCCTAGGGTAGGGCAACAGCCAGTGGGAGATTTCCCTTCTCACTTTTAGAGGAGGAACGACACCTGTCCCACTCTAACACACTGCCAGGGAGCACGGTGTCCCTGTCTCTGCTCCTGGCCGAGCCCAAACCTTTGAGCTGACACTCACGTCACCCGCTGTAGGTGCACAGGCACGGAGCCATCCTCCTGTACACACACACACACTGACTCATCCTGATCCCAACACACACACACACAGCCAGCCCCGGTCCCAGGCATCCAGGCACCCCACCTGCCGTGCAGAGCTGTCCCACGCGCTCATGCTGACCTGCCCTCTGCGTGCAGCCATGGACACATTCAGCCACTTTACCTTACCCTGATCATAGTAGTGCGTGCCACCTTCTGCTTCAGACAAAAAGCATACCCACGCCACTGAGGAGTAACAAAAACATCTCAGCCATAGGGCAGAGCCAGTGGCGACTGGCAGGAGAGGGTGGAGAGAGGCAAACTTATTGAGATTACAGCACCGGTCTGTGGAAATAACAACACAGCATGGAAAAAAAAAAAAAAAGAAGGTGTGCTCTTATCTATTTTATGTCTTCTCTGATAAATGGAGAGGGTAAGGATATGAAGCCTCCATTTAGAAATGTTTGATTGGCAGATCAGAAGTGGGTCATCAGGAAAGACTAGAGGAGGAGGTGGCTTACCAGTAGCGTAAGCCGTGCTGAGTAGTGTGAGCCTAGGGGAAGGTGTCAGGGGAAGAAGTCACACAACCCAGGAGCTGCCACGGCTGGCACAGGGGCCAGCACGGTGTGTGGAACAGGGAGATGCAGCCGGGGTGACCGAAAAGAGTGGGCAGAATTCTTGAGGAGGGTCTTGAGGTGAAGGCTGGAACCGGGAGCACGGCGTGGCACTTGTGGGAGGGCCCAGGAAGGGTCTGGCACGGAAGGCAGCAGAGCCCACAATGCACTCCCTCCATCATCACTGGGGTGTTCAGCGCCACCCACAGCTGCACCCGAGCGTGCCCACACACAGAGCCGTGCACACTGCCACTGTCACGTAGGGTGACCTCCCCCAACCAGATTTTAGAGCCCTCAGACTGCAGTGCCTCCTATTAGTCTTAGCTCATTCTGACCTGACAGGGAAAAAAAAAATAAAAAAAGTGAGAAGGGGAAAAAAAAAATGAAAGGAACTCAACATAAGGACTCATTTTGTATCACTGGAAGTGGGATAAAATGCTGTCTCCAGGGGAGAGCGCACATTGCCATGGTAACCTGCTCTAACCCGTCACAGTGGGTATTCCTGGGCGAGGAAGATGACACCGGAGGTCGTGCATCCACGGTGCCTGTGGATGGTGTGATCCCTGCCATCAGGAAACAAGCTGGCAGCCAGCCCAGCTTTGCAGGGTGTTTCGCTAGCAACCTGTGCTCAGAGCCCTGCCTGCTCTGCAGGTGGACCCTGCCGGGGCACGTCACCTCTTCCACCCGCTCCATCCGAACCCCGGCGCCGTCGGACATCTCACAGCCCTCCTGCTCGCTGTGACTGGATCCCTGTGGAAGCAATGCACGCTGGCTCCTCGCTCCTTCTGGTCCCAGACAGGTGGTTGTACCGACCCGTGGGCACACGACATCATTAATCAAAGCCTGGAGCGGCAAAACCCCTCCTGGTCTACCCAGGGTCACCAGAATCAAGGAGACAGGATGCTCTGGACTGTTCTAGCATGACTTCCCTTCAACGCGGGGATGCATGGGACAGGGGAGGATGTTCTTCAGGGAAGCAGAAGACCAGGCTGCCACGGAGGAAGAACTGGGAGAAGCAGTCAGTCCACCCACCAGTGTGCGCACACACTTTCCCCCCCGCTTCCAGCACGCTGTTTGTGGGGAAGAGGAAGAGAAGGAGGGGGGCTGGTGAGATGTGAGGAGGAAGGACTCTTCCCCCATGCACTGTACAGCCACTCCAACCATCCCATCTGCTCCAAGCATAGCCCGCTCTGAAGGGCAGAACTGGTGCACTGCAGACTCCGTGTGCGTGTTACTGCTGCTCCACATTCCCAGCAAGCCAGGACTAGGCTCTGCCTGCTGGATCCAAACCTCTCCCCAACCTCCCTCTCAGGGGAACTTCTCCCTTTACCATACTGGACTCCGCAATCATACTTGAAATGGGACTTGAGTCAGAGCGGTATATTTATAGATCTATATTTTACTTGCATCAAATAACGGTGACATATTGCACAAAACAAATGGGATCTATATATGTGTGTGTGTGTGTGTGTATGTGCGTGTGTGTGACAGGAGAGAGACTGTTTTTAAGGGAATAGACTAGAGGTGAAATGAATGGGAAGAAGGTAGGGGACAATGCAGGGGTTGAGGGTGTGAAATCCTCCTTTCCCTGCACCTTCCCTGTGACTTCCTCCTGCCCTGACCAATTTTTCTTTGTTGCTAATAATATTTTCTATATCCTGTGTTGTGGGGCTGGTGATGACCTTGCCCATCCTTTCCTTTTTTGTTTTAATTTATACGGCAGAAAGCCTGGATTTATCTCAACCCTAGACAAGGGACTGCTATGTTTAGAAACCCACCCAGGAAAGGAGAAGACAGGAAAGGGGAGAACTGAGTGTTGCTGGGAAACACGAAGGCTGGCTATGAGGAGTCCCACTGGAAGGCAAACACTCTGTTTGGCAGGATGACGACCTGTCCTTTTACACGCAGGGCAGAGTAACGGGGCTCGCTGGGAAGTGCCCTCTCCACGGCACCGGCTCTTTCTCGGTTCCCCAGCACACCTGGAAACCCGGCTGCCCCGGTGTGACTGCGCTGCTGCACTGCCCACGAGGCTCTGCAGGGAACTCGGCATCCCGAATGGGTGCCTCTCCTACGGGATGCTGGATACAGAACGAGACCCAGTGCTCCTCGTGTGCCCAGCCAATGGGTTCCTCTGGTGTGTGGGGACAGCGGCTCCTGTTGTCCCTGCGGGCACGGCTGGGCACGGGGGAAATCCCCCCGGAGGCACCCTTTGCTCAGGCAGGTGCCCCAATGCCACATGCAGGTGCCTGCCCTCAGGAAAGGGTCTTCTGGGGCCGGCAGGTCCAGCACATGCCAGGGCGATGTAGGGCTGGCAGGGCCACCAGGAACACCCCTCCCGCTCCTCCCGCTCCCCTTCCCCACACATCCACCTGTGGGACAGGCAGGCACATTCCTTGCAGGGGAACAGATGGCACTTGTAATTCCTTTTTCTTTTTTGTTACCGTTTGAGGGAGAGCGACAAGATTTTCTAAAATGATTGAATGGAGGTTTCTTTGGCATGAGACAGAAAATTTTTAAAGGTATATTATATTTCTGGCTTGTTGTTACAGAATAATAATAAAGAATGTATTTTCCTATGCTCCTTCTTGTTTAAATGAGATCTCTGAGAGCAACTTTCACTCGTTCCCTACCCCCTGCAAAAGTAAACACCACGGGGATACAGCCAGCCAAAGGAGAGAGCCCCTCAATTCCCAGTGATGTATCCTCGTCTGTACACGCTGTTTGCAGCTGGAGTGACTGTGCACACACACACACACACAGTGTCAGTGTAAGTCAGGGTGAGACTCCAGCACTCAACACACAGTCAGTCAAGGTGAGACCCCAGATCTAGAAACACACACACGCAGAATGCTCCAGGGACACAGCCAGACAAGGGTGATTGTGTAACAAGGATAAGATACTGTGGCAATCAGCTCATTACATAAAAGTAGAAAGGGCCAAATTAATCCCTAGTGTAAGAACGCAGGAGCCAATGGAGTTATATTCAGGTCAAATTCGATTCCAAAAGCTTTTTTTTTTTTTTTTTTAATTAGAACATAATGTAACAAATAGGGAGCTATGGGTTCCTACATCTCCAGATTCCTGACCCTCTGGAGCAAGGTTATTTCGAAATGGATGGAAATTGCTGTCTAATCCTATCGCACCCCCAAGTACACAAGCTGCTACCCCTAGAGCTAAAAGAGTCTCTCCACCAGCTGTTCCCTGGCTAGGTCCATCACACGCTGCTAAGAAGTTTAAATTCCCCACTTCGCCACTTTCAGTGCTAAGCATACACAACTCATCACATTCCCTCGCTGTAAGAATAAGCTCATCCTGACGCATGTGGAAGCGCAAAAGACCTTAAACCCCACCACGAGCAGACCCCTGTGCCGCCCTACCCACGCTGTTATACCCGGCCACCCTGCTCTGCTCAGTCTGATCTTCGGAGAGAAACCAGGAGCAGAACCCAGCTACTCTTAATCCGCTCACAGCTGAGGCATCTGTTCTGCTGAAAAGGTCTGTGCTGCAGGAGAATCACCATTATTGTTTAATAGCATGGTGTCTATGACACATAGTTTAATCTAATTTTGCCAGGTAGGTAGAGGAGTGCACACAGATACTACTCAGCGGTTCATATAATACCAGAAACACAGAGCAGAAAAAAAGCAAAGCCAACACACTCATCTGATGACTCCAGGCTTTTTCAGTTCATGAACCATCTGGGAGCAGGCTGCAATTTTGTGCAATTTGATTTATTATAATTTGATTACTATTTGATATTGACAGACGTGTTTGTCCTGCCTACATACCTGCTCATGCACACATATAACACCCTAAATAACCATGTCATTCTGTACAAATAGCATGTAAAATATATCAAATAGGATTCCCCCTCAGTATCTCGTCCATCAGCAGCCCACTGGGCTGGGTTGAAGAGCGTTTGCTAGCACTGATTGGAAGCACAAGTCAGAGGGTCAGCTTCTGTCCTCCGACCAGATAAATGCAAGTCCTAGCATGGGATTTCTGAGGACCAGAAAGACTTCCCTCCAAGAACAGCGGGCAATACAACAAGCATTCACCAGCAAATACAGTTACAGAATGAAATGCCAGTAAATAAAGATTTCCCATGTCATTTTGGGGGGCTCTCCACGTCTGTCGCAGCCCTGGAAACCTGGGGACAAGGCAGCACACTCACAGCTTTGCTCCCTTTAGAGAACGGGGGAAAAGCACCCAAAAAGGGCCAGATCTGTCTTTCCCACAGCTATGCTGTGCTGCAGCCAGGCAGAGGCCATGTGCCGGGCACCTGGAGCCGAGGAGAGAGCAAAGCGTGATGCTAATAATAACTCTGCCTCGCGCGGAGCTCCTGGGCCAGGACGGCAACGTGCTGCTCTTTGCTCGGGGCTCCGAGCAGAGATTCGCCCCTTCACACTGGCTCCTTCCGAGTCCTAACTTGGGAATAAACTTGTTTGTTAGCACAGCTGCAGGAAATCAGCTCGGAAAGGGCACTGCAGGAGCGAGGGATGCAGGTATTTCATTTGAGGGAATACGCACAGACGATACCCTGCGATATTCAACCAGCTCCGCGTAAAGCTCGAGGGAAATATGCAGAGTAACAACAATGCTTTGCATTTCTATAGTGCTTGCCTTTGGCAGCTCTCTGGGAGCTTGCAAACATTAATGAATGCACAGAGGCAGAGATTCAGAGAATATAAAGGCCAGAAGGGACTTTAGATCATCCAGTCTGACCTTCTGTGTGTTGCACGCTACTTGGAAATTGTGTGGAAAAGAACCACAAACATTATTTGAGGGTGGCAGAAAATGCCTTCCTGTGAAAGGCTTAAAGAGCTCAATCTGTTTAGCCTTATGAAACAGAAATTAGAGAAGCTATGCTGTGGAAAGACCAACAGTGAGTATTTACATGCAGCTAAGTCGAATCTTCCAGAAAGGCATCTACCTTTGATTTGAAAAACACTCAAGAAAGGGAAAAATATTGTTTCCCTTGGTATCTTATGACAATACCTATTCATGCTCATTGTTAGCATTCATGCTTACTAACTCATTTGAATCTGTTTGGTTTTTCTGTCACAGTTTTTGTTATTCTCTCCCCTAGATTAAAAAAAATAGACCTTCAGTAACCAGCAGCTCTCTCTGTGGAGGCACTTTATACTCAAAATCAAATAATCTCTCAGTCTTCTTGTAGGTACAATAGGCAGATTGAGTTAATTAAGTCTTTCACTGAAAGCATTCCCTCACTTCTGGAACAACACTGTAGCCTATTGTCACACTGCTCCCAGTTTTTTCTCCTCCTTTTAGAGGTATTTCCCACACTCAGCAGTATCTGTGCTCTGTATTGCAGACCCTACATGACTTTTGCCACTTTCCTCTGCTCCTTCCCACCAAAGAATGTCTCACAGCACACTCACTAGGAGGCGTGAATATTGTTCCTGCTTTAAAGATGGAGGCAAGTGGAAATGCTAGGACAAAACCCTAAGCAGTAATTTTGGGGGAGGCAGATTATGGGTAAGTGGTTCTGATCCTACTCATAACCACCTTTACAGTAAAATCGGTGCATTTTAAACATGAACCTCCAGATTTATGCAATTCTTGGCAAGAGAAAATCTAGCCCTTTATTTAAAAGGATGATCCCCTTCCAGCATTCTCCACTTTTTCATCCGCTCACAGCCTCACATGGTTATTTTTCACGTATCTCTCACTGGACATAAACGTCTTGGATTCCCCAGTTATTCTTTCTCTCTCCCCCTTATTTTCATCTTCTTGTGACTGATCATCCCCTTTTCAGTGAGTGCCTCTGACCAGCTGCTTCTCAGATTCTCCCTTCTCTGCTCTGCTCAGCTGCCACGAAACACACCAGCCCCCACATCCCCATCTGCTTTTTAAGGGCCTGTTACCATCAGCAGGGGTTTTTCTACTCACTATCCTTTACTTTGCAAAACCCAACGCAACCAAGAGGAAACCACCACAGTATCAAAGGCCGAGAGAGGGGTTTAGGTCAGCCCTGGCTTCTGGCCTCCCAGGTGCTGTGCTGGGGCTTTCACCTGCATTAACGAACACGTTTTTATTCAATCATGACTAAAATCGTGGAGTGTGTGAACTGCAGGGTGAGAATGCCCAGCCTTGTAGCCAAGGGGAATGCTGCAGCCAGTGGGGAGCTCCCTGAGCGTTCACCTTGCTTGCTGCTGGTTTTTGTACTGGGACATGGTGACACCAGGGCCTTCAGCTGTTCCCTGGTGGAAGGACTACAGGCTAACAGGGTCTCTGCTCTTTCTATCCAAGGCACCACCACTTTCTTACACACTTTTCAAGCTCCAGCTTAAACCCGTTGCCTTTATACCTCAGATTCTGGGTAAAGCTGCACAACCCCAACAGATGGAAACCCACTTCTAGTTTTGCACCCTAAGTATTTTGCTGGCCTGTCTATACCACACTATCTCCATACAACCGTGTGCTTTAGTTTAAATGTGTCCCCCAAGCTGCATTTACTGCAGCAATCCTATCTGCTTTGGCCTTGGTTGCGTGTGGTTAAACAAGCTGGGTGCTCCCGGGCTCCTCTCACAAAGTCAGACTTCCTTTTCCTCTCACCATCTGTCTGTCCTGCCTGCTCCTGTCTCAGCCTGTATTCCTTTGGCCAAAACTGTAACACAGACTAGAGGAGAGGTCTCACAGGCCTTTGGGCAGGAGCACCAATGTATTTTCCCACTGGGAACACCTCCCTAAGTACCAGAACAGCATTTGCTTTGTCCACAACTGCATCACACTCTGACTCACCATCGTGCCACCATCACCTAATACAGAAGATCCCAGCATTTTTTGCTGAGCTTTCTCAGGACATGTTTACCACCAAGTCTATCCAGCCGCCGCTCAGCAAGGTTCTCAGGACAGATCTTGGCAGATGACAATGGTTCCCTGAATTTTATGTGGGCATCAGGGAGCGAGACAGCTTATACTGATGATCCATGCTGAGGATCCTCGCTGAGACTCGGCAAAATTGGCTCAACAGTTCCCAGAAGACAGGGACTGCCTCTAGTCCTGCTCGCTGTGCTCTCTGCCAGATCTCTCAGAGTTCCCAGCTTACAGAAGATTTCTATTATTAGTTGTCAAGCATATGACCTTGTCTGTCGTACTACTGAAATTCATTCTGTTTCTGGTACTCCTGCCAAGGTCAAATAAGGCTTCCTCTACAATATCCTGGTCCTTCCCTGTACTAGCAATGCCTTCTAGTGTTGAGTCGTTAGGATACTCCCTCCCTCTCCACAGCCATCTGAGTCGGGGTCTCAGGTTAATATTACCAAAGGCTGATCCCACGGGCGAGCAGGGGGAGTGGAACAAGTAACCTTTTGCCAGACTTTGATAGGTGATCTTGCTGCTGCTGTCTTCCCAGATCGTCTTCTCCCTCCCTGCCCCTTACAACTGCTCTGCCTCGCTTGATCTTCCCCAGTCTAACTAATTGTCTCTTGTGTGGCATGTATCAATGCTTTACTGAAATACAGAGATGAGGCCTTTGAAATTCCTTTTGCCTTCCAGGAAAACAATCATCTGAAAGAAAGCTGTTGGCTCGGCCTGGTGTTATCCAGCCCTGATAAACTCATGTAGCCTGACTTCATTTTCCCCTAACTGCTTGGTGGTAATTATACTTTCCTTGAAGATCTCCTCTAAAGTGCTACAAACATTGCAGAGGTCACACTTAAAAGTCTGAGGCTGACAAACTTATTTCTCGTCCTTCTTTAATCCTAACTGCTGAATTTTCACTTTTGCAGACTGCGTGGAGCCACCACTGCGTGCAGGGCTGAAAAAAGCCCTTTGCTGTGTGTTTCCACGTGCCAGCTCTCCCAGGGCCAGAGAGCACCCAGGCCCAGCACTGCGAGTGCACTAATCAGCTTGAGCTGCTTATTCACAGCAGTCAGCTTGTTTCTCTCCCCAAGGGTGAGATTTCTGTCCTTATCAATAACTTGGGCACAGAGTCTTCTTTGGTTTTGGCTCAGACTATAGATTCTTTGATCCCAACTTCACTCTTATTGACCAGAAGTGGCCCCACTTCTTCTTCTTCTTTCTTTTTTTCCAAATAGATGAAGAATATTATGCTGTTTGTTTTAGCCTCCTTTGCAAAGTCTAACTCAGCTTGATATGTAATCAATCCTCACTTCATCCCTACCATTCCAACCTCTAAGGGAGGGCAGGGCAGGGCAGGGCAGGGCAGGGCAGGGCTCAGCAAAGGCAGCCTTCTTTGCTGTCTCTCTTTTTTCCATTCCACATAGTCTCTCTGCAGAGCCAGCTTAAGCAGTTGCCTGTCGTTGCAGACAGATGGAGGGCAAGAGAACCAGGATCCTCACAGAAATGGGGGCTTCACATTGTCCCTAAAATCTCAATTGCTCCCTCCCCACACTCCAGACTGTGCACTGCTGCCTGTGAAAGCAGCGCCAGGAGCCAGCAGCAGGACACCCTCCACACACTCTGGGTGATGCCTTAGGTTTTAACTTTTCTATTTTTCAAACCCTGCCCTGCCTGGTGTGTAACTCTGCAGTTCCTTGTGGCCTGGGAGCTGCTGTTCTCTCCTGCTGCTCACACACAACAAACCTCTGCAGGTTCCCACTCCAAGGACACCGGGCCCCAAATGTGTCAACTAAAAGCCTCTAAAGGGGGGCAAACTTGGGGTAATTCCATCATGAACTGAGGTGATCATTGGAGAATTAATCCTGATATACAAATGAACCCAACTTATCAAAGGGTGAAGAACCTGTGAGCCAGGGTCCATCTGGGGTGGAGCCTCTGGACTGCCCAGGGTGAGCCTTTGAAGGCCCTTCAAATAAATACCTTCCTTTATTCTCTTAATTCTTGTCTGGTCTCTGTGTTTTAGGTGGCCCCCTAAGGCATCATGGGCAGCAGAGCGTAGAGGTGCCATCTAACCAGAATTATCTGTGATCCTATGAGTGGGGTTTCTGTACCCCAGTGAGTGAAAGGAAGAGAAGTAAAAGGTCTTGTGAAGGGAAAGGGATGGCAGTCAGAGTCCCATTACAAAGCCTTATGATGGGGAGATTTGTGCCTCAGGTGACAGGTAGGGCAGCAGAAGCAGAATTCAGGCTGAGTTTGGTGGTTAAAAGAATGTATCTTAGGAGGAGGCTGGAGCTGCACTCACATCTGCTAAGTTTCTGTGGTTCTCACCCTGCAAAACTTGTCTGCTTCTGCCTTGTGGCTGAATTTAAGCTAAACCATCTTACAAGACCTTTCCTATAACCTCCTCTGCCGTGACATTTACCACCTTCATCCTTAGTCTACAGACCGCTGACGTGATCCTTTTCAGCATCTCCTCACGTGGCTTTGCTCGTCTGCTGAACCGTAGGTGCTAAAGCAGCTCAGGACATCAGCTATGCCTGTGCTAAGGCTACAGACAAAGCACTTTACATGGGGTAAAGTGGATAAAAGACATGGGACACTGTGGGGATAGGTGTGAGTGGGGTAGTGAACCCGCCTTGCATTCACACAGAGATTTAGGTGGTGCCAGGGGTGTCACTTGGCAGCCCGTGGATCTTCACACGGCTCCAAATGGAAGGTCCTGCACCGTTCATGACCTTCGCACTTTATCAGTCCCCCTAAACACCCAGTGCCTATTGACAGCCCCTGCACACTGGGTAAAACTCCACGGCCACAGGGATCCATCCCCTACCTGGAAAACGCCACAGACAGCAACACGTGCGAATTGCTCCGTGGTTCTGAGCGTCTGGGCACGTTCCCAGTGAGGTGTGCAGACAGGGATCCCAGGGATGTCACAACACACTGCGGAGGAGCTGCTTGTGCGTGCACAAATCACCTCACACATCGTTCATCCACGCGCCCAAGGCGCTCCCAGGAGCACCCCTGCGCAGGGACACAGGGCCCCGCTGATGCTGGGCAGGAAGGAGTTAAAGGGAGAGAGGCTGGGAAGGAAATTAAAAGCAAAAAAAAAAGTTGAAAGCCCAGCACATGATTCTTCTCCTATCACATCTGTGAATCCTGGAGCGCAAGAGTAATTGTCTGCAATGAGTCAGACCAAAAGGCACAAGGAAATGGTTGCTATGGCAACCCGTGCACTGCTCTAATTTGGCTCAGAATTAAAATGATATCAAATAATTTGCAAGCAAAGGGAACATGGCAAAGGCGCTGGGTGCCAATCTAAAAAATCCAGCTATATGCAAGTCTCTCCTGAGTCAGTGTCAAGGGCTCTTTTCGCTTCAAGAGTGACAGCCATGGCAATCAGAGGAGCTCTAGAGGCAGCGGTGATGGATAACCTCAGGCGAGAAGATTTCTGCTATGCACGGGCAAGAACGGGGTCCTGGGCTGGAGCTCCAGCCTGGAACAGGCTCTGGGGCTGAGGATGTCCTGGAGAGATGCCTCACCGGATCCCAAACAGGAAAACTCATCACTCACAATTTTTTGTCGGAGTCCCATTGAGAAAATTCCCTGACAGGGCTGGTGAGGGCAGGGCCTGGGCACAGGAACCTACCCACAGGATCAGTGCTGGGTGAAGCACTGCCTGCATGGGCTGAGCAAGGCAGGGCTCACTCCCTTAGTGCTTTTTCCCCGGTAAGTGGTGCAGTGTACATAGTCGGGCACTCAGCAGAGCCTACAAAGAAACATTTACTCTACAGAATTGGCTATTGTCTTTGATTTTTCCCCAGAAAAGGACTCATCCCAAGGCAACAGACAATATCTGCACACACAGGGAGGAGGCACGGTCCCCGTGCTGAAGGTCTTACATCCTATGCAGACAGCACATTCACCATGGAAGAAAAGGAAATTGCTAAGGTCCAGCCAGGGTGAGCAGAATGCTATGAAAGATGCCTCACAGGACTATTTTTAGCATTCTTCTGAGGTCAAAATAGACTTATTTGTCCCTCTTGTCCCCAGTCACTGTCTATGCATGGAGACATCTATATGGAGTTCTGCAGGCAGATGTTGCTCTCTCTGCCTGTTCGCTGACCCGGCTGGAGGATAATCAGCTCTGAAAAGGGAACCATGTGGCCCCAGCACTGATGCCAAACCTTGACGAAAGGCAAAGTTTGCAAGAGCAGAGCCAGTGCAAAATAATGCAACCACCCCACTTTTGTCTGGCTCATAGAACAGCCTGTGTGGGCCCCCAGAAACACCCCAAAAAGCAGCCTGTGTGCTTACAGGTGTCCCCCGAGGCTCAGTGTGCAAATAGAATGCAATGGGAGGCAGGCAGGCAGGCGGGTGGATGGATGAAGGGGGCAAGAGACACTGGTTTTGGCATGCCAACGGCCCCATGCCATGGGGATACTGTGATGTCGGAGTGCTGGCTCAACCCTTAGGCCAGCCAGATGTGCACCCACTGATAACAGCCCCCAGCCAGATGTCCTGAGAGGTGGGGCAGGCACAGCTGCTGTTAGCACTAAAACCAGCAGCATCTCTGCCTTACGGGTGCCCCTAAGAACTTTCTACGATTCAGTTCCAGGGCACGGCCCCTTCAGATGTCTCTGATTTTGTCGGATCAGATGGACGTGTGAGAAACTGCTCGGGCTTTGGGGATTGCCAGAAGGGGCTGGCATCAGGCAGAGACCAGACATAGCAGGTGATGGGCTGAAAACGAGTTGTCTTCCTTCTTTTCATCCATCCTACCACTGCATGCCGGGGGGACCACGATTTCCATAGAGGCACCTGGTGATGGCTCAGGAACTCACAGAAGTCTCTGCGCCGAGACAACTTTGGCACGACCTTCGGCAGGAAAAGAGGGACAGCGTTCCTTCTGAATACTGCAGCACGCACTCCAGAGATCAGCTACCCTCCTATTTCGTATGGGTGTCTCCGTGCTGCTTTCTGAGCCAGCCTAGTGAAATAATTTTAATTCTCCAGTTTATATGCAACTATTTCTATGGAAAAGGTGCTTATGCTCTTGGAGCTTATTTCAGTGCATTTTAACAGCTTCTACTGATGCTACTGTCACTTTCCAGAGAGAAGGCTGAAATGTTTTATCCATCCAAGCAACAAAACTGTAGGAATACCAAATTGTGTGTAGATTAGCTTGAAAAGATGCCACAGCAACAGTCCTGCTGAAAAAGCCACCTGCACCTCCTGTTCCTGCTTGCTGGGAGCAGACAGCAGGTAGCCAAAATTGGAGACCAAGGAAGAGAAGGAGAGACATCAAGCTGGCCAGGAATTGCTTTTCAAATGAAGAGCTTCCATCAGACTGATAGAGGCTGGATTTTAACCAGAGGTAAAATGGCAAAATTACTCCCCATTACCTACTTTTCAGACTGATTGATTTCAAATTCTTTGGGGAAAAAAAAAATCAAAATATATTTTTAAAATCAGCTCCTGCTGTAAGTACAGAGCTCTTCCAAAAATACTGGTCTTGATAACTCAGTGTCCCAAAACTCTGTCTTGAAAACAGAGACAACACTTCTCTTCTCTGCCCCTGGTTTGAGCTTGCCTAGGGCTTTCCCCAGACACATCTGCATGAATTGCTGGTGTCATGGGATAACGATTTCACTGTGGTCCAATTAGTGCTGGTAAGAACAGCAACTTCCAAGACAAACAGAGGAGAGAAGTGTTGTATCAAATAAACCCACCTCTCCCAAGTGCCCATTTGGGTTATTTTTACCGGGCACCGTGTGCAGGCCCCACTGTCTGCTTCCCATCCCTGACAGATGACAACCGTGGCAGGGAACCTCGCCCTACCTGTCCCTGTTGGGACTGACAGCCACAGGAGTTGAACAGCAAGAAGGTCGGGCAATGAAAGAGACGTCACCCACAGCCCAAAGTGACAGCTGAACTCCTGCACAGATTCCAGCGGTTTCACTGGGGCTTTAAATCACCAAAAGCTTCTGTCAGCAGCTCCATGTGATTTCTGCCTTGCAGCCTGAGGACCAGAAAGCCCCAGGCTACTGACTCATGGGAGGGAGCAGATGACAGTGCTATCTGGGGCAGGACATGGCTTGGGGAGAATGCCATCACCATTCCTTATTTCTCATTTCCCACGCAGTTAGCGTGCGTGAAAGGTACTGGACTGAAATCCCAGGAGAATAACTGCCTTCTAATTAATTATAATTAATCATCCAGGCATTACTTAATGTTTGCATAGTGCTTTGAAGTGCCAAAGCACAATAAAGCAGGTAGATGATATTCATTCCAAGAAACAGGTGTAGTCAAAGCAGGGTTGCCTGTGTGGCTTCCCACCAAAGAGACCACACCAACTCAGCTCACACAAGTGGACCCTGCCTTGGCTCCACCATGTCCTCCAAGAAATCTGTGTGCACACTGAACCCCTTGTGCACCCCATGGGGGAAGGAGAGGGATGGATGAAAGGGGGGAGGGCAGGGCAGGGCAAAGGACACTGCTTTTCCCTCCTGAATTCGGCCACCTGTTCACCTGGAGCAGCATCTCTAATGGCAAGAGGAGCAGCTTGGAGTCCCCCTCAAACCCATTCTGGGATTTCCCACTGAGCTAAGACAGACTGAAACGGGAGGAAGGAGGCCCTTGCGCTTCCCCCTCCGTCCCTCCTCTCAGCCCTCCAGACTGTAACTCTCTAATCCCATCTGACTGCTCCCTCGCTCCCTGACAGCAGCCAGGCCTGTGTCATCATCTCCCTGGACATTTGATTTCACCAGTTTGCCTTACTCTGCCCTGGCTGGGGACTGCCATTCATCCGCCAGAAGAAAAGGGGCCCGGCGCTCCCTGTCGCTGACATCCTCCCCACGGGGGCACCGGGGGTGCTGGCTCCCCACGAGCACGGCTGTAAATCCTGGGGCTTAATGTTTCACTGCATGCATAGTGAACATTTCAAAGTGCTTACAAATCCCCTCAAGCACCACCAAGTCAAACAAGTGACAGTGTTTGTAATGATCAGTGGCAGAATGACAGGCCAGTTCATACCACTTGTTCTTTCAGAGGGGCACTTAAAAAGTCTCTGTTGTTCCCCTTTTGCAGGACTGTGGCTGCATTTATCCAGAAACTACAGGTCTACACAGATATTTGGCTTTCTGGGAACCGGTGCTGGGTACCAAACTTCTGGTAGCATCATAACTCTAAATTACCATGGTATCAAATCCCACTGAGAGCTGATGCCATCAGAATAACAATAACGACAATCTGCATCCCATTCTGCTCTGATTGCCTCTTGTGTGCCTCCACACTCCCTCCCTTTCCTTCACCTCTCTCCTGTACCCAGGATGGTGTTGCAGCACTGCCCAGCATCATTTCTGCTGCAGCCTCTGTTGTGGGATGAAGTTCCCTAGAACCACTCAGGAGAATTATACTAGAATTATATTGCTGTGAGGGGAGATGAAGTGAGATCTAATCCTTACTCTCAAAGCTGACATCCTCAAGAAAAAACCCCAGCATTTCAATTGTTGGTAGTGTAACCACAAGTTGTTGCCCTTTTTTTTAATGACTACTGGCATGAAAGATTCAGATGATGAACCTTTCACTACTGGGAACAAAGCAAATGGTAATGCAGTACTTTTTTGCTCCCTGAACCCCCCCAAACATGGTGTAAACTGACACCCAAGCCAGCACATGGGACACATCTCAGCAAACCCTTGCACTCCTGCTGAAGTCAGTGGAGGCTACAGCTGGGGGCATGGAGAACTTTGGACCTTTGGGAGACAGTATTTGTCCTGATGCTGTCATTTAGCCCACCCATACCGTGGATCAAGGATGGGTTGTTTTCATGAAAGCATTAGAAACCAGTAATGAAGAACACCCTCCACGTGTGGGAGTAGCAGAAGATGCCTGTGGTCAGGTCACCTAATGTACCTGCTAGAGACAGGGACCATGGCACCTTTAAGGAACAAAAGCAATTGAAAATTCATTTCTGGGTCTCAACTTCCATGGATGCCAGTGAGAAAACTGGTTCTGCATCATTTCCACAAACGACAGGTTTTTTCCCTTATTGTTACTGTTTCAACATGATTTGTTTCCCTATCCTCTGCTGTTTCCTCCACCCCCTGCAAAGGATCCTGCCCCTTCACAGCATGTCCACAGACAGTATCCAGCATAACTGAGTGGGTGGAAATCTCCACAGGGGTTGTGAAAAGCGCTGCTGACAGAAGAGAAATGGCTCTGTCAGGGGCAGATCCTCCTGCCACTCGTTCTTGCTCCAGTGCTTCCACCCAGAAGCTTCCTTCCTTGTGCTTATGCTGAGTGCCAGATTGTCCTGGTTTCAGCTAGGCTAGAGTTAATTTCTTCTCAGTAGCTGCTAGAGTGCTGTGTTTTGAATTCATAATGAGAATGGTTTTGATAACACACCGATGTTTTGGTTTTTTGCTAAGTTGTGTTTATCCTAAGTCGAGGGCTTTTCTCCTTGTCTCCTGCTCTGCCAGTGAGGAGGTGAACAGAGGAAACTGGGAGGGAGCACAGCTGGGACAGGTGACCTGAACTGACCAAAGGGACATTCAACACCACAGAACATCATGCCCAGTGTATAAACTGGGGGGAGTCACTCACAAGGGGGACCAGTCTGGGTTTGGGAAGAGGGGTCTGGCATGGATCAGTGGTTGGTGAGCAATTGCATCATGCATTGCTTGTTTCTCCCTTTTTATTTTTATTATCATCATCATTTACCATTCTTATTGTATTTTACTTTATTTTACTTTATTTTCAATTATTAAACTGTTCTTGTCTCAAAGTGCAAGCTTTGCTTTGATTCTCCTCCCCATTCCACCGGGGTGGAGGGGTGAGAGGGAGGTTGGGTGAGCAGCTCTGGGGTGCCTAATTTCCAGCTGGGCGTGAACCACAGCACAGATGAACTGCTTGTGTGCCTCTGCTCTAACCCACGGGTCAGGAAAGGGAAGGAAAAAGATCATGAAAAACAAACTTATTTAAAAAAAACATGTTCTTTTCTCCTCTCAAATGAATGCTTAGAAAAACACTGCAGTGCTGCACAGAGAGCCTTGGTGCAGTTTCAATGCTCTTTCATTTTCTGCTGGGTGTAACAGCGTCAGCTGGTATCAGTTTTGGGAGCAGTTTCTATCACCCAAGCACCTATTAATGTGAACTTTGCTGAAACCATCCCTGTTCACAGGTGTCTCTGGACAGACTTCATAATAATCTTCTGCCTTTGGGCATAACATTGAGAGATATTCTGCTTCGTAACACCCGTCCTTCAGCTTGTAAGTACTCTCTCAATGCCCGTGTGATAATTAAAGAGCATCACTGTCAGCTAGAACTTACTGAAATTTTGGAAATTAAAGAATGCTTCATCAGATAAAGTTAAATTGTTGTAGTTTTACTGACTAGTAGCACTGAAGAGCATTAATTTTATCCTACCCAACCTAGGCAAATGCAGTGGCAGACTCTGTGATTTGGAGGTATCTGCTGTACAGCCTTCTCTCTTCCCTGTCCGATCTATAGGATACTCCTATAACAAAGTTGTTGTTTGGTGTCTCTTTTATCAGTCATTCCTTCCCCCATACAAGGCTCCACGAACACTAACCATTCTTTCACAAGAAGCTTTGCATCACAGCGAGTTTCTGGTGATAATTACTCCATTACCTGTTCCATCAACCTCTTCCTTCAGTCACTGTTTCCAGGACTAAAACAATTTCCGTGGAGCTGCATCTTCTCTCACCCCAACACTCCTGTGCTGAGTGGTTAAGCTGGACATGGTGCCAGGGTTACTGATAACCTGATAATCAGGGTTACTGATTTGTTTTGTTAAATGGCTGCTCTGTTTTGCTCCTGAGCTCAATGTACTTCCCTAAAGGCTGAAGCAATTAATACAGAAAATGGCAAATCTTCAAAAGCTTTGGGGTTCTGCTGGAAACAATGTGCTGTATGAATTTTCCAAAAGAGGATGCAGTCTAGTGAAGGTCTGCCAAAAGGAGTTTAAAGCTCAGATACAACAATAAGTTAGGCAAACTATGGTCTGAGTTGGAGCTCTAGCAACATGCCCATTCCACCAGCAGAAGTGATTTTTCATTTGAGATAACAACGGAGACGCATAAACACGATGCTGCTGCAAAGCCAAAAGCATTCCCTGCAAAGTTTTAAGCCTGCACGGACTTCCCAACCTACTCATGCCCCAGAGAAAGAGTCTCAATCCACAACTCACCAGCACTGGAGACGGGAAGCTCCCATTCAAACAGCCCGTTTCCCTTTCAGAAGCCTGTCAGCCATTCAGTACCTGTTCCATTATTCTCTGTTTAGCCTAGTTTTCAATACCACCAGCTATTGTGGCTCCTGTCACTTGCTCTGAGTGACAGGCTAACAGCTCTCAGCTCCCACACTCAATGCAAGATGCAGCCATTCCATTCAAGATTAGAAGAGAAGCCCAGAGCGTCCTACCTGCAGCGACTCCCATCTTGCCGTCCACGGACACAGACACGGCCGTGCTCACCGTCACCACTTTTGGCAGGCCACCTCCCTCTGCCAAGACACAAATACAGCAGGCTCGGTTAACTTACCCCCAAAAAGGAGTCAAATACAGCAGGAGAAGCTTGCCCACACGTATTCCCATCCAGGACAGTGTGTACACGTGCCTCAACTCTGAAACAACCCAGCATTTTGAGGGCTGCAATCTTTCAAGACACATAAGCAGCCTAATGGGCTATGAGTAGGTTTTGTTCTTCTCTTCTCTCTGGCTCGTGATAAAAGTAGCATCCTCAGCATAAAGGAAGTGTCCAAGGCTGGATGGGGCTTCGAGCAACCTGGTCTCACGGAAGATACCCCTGCCCATGGCAAGGGCTGTGGAAATAAGTGATCTTTAAGGTCCCTTTCAGCCCCAAACGTTCCATGATTCTGCGATAAAATTTAAAGGATTGGCCTTCTGGATTTTGGGCAGCCGGGGAGCTGTTCTGCTCAANTCTGCGATAAAATTTAAAGGATTGGCCTTCTTGATTTTGGGAGCTGTTCTGCTCAGTGCACCACCTGAACTCTGGAGACACAGGAGGAGCGGGACAGGTCATTCTAACAACACCTGCCCAGCAAAGGCCAGGCTTATGTCTAGCTCTTATCCAAGCCAGGCCAGCCCTACAAACTGCAGATACAGCACTTCCAGGTGCTTCCAGAGTGCACTCCATTTTAGGAACAAAGCCTCCTGAGAGTTTGTTGCCTGAACTCTCCTATGCCCCAGGGTCTCCCAATTATCCTTGAGCTGCTGCTTTAAGCATCCTGTAGGTCCTGTGACACATCTGCCAGCCCCGTGCAGAGCTCTGAGCTCCCACGGGGCGTTTAAAATCACACGGCTGGATAGGCTCAAGCAACTGAGCCCCACCTCCCTTTGTCGGTGCGGTTGTTTCAGCCTGCAACTGCCCATGTGGCAGATTCCATTTCTGTGTGTTTTCCAAAGGGATTGGGTTAGCTTCAGCTGGGGCACCTCTTTGGGACCTGCCAGGGGACAGTCTGAAGGCCAGTCTGACCGATGCAGCCTGCACCTGGGTCCCTCCTTGCATGCTCTGTGGGAACCTCTTCCTTAGACAGATGGGTCAGGGGCTCTTTCCTTCCCCACAACTCCAGCATTTGTTACTGCTTGCCATTCCTGCCTTCACCATCCTAGGCGTGCCCAGAGCACAACTCAGTGCCCACCCCAAATTTAGCCTGGAGGCTCCCACTGTGTGGTTTTTGGCTTTTGATCAAAGCCAGATCAACCTGCTTGAGTGTGTCAAAAGTAGTAAAATCCTTGTGAAACAAATACTCAGCTCACATGCCTTGGGCACGATCCTGCCTTTATGGTGAACCTCAAATGTCTTGGTCTAGGATGGGACAAAGAAGCAAAATACACTTAGGGTCTCTAGAAAAAAAAATCTACCCAACACATGAAAAGTCTGGGTTGTAAGAACATTACTACTTGACATGAAGAGGCTTCCCTGCTGCCCTTTTATTTGTGGGACTTGTGGACACTGGAAGGAGGTGCTGTGCCTAAATGATTCTGATGACCTGCAGTCATTTCCTGCTGGCTTCCTCCTCGACAGGGAGCTCTTGGGGGTTTCCCTTCTTAGATGATTAGAAGTCCCTCTGCCATGAAAACCTCCTGAAACAGCAGGGGACTCGTGGAAAACATGAAAAGGGGACTTCAGCATGTGATAGAATTTAATAAGAAACTGGGTGGCCTATTTTGGCTAAAATGTGGGGCAGCCCTGCTTCATCAGATGTCAAGGAAGGCCCTGGACTCTGCTTTACAGTGAACCACTGTCTCAGAAGCACTGGGCAGTATTTCCTGACCCTTTCCAGGGTCAGGAAAGTATTGTGTGATCCCATGGATCACAGTCTCTCTAAGCCCAGCTGCTCACCCCTAAAGAGACTAATAATCTCCCTTACAGTTTAGGGCACAAGGCCTTTAGGGCCGAGGGCTACCTCTTACAATGTGCCTGCAGGGTTTCCAGGTGAATGGAGCTCTGGACTTGGTTGAAGCTTCTGACCAATGGCCGTGTAAAACAAAGAACATTTCCAGCTACTTGTCTTCTGTCTTTATCCAAAACTACCCATGGCTTCTAAGAAGGCCACAGCAAGCCACAGCCTCAGTGTTTAGCCAGCAGTGACTACTGTGGCCCGGGTAATGGCTGCCCTAGGGAGTCCCACAGGGTGTCACTGCCTGGTTTTCCGAGCCACGCTCTATTCCAAAGGGCAGATGCCATGGCTTGCAGGGGAGTAAAAGATCCCTCCTGCCATCTCTCCCCCTCTCTCCACACTCGCCTCTTAAGTGAGATGTAAGGGTGTTGGGCAGAGAGAGGCTTTTGTAGGTTTTGAGTATTTTCTCTTTCCATTCCTTTCCCTTTACATCCTGGTTCATCTCTTGCCTCCCAGGCTGGTTTTCTTCTCTTTGCTACTTGCTTTCCCACCCACCAGACTCCCACCACTGTGCCACAAAAAGCTTTAACAGCTACAGTGCCGAGCTCTGTGACAGAGATGGAGAGCTAGGGGCCAGGGAGGAGCACAGAGGGGATGTCTGCCTTCTGTGGAGGAGTCTCACATGAATATTTTGTTTTGCTTGTTTCTTTTTAGGCTCTCCTGCTCTCTTCCAGCCCTTGACAAGGTCCTGGCTGGCCCTGCACACTCACAGGAACCAACACCCTAAGCAAGAGATATTGAAAAGCCACTCTTTGCTTTCCTCTAGTGTAGGAACGTCTTTGCTGAGCAAGAAGAGATGCCATGTTCTAGTACTCGGACTGGAAGGATGCAGGGCACCAATGCTATGGAAAAGCCTTCCCCTCCACCCTTTTCCTCCACCATCCTCCATAACAAACCCATCCTTTCCTGTCATGGAAAGTGGCAATGGAAAAAATGACACCCTCCAAACTTAGACTTCCTGACTTTTTGCTGGTGCCTCACCAGTGCCAGCTGTTACTGTCATCCAGCAGGGCTGATGTTGTTCCCTCCCAAGCCTGGCCACACCTACGTGTCTCATCCCTCCTTTCCTGTTCCCTTCTCACGTTTCTCGTGTTTTCTAGCCCCACGAGTACCTCGTGCTCCCCCAACTCCTGCCTCCCTAAACCTTCCATCGACCCAAGCCCTGCATTTCCATTTCCATCCTTCCCCTCCTCTGTAGCCCTGCATTTCTCATTCCTGACTGCCTTCCCCACGCCTCGTGGCTTCATCTTTCTGCTGTGGTCAGTACCTTGGCCGTGACCTCCCTGTCCCTGCACTGGTGCTAAGGTAACGCCGAGAGGGCAGGTCTCAGCACTCCCCTCCGGGCGGGAAGCAGCGATAAAGGGATCGGGATGGGCGTGGTGTGGGATGCAAGGTGTGAAAAGCTTTTTTCCTCTTTTCCTCTGCTCTGTGTCCAGGCTGGCGTTACCTGAATCATCTTCTGAGACAATGCTGTAGATGAAGCTCCCGGGGGGATGCTCGGCCGCCCTGCGGTACCACAGAGGGAAGTGGTCCATGGTGAAGATACTTTCCTTGTCCTTCTGTGTCAGGAATTTCCTGCCGGGAGAAAACAACGTCGTTCACGGTGTGGAGGAGCGGCAGCCCTCCTCGGGGCAACGCGGCGGGACACCTGCGGCCGGGTGCACGGCCCGCATCTCATCACCTGGGGCTTTCCCGCGGGCGAGGGCAGACGGTGTCCCCCGGTGTCCCCCGGAGTCCCCTCGGGGCAGGGGCGAGCCCTCCCTCGCTCCTGAGGGGCGGCCGCTCCCGCTGCCGCCGCGCCTCCCCC
>VZTA01009463.1:0-12805 GCA_013398855.1 Mohoua ochrocephala | reverse complement strand
CTCTTCCTCTGGTTGCGCCTGGGCAAATTAGCTCTGTGTAAGAGTGGCTGCGTGCTTCCATCACACAGGTGAGAGACAGCAAGCTAGCTGGAGTGCCAAGAAGCACTGCCGGGGAATTCCTTCGCTAAGGAACCCCCTGGAACAAGCAGCAGCTCTCCATCCCCCACCCATGCGGTGATACTGCAGGGCAGAGGGAGGTGTTGGGGCTGTCTCTGTAGAAACTGTCTAGTGGTTTCTAGTAGCTCACACTCCTAACATGGGCACTGCCTCTTGCCCCATCCTTCCCCTCTGGGCTCAGGCTTCCTCCCTGTTATCAGCACAGGGGCCAGCACTGAGTGAGGCTCTGTGGCTGCATAAATCTGGCATGGCAGGAGGCCTCCTGAGGACCTCTGAGAGTAGCACTTGCCCTTGCAGTGGGGCAAAGATGCTCCCTTCCTCTGCATCCTTCCTCCTTCCCTCTCCCTTGTTTCCACCAAGTGTGAGCTCCTTCCTCCCTGGTCTAAATCCCAGGGGAGTGCCAGACCCAGATCCACACTGGTTGTCTTTCCCTTCAGGCACAGTTTGCTCCTGTGGCATCTCTTTTACCAGTTTCTCTCAAGGACTGCTAACTCTCATAGGGACAGCGCAGAAATGGTCCCCAGCCTCATGCATCTGTCTCTCTCCTGATGGTGGTGCACCTGATCTCTCAGGTTGTGCAGAAACCCTTCTCTGGTGGCAGCATTGCTGCTGAGGCCACTGTCCTTCAGGGGTGTGATGGAAAATTTCTGTCTGCAGGCACTTCTCAAGCTCTGGTCTTAGCCTGTGCCAGAGAGCTTGTGGATTTGCACTTCCACTGGTTAGATTTCCTTCCTTCTCCTTGGGTTCAGATAGGACTGATGGAACTGTGACATACTCCAGGCTGTTTCCAACAGTTTCTGTTGCCTCTTTTCTTGCCTTGTGTTCTACTCATAGAGGATGATTATTGTAACAACTGCCCGTCTTTCCTAGCTATGTGGTTCCTCTTTCACCCCCAGTGAGACTGCGAGCCTCCTCAGCGCTTCTGAGGAGAGGGAGCAGGAGAGACAAAGGCAGCAAAAGTCAGTTGGAGGTTGGTTTGGGGGAGGGTTTTGTGGTCTAAATGGTGCAAGGAGCCCTCTTGGCCCTGCCAGCCCCCAGGCTGCCCCAAGCAGCAATGCCCAGACCCATTTGTGTGTCCCCTTGATTGGCTGGCAGTGCTGCTCTGGGAAGCTGCATGGATCTCCACTAGGCAAGCATGGTCCCTTCAGATACAGCTCTTGCTCTTCTTGCAGCAGTGCTGTGCTTCCAGCCCTGCCAGGCTCCCCTTTCCAAGGGCTCTGCCTGTCCTGCCCCTTGGCAGATGCTCCCCCGGCTGGCAAAGCTGCTCCCACACACATCCTGCTTCCTTTCTGGCTGGTACAGTACAGCTAAAACAGCAACAGATCCTTTTGCAGGCTGCAGCCTGGCATGTGATACAGTTGCTGCATTGCCCAGCCAGGGACCCTTCCTCACCCACCATCCTGCTCTGTTGCCACCAGAGTGAGACCATGGTCTGTTAATCCTGGGTTCACCCAGATGTGCTAATAGGAATGAAACCAGCAGGTAAGCCAAGTCCCACACACACACCCCCACACATACCCCCAGGCCTGGCCATGTCATCTCAAATCAGAGTCTGGTGTCTTGGTGTCCCTGGGGAATGCGCTGTCTGCCTCAGCACCTGGAACATGCTCCCTCCTTGCAGATCCTTTGGTACCAGGTGTATTATGGCCATTGAAGCGTAGTGCCCTTCCCCAGACCTCGCTGGGCTGGAGGAAGAGAGGAAAACTGCCTGGCATAGCTCTCAACCCAGATGCTGGGAGGTCCTGGATAAACCACAGGCCCCCTTCTGCCTTCTTCATCAAGGGGGCCTGGGATCTTGGCAGGAACAGGGCAGAGCAGGAGGAGCTCTTTCTGGGCTTCCCCCCCCCCCCGGCAAAGCCCTTTAAGTCCTATCTTAAAGAACCAGCACAGGCTGAAACACTGATACAATCACAATCACTTGGACTTAGGAGGGGCCAAATCCTTGGCTTGGGCACATGGAGCCCCACATGCTGTGTCCAGGGGATGGTACCTGTGCTGCTCAGCTGAGCTGGTGAGGACCTGGACCTGGCTCTGTCCCATCCAGCTGTCCAGAAGCAGGGCTCCAGAGATGCCCAGCTCAGGGGGAGTAGAGATAAGCAGGTGCTGTCTCCCTGTCCAGGCTGTGGGTGCAGGAGTCCCCAGTCCCCATGTTGCTCTCTGGCTCTGTATGGGGGACAGTGGGCTCCTGTTGGGTGCTGTAAGAGGCTGAGCTCTGCTGCAAGCTGGCTGGGCTCTCAGTGGGGAGGAGCTGCCCTGAGAGGCAGAGCTAAACACAACCAAGAGAAACCCCAAAGGCTAGGAGGAGGGGAAAGGGAACCTCCCTTGACCATGGTGCCTTGCAAGAGTGTGAGGAGCAGTGCTGTGCTCCAGCTGCTCCCTGTCCCAGGCAGGGACAGACAGACCTCCATGAGGATGTACAAGAAGGTCCCAAGGCCTACTTGGAGACACTTTTGGGGTGGGCTGGGGAATCCTGGCATTTCCCAGCACAATGCTTTGGGTGACAGTATCTGGGTTGGCAAAATGAGGTGAAGCCCTTCATGCTAGGCATGTGCATTACTGGGTAGTGCTGGCATCACCCAGTGACTGGCATTGAGGTCTCAGCTGGGATGGATTTGTGGTGTCAGCATGTCAGCCTCTCCTGATGAATCCATTCTGAAAGGCAACTGCTACTGGGGAGCAAAGGGCTCAGCTTGCCTACATGAGGATTTGGAAATGGCTGACTGCAGAGGGATGTGGGAAGGAGAAATAAAGGAAACTGCATATTTGTCCCAGTGTGGACACTTGCAGAAAGGGTATGGCTTTTTCCTGCCACACTCTTGCTGCTGGTTGCTGGTTTTGCTTTCCAGCAGTTGACCGTGCCATGAAAATGTTACACCCCAAGCTCCCTCAGTGAGTTTTTAAAGGGGCTTAGGTACTTCAATTCCCTCTGGCGGCACATGGGAAAAAACAAAAAACTTCTCAGGAGGTTAAATAGCAAACTTTTACTGGCAAACTTTTGAGAATAAGGTACTTGGTGAATTTAAAAGCAAATATCCAATTAAAGTAAAGCACTTCACAAAGCATTGACTTAGCAAACTCTAACCCATCCAAATTCAATTTATCCAGATTTTGAGAAGAGGAAGTTAAGAGAAGAAAGAGAGGAAGAAAGAGAGAAAGAGAGAGAGAAAGATCAATAGTCACCCCCCTGGATCCATTGTGGTCTCAGCTGCTGTAAGGTCTGAGGCAGTGGGGCGCATTGGCATCACACCTGTGTCACAGCCTTTTTATCTGTTCTGGTCTTACGGGGCCCTCCCCACAGGTGGGGCTTTCAGTGTGCCAGGGGCTTGGTAGCCACTTTGGGGCTGGACCAGAGGCTTCAGTGCGTGGGGTGTGGAGCAGTGCACTGTCCCACCTATGCAGAACTTGCCCTGCCCCCTCCTCCCCCCCACTTTAGTTGTTTAGAGCCAGTAATCATTTTTCTGGTCTCCTACAGCAAGTCGTGGCACAAATCTTCCCCAGGGATGGAGGAGGCAAGCAGCAGCCTCTCCACCTTCCAGGCAGGCAGAGCACAGCATGTTACCACCTTGTCATCTGCTCATAGATGCAGGCATTCACCTGCTTTTCTACCTGCCTTTGTGTAGACCCCATACGGGGTGCCAGGAGCAGTTGATGTTTACAAAGAGCTTTTGTTGAGACTTTGGACCAGAGTTTTGTTATGCTAGGGCATTGATTTGCCCTGTTGCAAGTTCTCCTTGGGAGCTGGCATGTTGCATTTCTGTTCTGGCTGGTTGCTGGTGGTGCCCTTCCCTGGCACTGATGGCAGTGGCTTTTGGGCTGGCCGACTCTCAGGGACTGGCCACAAGTGCCTGTTAGTTACAAATCTTATTGGAAATGGAATGAAAGAACAGCTCATTTCCTGGGGCAGGTGAGGTCAGGCAGCAAGCACAGCGAGTGACCTCCTGAAGCTGGCTTCCCTCATGCAAGATGACAGGATGCAGAACTTGCAGAGTGCCAGAAAGGGGGTATACTTGGGTGTTTGGTGGCTCTGCACATCCCTTTGGGGATTTTGTTCATCTGCTTGGCCTTGCTGTTTCTAGTTTCAGAGCAGCACTCGTGATTGAGATGCCCAGCAGGGCAGATGGCAGTTTTCCTCTGGACCGCTACTGCAGTGAGCCCCTAGCCTAGGCCTGCATGGGGAGGGCATGGTCCCCAGGGATGGACAGTGTTTCCTCCTTCAGCTGGAGGTTCCTGGGCCAGCAAAGCTCACAGGTTGCCCCTGTGACAAATGGGATGAGGGTGAAGATGCCCAAGGGCTCCTGCCCACTATGAAGGTGTTGTACCATGAGCTGCTGCCTGGGTTGACTCTCCTTGTCCCCTTCCAGACATCAAAGCTGCAGTGCCGTTGGATTAAGATTGCAGGGGAGCTGTGTTGCAACTACAAATTTCCTTCATACAGCAAGGGCAGCTCTGAGCAGGTGAGTGCTGTGTATATGAAAGGATTGCTGTCTTTGTGCTGGGGAAAGTTGGTGGGGGGCCATCATGGCTCAGAGCTGTTGCTGTCAGACTCCCAGTTTGCCTTCCCTGCCAGGCATCTCTTATTGGAGGAAAGCAATTGCAAGCTCTTCTCCTTGTCTGCAGGGACAGAAAGCATCCTGTGCTGTGGGTGGAAGGGGCAGGAGGTGGGCATGAGACCAGTGTCTAGCTGGGGGGCCAGAGGTTGCAGGTGATCTGTGGTGTCTTGGAAAGCAAGGCATTAAATGGTCACCAAAAAGCATCTGTTCATATGCACAGGGTTTCATACAGGAAGGCACTCAAAAAGGGAGTAAAATATGAGCAAGGTATTAAAGTTCACAACTTAGCTTGAAGTATGTGTGGTTTAAATGAAAATCAAGATGATAACACTGCCTGAGGTGGCTGAGATATATGTGGCGTTTGGGAGGTTGGGAGAGGCTGAGCCACAGTGCTGCCTTCTCTGCCTCTGTGACCCTGCAGACCGGCAGTACCCTCCTGCCTTTCTCACAGGAGGCATTTCACTCTAGCCCTGTGTCTCCCCCTTTCCTTCCCCTCAGAGCCACTGTGCAGACTGAAGAGCTGGAGAGAACAGTGCAGAGGTTCAGAGGCACACTGCGATGGTGGAAGCCATTCCACAGCAGCCACATGGTTTCTGAGGGTGCCTGGTTGGCAGGTGTCTTCAGCTAGTTGTGCCAATGAACATCTGCTGTGGGACACAGAAGTTAATCCAGAGCAGAGTGGGGTTCTGCTGCAGAAGGGTGAGTGGTGGGGAGGGGCAGCCAGGACAGGCTGCAGCATGGTGGATTACACAGAATCACAGAGGGGTTGAGGTTGGCAGGAACCTCTGGAAGTCATCTTGTTCAACCCCTCTGCTGAAGCAGGGCCACCTAAGAGCCATTGCCCAGGACTGTGTGCAGATGACTTTTGAATATCTCCAAGGCTGGAAACTCAACAACCTCTGGGCAACATGTTCCAGTGCTTGGTCACATTCACAGTAAAAAAGTGTTTCCTGATGTTCAAACAGAACCTCCTGTGTTCCATTTTATGCCCATTGCCTCTGGTCCTGTCACTGGACACCACTCTAAAGAGCTTGGCTTCATGTTCTTTGCACCCTCCCTTCAGGGTACATATACATTGATTAGTTTCCCCCCTGAGCCTTCAGATCTCCAAGCTGAACAGTCTCAGCCCTCCCAGCCTTTTCTCATAGGATTATCTTAGTCCCTTAATTATCTTAGTGGTCCTTTGCTGCACACTCTCAGGTGTGGCCTCACCAGTGCTGAGTAGAGGGGAAGAATTCCCTCCCTTGACCTTGCTGGCAATATTTTGTTTAATGCAGCCCAGGATATTGTTAGCCTTCTTTGTGGTAAGGACACATTGCTGGCTCATGGTTAACTTGGTGTTCACAAGGACCTCCAGGTCCTTTTCTGTCAAGCTGCCAATCAGCCCCCAGAATGTGCTGGTACATGGTTATACCTTTTATCACTCCTTTTAAACAAAATTACTGGGCTAATTACTGGGCTCAACCACCCTGACCTGCCACCGTCCCATCCCCATCACAGCGGGGGTCAAAATACCATATGCAGCCTCGCTCTCCAGATAGCCTTGATCCACTTGGAGAACCACTTCCCCTATTGCTCACCTGCCCCTAAGCCTTTGCTCTGCAGGAGCAGGCAGAACTGCAGGGACAGGCAAAGGACAGAGCTGCCAGGCACAGGCTGTTTGTCAGGCTCTGAAGCTCCTCAGCCTGCCAGTGGCTTTTCCTGTATCTCCTTGGATCTTGCAGCTATTTTAGTATTTATGCCAGAAAACCTCATGGCCAGGATTCTCATAGCTTTGAAACTGAGCTGAAAATCAAAAGCAGCAAGGAGGTCAGGCCCTTGGGGCAGGCAGGAGTGTGATATATGGATGATACAGGAATGGGTGAATGGTTCAGGAGCCCATGGTGGACTCTGCAGCCCCTGGTACCACCCAGCTGCTAATTGAGGTGGTAGAAATCGCTGGTCCAAGCCAGTGGAGCTAACTGTGATGTTAGAGCAGGTTCCTGTCCCCGCCATGGGATTAGCAGCATAGAGTGACAGCCCTGCATCATTCAACATATGTAGCCAGGGCAGGTCTTCTTGGTGAGCACTGAGAGATCTTGTTGCTGTTGCCTAAAGGGGTGATTACAGGTCTGAGCCCCTGACCTGCCTGACTCCTACGCTCCAGAACAACACAAGCATGTCAAGTCCCTGGCAGAGGGCAGATCCCTTTCTTCCCACTTGTCTGGACTTGTCCCAAGTAGCCTCCAGCCCAGCTAGAAACTCCTCTCCATGCCCAGGCCAGGAAGGAAGTGCTTATCCTGCAGGTGGGTGATGCCACAGGGTTCCCTGGAGAGCCACATCAGCCTGGTTCCTCTTCCCATCCCTGGAGAGGAAGGTCTGAGTGGGGCTGTATGGGGAGGTGTCCACATCCCAGCAGGTCCTTTGCTGCCCAAAGACTGGACAAGGATGGGGATCCCAGGTTGATCTCCATCCTCCTGCTCTCTCTTTCCAGATGCTGAACGACAGCAGAGGGCTCACCTGGACATCCTGAGCAAGGAGGGGTCCAGCTCCCACCCCCTGTCCACACACCCTTCCCTGTGGCACTTTATAGTCCCTCTTCTGCTGCTACATGGGCTGTTCTGACTCTCTTCACTCGAAGTCCAGACAAGTAAGGCTCCATGTGGCACATCCACATGGAGACATCCCTGTCCCCGGAGCGCAGCATGGACCCCAGTCTGTCCTGGCCCAGTGGAAAGGCACCCTTGGAGCCTTCCTCGCAGTGCTGCACCCACCACAGAATCCTCGTGGGCTACAGCAAGACAGAAATTCAGCACCAGGTTTACCAGGTCTCCATCTTCTCCCATCTCTCCAGCTCTTCTGAGAGCATGGAGCAGCAAGCTGCCAGCCAGCCATCA
Organism: Mohoua ochrocephala; assembly: GCA_013398855.1. Taxonomy (NCBI): domain Eukaryota; kingdom Metazoa; phylum Chordata; class Aves; order Passeriformes; family Acanthizidae; genus Mohoua; species Mohoua ochrocephala. The sequence continues at coordinate 5,262 of VZTA01009463.1, read as the reverse complement.
GTAGGGGTTACCCTGAGTAGCAAACTCTGAAGGGGGAGCAAGATCCCAAACAAACTCCCTGGGGTAGTGGTGGGGTGGAGAGCAAGCATGACAAGGGCCCTGGGCAGCCTTCTCTGGATGATGACGATACCTTTGAGGATGGTCTGCTGGTGGAGGAGCTGTCCCTCTGTGGCTCTGCCCAGCACTTCTCCCACATCAGGCTGTGGGTAGTGGAACACCACTGTGAGGGCAGCCCTAGCCACAGCCCCAAGGCCAGCAGAGAGGACAAGTTGCAGGATGTCTTCTCCACCTCCTTCTGGCACATTGCTAGCAGTACTTTGCACACAAAAGATGGTTTCCCTGTCCTGCCAGGGGATCAGCCCACAGACTATGGGGATAACAGGGACTGGGTGAGTGGCCACAACCTGCTTTACCTTGATTTGCAAATATTGCACAAACTCCCCAGTTGGACTCTGGTGGGAAGAGAGAGAAGCCAGGGAGCAGTCTGGCTTACAGCAGCAGGGTTAGTAGAGAAGACGAATGGCTACTGATGGCCAATGGGTGCAAGGAGCCACCAGCTCTGCAGGTAGTGCTCAGCCCTGAGCCTGGCAACCTGAGCTCCCTGGAGAAGATGCCCTGTGGGACCAGCTGGCTCAGTGGCAGCAGTTGCCCAGCCAAAAGGAAGCTGATGCCTGCTAGCAAGGTTGTGGCTGACTCCTACTTTGAGGACGAAAGCCTGTTCCCACCAGTGAGGAAGAAGAGAGCCTTGTCATGCCACCCAGTGTCCATGGCCTGCCTCAGCACCAGTGCCAAGGGGACACCTTACTGGAATCACCTGCTTCCTGCGGCCAAGGTGAGTGTCACTCTTAGGGGGAGACAGGGAATGGCCCGGAGACACCCAGAGCTCAGGGATGTCCTCATGGACAAAACATGGTCCTTGTGGGCATGTGGTCTGTCACGGCATAGCGCCCTGTTTTGCCCCAGTGCCACAGCAGTGGTGTGAGCAAGGCAGTGGGACAGCCCTGGGACACACAGTCTGTAGGTTGTCACCAGCTCTTAAAACCATGTAAGTCACTATCTGCTGCTTGCAAGCAGCTCTCTGGCTTGGAGAGCCTCATTTGAATGGGACACAACCTCTCTGTGACAGCAAGAGTTGGATGGAGCCACAGTCAGTGTCTTACTGACAGGCTTGGGAAGAGCGGTTGTCCTCTGCCTGCCTGGGGGAAAAGGCAGAAGAGTGGGATGGCTTGAGTCCCTGGCTGTGAGATCTGTCTTGGTTTGAAGGACAGGTGTCTGCTAAGGAAGGCAGGAGCCTCCCTTGGAATGGAAAATGTAACCCACTTCCTTCCTCCAAATAATTATAATTTTGAAATTAAGGGGCTTTCAGGCAAAGATATAAGAAATAGGAATAACAGTTCTTTACTAATATATATATATAACAAGGCAAACAAATAACAATAACTATGGCAGTAACAACAAACAGAACCAGTAACCCAGTGACAGCCTTCTCCAAACTGTCAGGTTCTTTCCCCTTTGGTGTAGTTCTGGTCACAGCCGGCAGGGGCGCTGGTGGCTCCCGGTGGGCAGGGCGGGTGCGACGGTTCCCCTGTGGCTGCAGGGGGCGCTGTGGCTCGAGCTTGGGGAGCACGCGGTAATGGTAGCTTGGCCTAGACAGGAAGGGATGGAAGAAAGGCTTCACAAACCCCCTGGGGCAGCCGATCCCAGTGCCCCAGCAGGACCCTCGGGGACTGCAGGCTGTAATAGCAGGGATGAGCACGAAATCCCGGGTGGTAGGCGAGATGTATCAAACTCCGGAGCTGCAGCAGGAGCCCCAGGACATCTCGGCAGGCAGGGGGTGCGGAGCTACCGCGTAGTGAAGACTCAGAGCAGTGGAAAAGAAGCGGCGGGGGCAGGGCAGCGGCAGCCCGGCTTCCAGCGGGGCAGGGAAAGTCGGGCTCGGGATGCTGGGGTTTTTCCCTGAGGCACCTGAGCAGACGGTGCAAAGGTCCCTCTTTTAGTGAGGTAGGGTGTTAAATAGGGTCCCAGTGCAATGGCCACTCTAGCAAGCAGAGGTCCACTCATGGTAGAAGGAAGGCAGCAGAAGGCAGAACCCCACAGTGGTGACGAATTCTCCCCACAGCAACAGCAGCTTCTCTCCCCTCTGAATGCCGAGAGCACAAGAGAGCTAGGGACTCCACCCAACCCCTTTTTCCCAGTCCAAATCTCCCAGCATCTCTGTCCTACACGAGAAAACCCCAGGTAAAAGAGAGCTGGACCCCTCCCCTGAGCTGTGGCCAGGTCTTTTGTCTCTCTTAAGTATCCAGTTGTTACTGTCTCCTAGCAACATGTATGGGGAAAATTCTTTAAGAGGAAAAAAAAAAAAACAGGAAAAAAGAACTCCTAAAACTCCAACAATATCCATCAAGGAACTCTGCCAGCTGAACAAGGGTTTTGGTGGCAGGGAACAGGACTGGACATGCTCTGGCTAGGGAGTGGGAGCCTCAGTGCTGTATGCAGAGATGTCACTGGCTTTTCTGCAGTTCTAGGGTGCCCATGGCATGTCCCCAGGGTGCCACAAACTCTCAGATATGGGGCAGACTCTGGAGGTTTGTAACTGTCTTAGGTTACAACGTAAGATGTAACCAAAAGTATGTATTCTATCACCATCTGTTAAAACCAGGTGGGGCAGTATTCTTTATCTCTTCCATGACACATCCCGGATAACTCCCTCCGGAGAGATATTTTCCTGTTAATGGGCCATCGAGCCTCACTGCATGACTCATAAAATTACATCATCCCATTGTGAGATGCTCCGCCCGGGGGGGGGGGAACCAAGCATTCCTACTTGGATATAATCTGAGGTTTGGAACACCACACTCAGCCCTTACCTACTGGATTCCCAGAGGATAAGAGCTACATAACCACCACTGGACCTTCAGAGGAAGACCAGACCCTTCTACAGGATCACCGCTTCAACAGAACCATATCTATCACCTCAAGAGGATTGCAGCCACCATTTAATCGGACTGCTACCACCACCCTGACTGACAGGGTGTCAGGTTGTATCCTGACTCTGTCAGTGTTTTTGTATTATTGCATTTATTTTTAATTTTCCTATTAAATTGTAGTTCTGATTTCGAGTCTCTCACTGGTTTGCTTTCAGAGTAGTACAGTAACCACCCTGGCAGCTCAGGAGCTGCCTGTGATTCCTCCCTGCTTACCAGCCCCTCCTGACCAGCTCCCTGCCTTCCCTGTCTCTTGCCAGTTGAGGCTGCAGCAGGCTCACACCAGAGCTGGCATGCTCTTCTCCTTCCCTGGGGCATGCCATGGTGCAGGGATCCACAGGGGCCAACAACAGAGGTACCCTCGCTTCTTGCTGCTTGAAGCCAGGACACACTGTCCATTGGGCACAGCTCCATCCTGGCCCACGTGCCCTTTTTGGTGACTGTCCCCCAGCCTGGCTGCCCCCAGCAATGCCCTTGCCAAGTGAAGCCCTCCAGCAGCTTCCCTTGGTTTTCTTACCTGGTCATGCCAGTCAGCTCCATCATCCTTTTGTGGGGCTTACAGAAGGGAAGGTGTTTGTCATGAAAAGAGGACATCTTTGAAAGGAAGCTGCAGCGTGACTCTGGCTTTAAACCCCTATCCTACAGCTGTAGGAGACTGGCTGTGGGCAGAGGCAGGCAGCATGCCCCTCTGCCCAGAGGCATTATGAAGGACTTTGCATGAATCTCCTGGGAATGTTACTTTTCTTCTCTGGGAGGTGCAAGGGGGTATTGGTGCATGGATGTGTCTGGGGGTGTCTTTCTCACTGGGGCTTGGCCCTGAAACCTGCTTTGCAGGGTGGGAGCTGCTCACTGCACCCTCAGGCTGGATACCAACACCCCCTTCTGCAGCAGAGCCACTTTGGGAGGGTAAAGACCTGTCCTTGCAGCTAGGTCTCAGTTTTGGCAGCCCCATATCCCCACCCCAGCCCTTGCACTGCCCTGCTGGATGCCCTCATGGGGGCCACTGACAGCCTGTCCAATCTTCTGGGATCCTCATGGGGCTGTAGGGCAGGACAAGGGGCAATGGCACCGCCTGGGGGTGCGCAGTCTCTGGTTGCTGCCCTAACAGACTTCTCGATTTTGTGTCCCCTCCAGAGCTCTGCAGATTGCTCTGCTGTCAGGAGGAGGCTGAAGAGTGGGCTGTGTCTCAAATCATGAGTATCTCAGCAGCTTCAAGGGCCAGCTATGGGGGCCTGGGGTGCCTAGCCATCCCAGAACCCTGCAGCACCATGGTAGGGTCAAGTTGGGACAAATCCTCTTCCCTTCTCTGCCCCAGGCATCTCACCTCCACAAGACCCCAGGCTGTGGGGCAGAGGGAGGTTTCTTCTGCGCCTAGGGAGTAGGAAAGTGTGTTCCACCTCCACCAAAGAAAGGGATGGGGGGACCTGGAGAGGGATCCACACCCCCAGGAACACAGGCAGCCCAGGGCTGTGTTCTCTCTGTTTTGACACTGATCTTCTCTCTCAAAGTGAACATCTCTGGAGCAGCCTCCAGAGGGGTACCAGGTCCTCCACAGCACCTCGGGCCACCACCACCACCATCAGCCGTGCTCTGCTGGGCAACTTTGAGGTAATGGTGCCCACCTGCCAGAGGGGAGGTGGGTTCTGTGTGCTCTGGGCTGGGCTGGAGATGGACATGGGAGACTGAGCTCGACAGGAGCCCCAGTGTGGGGCTAGACTGATTGTTCCCAAGGGCCTGGCATGCAGTGGCTGTTTGCACAGTCACCATCTGCCAGCAGAATGGCTCTGCCAGCATGTCTTTGGGTGATGCACTAGGACCCCAGACCCTGCTGAAATGGCCACTGTGGAGCTGAGCAGCTGAGCTGAGGTGCTCTCTGTGTTAGATGAATGGCTTCAGCCCACCAATTCAGGATGGGTCTGTCTTGAAGCGAACAGCTAAGGCCACTCATGGGTGGTCTTCAGAGAGTCAGGAGACACAAGAGGACAAGCAGACATGGTTGTGATGGAAATGGGGGTGATCTCACCTGCAGCTTAGAGGTGAGGCACAGGACTGGTGTTTGAAGGTCCCTAATGCTTCCCTCCTCTCACAGGAGTCCATTCTGAAAAGGCGCTTTGTGCCATCAGGGAGTATCAAGGGATTCACAGCAGAGATCAGTGCCAGTGGCTCCTACTGTTCCCAGCACATCACCCTGCCCACTGATGTCACCTACTTCGACATCTCCGAACACAACATGCTGTGTCCTTTCCTAGTATGCAGACAAGGGAGGGTTGGGCCTGTG